>CM067169.1:34770863-34893743 GCA_034093135.1 Erigeron breviscapus | reverse complement strand
AAGTTCACCACACCATTCTTCAAGTTCATCTTCTGATTCTGATTCGTCTGAATACTTAAGTGATTGCTCTCCAAAACGAATTGCAACCAGTGGTTTATCTACCGATACTTTAATTGTCGCTCTTATGAATCGGTTAAGATCTGAAGAACCAAATCTGTCATCGCATAAACGCTCAATTTTTCAATCACTTCTTGCATATTTATCTTTCCAAAATACACAACAGGAACAAAAGGCTCAAATTGAAGCTCTTCAAAAGAGAGTTACTGAACTTGATCAACAATGTAGACTGGCTAATATCTCAAGGCGTCGGGATGATCAAGATCCTGATGATCAACCCGAGGGGGAGAATATGAGAGATATTAGAGAGGGTCATGAAACACAAGCTCAAGCTCAAGATGATCAAGAAACTGTTCAAGAAGTTGTCACAGAGACTCAAGGAGGAACTCAAGAAGATTCAGATGATTTACCTCCACTCATCAGAAATATTTCTCACTATTACTCTTCCACGTCAAGTTCTGATGAGTCAAGTGATCCTGATCCATTTCAACCAGAGAATGGTCATGATGATGAGTCTGATTCAGATAATACAGATGATGCTCCTACAAGTATTGCTCAAGAAGAATATGGAGAGGATATATTTGAAGAGATAGTCTATCAGCTCAGAAACCCAGAAAATCTTGAGACTCCAAATGAACTTGGACAAGGTGTTAGACATCCAAGAATCTCAAGAAATACAATATGGCAGATCAATGAAGGGTATTTTGCTGAGAATTATGAGCAAATTTTGGATTTGAGAACTAGACCTGAAGAAATGGTGTGCAGAGCTAGATATCTAGAAGAAAGAGCTTTTCAAATTTATTGCTCATCGAGTGAAAGACTCAACATGACCTTGAACCGATTAAGAGCTTTCTTTCTATTCAGACATCAAGGTCAAAGAGATGTTTATATGGAGCTGATGAATGCTGAAAGTTCAGTGAGAGCTGAATGGTGGTACCAACAATTTCAAATTCCTATAACCAAAGTCCTTCAGTTGTTTACTCCTCTTAAGAATCACAATCTCAGACTTGTTCGATTCCGAGTTCGTCGAGCTGATGGCCATGTCTATGTTGTTCAAGAAGAATCTTTTCAACAAATGACGATCTCTGACATTCTTTTCCTCTACAATCAATATGCTTATCTGATAATCAAGAATCAAGATCAACTTCTAGCTTATGAAGTATTGAAAAGCCATATTCAAGCCTTGATCAGATTCTATGAATTCAATGACTTCCAGATTGGTTTGGAAAGAAGAACTAGCAAGATTAACCTTACAAGACCAAATCAAAGAGCCGAAGGTTATGAGCTAGATTCATTTCAAATTGGAGATCCAATTGAAAGCCTGGATGGATTTGTCTTCATCAATAGACTCAAAAGAAAGATCTTCATTCGTGCTTCTGAGTTTCCCAAATACTCAGATGGTACATTGAAATATTGTCTATCAATTCTGAATGCAATCGATGAAGATTCTGACAATGAAGAAGATGGGCATATAAAGTCTCAAAGAGAAGATCATTTAAGACGTATCAAAGATACTCTTGATATGAGACAGAGGATTAGAGATCTTATCATTACCAGAACTCCCAAGTCACAGGAAGGAGTCATACATACAAAGACAGGTTCATGGGTTCATTGGAATCCAAGTCATGAACGTGGTCCCCATAATATTCCTCCTGTCAACTTCCAAGATAACATCAGATTGCCAGATGAACGTCCTGTTGGTGATAACTGGCACTTTATCCCAAAGAAGTTTTGGAATGACTCATGGAATAGTTATAAGAAGAGAGCATTCTGGAGTGCAAAGATTGACAAGCCATCAACATCAAATGCTGCACGACGTTATAAGAAAAGAAAGAACAAGCAGAGACGTGCAAATAAGAGGAGGAGACAACAGAGAAAGTGATGATGGACAACCAAGCACTAAGGGGGAGAATGTTAGAAATTCAAAATAGTGCTTAGTTGTATTTGAAAAATAGTGTATTTTATGTAAATATTGTTAGGTTGAGGGGGAGCTTTTGTAATATGCTTTGAGTATAAATACCCCTCAAACCTTTATTCCTTGTAACCTTTTGTAATCTTTTTCCCACTTCTGATTATCAATCAAACAGGAATTTACACACACATACCTTTCTCTCTCAAGAACACACACTAAAACACACACACTTTCCACCATTGATGAATATCAACTTCCACACATTAAACACGAATTTATTAGGTTCTAATAGTTAGACTTGAGAATATTGTGTTGGTAGTGGTTTTGTTGTTGTCATGGTACACTTAGGATGCATTATCTGATGCCAAATTGTTGGACGTACCTTTCATGCATTCGGACATGATTATGCGTGTAGTACATATCTTGATATAGACATCACTTGTGCTTATTTATCATACGCATTACTTATATTGTGTTTTGTTGTGATTTGAGATTGAGACACATAAAGGCTATTCTTATGTTATGTTTTGCCTTTACTTACACTTGTTATGATTCAGGACAATGGTTCCTTGTGAACCATTCCTACGAACTCACCAACCTTGTGTTGACTATGCTTAGTACACTTTTCAGGTAACCAAGTTATTCCAAGGCAAGGAGTTTGATTGTTGCTTGCTGTTGAACCCGGACTTGGACTTATATGGATCAAGGATCCATTTGCCTTCTTTTGCATTGTACTTAGGACCGTTAGCCATCTTTTAAATGTTCTCTTGTAAACCTTGATGGTGACTTGCTCCTTATGTATTTTGGTACTTGTTTATTTTAATGTATGGATTCACTGAATCCTTTGCTTGCATATAATTCATGTTCTACATTAATCCCACCTTGTGCTATATGATTTCCGTGATATTTCGAGCCTTGGCTTGGGGTGTTACAGAATGGTGGCCCATGCGTGGTCGTAGAGAATTAGGCGGTTTGACCTAGACTACGGCTTAAGTAAAAACTCTTCATATAGCATGCATGGTTAGGAAATTTGTGTGCAACGTGAATTCTGTGAACCCTAGAAAGTGTATATTGTGAGTTCATAGTTAAGACCACTTATGTGATGGCTTGAATTCAACGTGATGAATGTGGAATGGGTACAACGCGGTTAATGTGTGCATTGATTGAATTTGATTGTCATTAATATGGATTGTTGTTATTAATTGATGCTAGTTGGATGATTTAGAGCAAAATGAAGTTATGTTATTAAATTAGTATAATATTGTGGCAACCCTAAAAGAACCCGATCAACTCTTTTATGGTTACCCAACATTATAACAGGTTAATAACATCGTGGATTGCGCACGTGTGGCTTAGAGTATAATAAGGAACCGATATACTTAATGGAAGTTGATTGGGTGGAGGGTTAGCCATTGGTACACCCTGTATACATACCCGATCAATAACTAGAGAGTATATTGAATTCGGATTATACTTTGAATCATTAGTGTTAGTTGCTTGGCTTAGTGTATAATAGGGAACCGATATGCTTAATGGAAGTTGATTGGGTGGAGGGTTAGCCGTTGGTACACCCTGTATACATACCTGGTCAATAACTAGAGAGCATATCGAATTCAGATTATACTTAACCCATTTTTGATTTTATGATGTATTGAGCATGATTACTTGAGTTAATGATAGACAATTGTAATGAATTTGACATGATGATATGCTAAGTAACAATCCCATAGGATTCTAGCACTTTTGCCTTAGCATAATGATATGAAATGAGTATGTGGTATCGGTATGAGGGCATTGACTACTTGTGTGACTAACATGTGAGCATTTGAGACTAACTCTCGGGCCAACGTGTCACTTGTTTTATAGAAATGGTGAGACCAAGGAGAGCCGGAATGAACTATAGGGCTGAATCGGAAGAACCTCAACAGGAAGCTCAACCGGAGGTACAAGGAGGTAGAGGTAGAGGTCGTGGTAGGGGCCGTGGTAGAGGTCGTGGTAGAGGCCAAGGAAGGGGTCGTGGTGAAGCCCCTGAGCCAAACATGGCTGAGGTGATCGCTCAAACGATTACCAATATCATGCCGACCATTATTGCTCAAGTCACGGCAAGTCTTGGGCAGAACAATGCGGCTCAAAACAATGAAGCCCCAGAAAATGTGAATAATGAAAATGCTCAACCTCATGCTGTGGACAAGGAAGAAGAGGAACCAGTGGGAGTTGATAACCGTATGCCCATGTATAATCAACATGGACGATACCAACAGGGGTGCATATTTAAAGACTTCAAAAGCTGTGGGGCGCCGGAGTTTGATGGAAGAGGCGGTCCCACAGAGTGTATAAGGTGGTTTGAGGAGATCGAGGCAGTGATTGAAAGAAGTCATTGCACTTATGACGACCGAATTTCTTATGCATCCGGCATGTTTAAAAATGACACCTTGAGTTGGTGGAACCAAGAGATAACTTTGGGGCAGACTTATAACTTGGAATGGATCGATTTCAAGAACAAGAACAAGATGAAGACGAAGTTTTGTCCTCCCTATGAACTACAAAACTTGACCATTGAGTTTGTTAATCTCAACATGGACGGAGCCGATTACAAGAGCTATGTTAGGCGATTTCAAGAGTTGTCTACCCTCATTCCTCACTTGGTGGATTCCGAGGCCCGAGCTACCGAAAAGTTTGTGTTGGGCTTGAATCCTCAAGTCTGATCTTATGTGAATTCCAACATGCCTACCACTTTGGCTGATGCTGTTAACCGAGCCGGTAGTGTGACTGAAGACTTGTTGAGGAGCGGTGTTTTGGGTAAGTCCTCAACAAACAAGAGGAAGGAGGTGGGAGAGTCAAGTGGAGTGAATAAAATGGGAAGGTTTGACCCCAATGTTGCTAATAGGGGTATGGTCATGGCGGCGGTGAAGCCGGCGAAGAAAACTTACTTGGGACCTCACCCCTTTTGTGCAAGGTGTAATCGTCATCACTCTCCCACTATCCAATGTGGGACTTGCTTTAATTGTAATCGACCAGGGCACGAGGCTAAGAATTGTAGGGCATCGAAAGCGCCACCATTGAATGTAGTACCCATTCAAACCATTCGTCCTCAAGGTAACTTCCCATGGGGTACATGCTTTGGGTGTGGAAGCCCTGATCACTACCGAAATAATTGTCCGCAATGGGTTGGACAACAAGTTGAAGTGGCGGTCCATCCGAATCAACTCCAAATTACTGGGCCGAACCAAAACCGTGGTCAACAGGGTCAACAAGTTCAACCTCGAGGCCGAGCTTTTGCAGGAAGATGGAAAAAAAAAAAAAAAATAAAAAAAAAAAAAAAAAAAAAAAAAAAAAAAAAAAAAAAGAAAAAAAAAAAAAAAAAAAAAAAAAAAAAAAAAAAAAAAAAAAAAAAAAAAAAAACCCCCCCCCCCCCCCCCCCCCCCCCCCCCCCACCCCCCCCCCCCCCCCCCCCCCCCCCCCCCCCCCCCTCCCCCCCCCCCCCCCCCCCCCCCCCCCCCCCCCCCTCCCCCCCCCCCCCCCCCCCCCCCCCCCCCCACCCCCCCCCCCCCCCCCCCCCCCCCCCCCCCCCCCCTCCCCCCCCCCCCCCCCCCCCCCCCCCCCCCCCCCCCCCCCCCCCCCCCCCCACCCCTTTTCCCTTTGCAGGAAATCGCAATGGAGGCCAAAATGATCCGAACGTTGGTTAAGGTACATTCCTCTTAACGGTCGTTATATTATGGCACTATTCGATATGGGAACAGACTATGATCTCGATTATCCTAACGTCACTCCTTTGAATTACGTTCGTTCGTGTGTTTTGGAATTATATGTTTAAAATTTTTGGATATTTAGCGACTCCCTAACTAGATTGGGTCAAATACCCCGTGTATGCACCTTGACTCTAGAAGACGACAAACTCTTCACGTACTTTGTGCTCTATGATATTAAGGTTCTTGACGATAAAGTGAGTACAATCTGAATACCAACGGTTAATACGGTTCTTATTTGTGTAGTAGGGTTTGCTAGTGTAAAAATATCTAACGGTAGGGTTCTTAGGGTCCCATGTACATCTTCCAACTCAAAGGTCCTTAGAGCTACCATCTCAAGAATCTGAAAACTAACGTCGTCTCTGCTAATCTTGAGTCTCCCGAGGCTTTTCAGGGTGACTTACCGGGCTTGTCCCATCTCAATAACTGAATTTCGTATATGCCTAACTTCCTAACATCGCGCGCGTAGTCAAAACCCTTATAGACTTCTGAGATGTAAATAAGCGTGTAGTAAAAGACCGGGAGAGAGATTTGAAGGAAAACAAATTGTAATGGACTTCGCCATGAAGTCGCCGACGACAAGAAGTGATCACGATACGACGAAACCGGTAAAAATTTGACAACTTGGCACATTAGTACGTAGAAGAAATGGGTTAGGTGCACGAAGATTCAATTTCTATCATTTCAGATAAAGAAAGTCGCTTAACCCCTAATCAGGGAGGCATCCAATGATCAACGGGTACTCAAACCGACTTGAGACCGGATCACATGTGAAGAAAATGTGCTTATGACCATGGCGGAAATCTTGTGCAATAACAGGTGTTACGCGAGTATTCGAATGTCACCGACCGAAGCACTGAGTAGTAGAGGAGTTACTCTCCACTGGATGAGCCGAGAACCGAAGGAAGCCAATGTAGCGGGCCGGAGATAGTGATTAGAATGACAAGAACAACTTCTCAAGCTAAGAGAATAGCCCAACTAGCTCGCATGCTACGAAGGAAGTGGGTCGATGTGTGGTGGAGACCGCTAGATTTGAAACCTAAGTATCCACATTTGCCTAACGATTGGTGATTTGTTGAATTTCGGGACGAAATTCTTTTGACGGGGGAATAATGTAACATCCGCGAGTTTTGACCGTTTGACTTTACGTGCAATTTGACTAACAATTTGAGTTAATGAAGTTTTGGGTCGTTTTGTGATTAAATGACTATGTGGTATGTTCGTCGGGTCGTTAGTGTGACTTAATCGTTGATTAAATGTGAAACGGTATGTGAAATGGCTTGTAAATGGAGACGGGTCGACCCATGGGCTAAACCCATGACCCATGAGCCTACTAGTGAACCATCCCCCCTTATCTCTCCATTTACCACACAATCTCTATCTCTTCTCTTTTCTCTCTAGCAAGAACTCCATCTCCCTCATTTCTTTCATTTCTCTAGCATCATTTGGCGTTTAGGAACTAGTTTAACTCGAGAATCATCATTGTCTTCATCTCCTTGTCGCCATATCGAAGGATCAAAAGTCTTAGTGCAAGGTTTTACCCATTTTGACCTAATTTCGGGTTTGAGCTCAAGAAGGAGTTTTGGTAAGTAAAATTCATCCCATAATCATCATTTTATGTTTATTAACTTGCTTCTAGTTGATTACAAGTAAATTCGGGTCACGAATCGGGTCAAAACGCGATTAGGGTTAAATTAGGGTTTTGAAATGGGTCAAATGATTTGGTGGGTTATGTTTGTTTATGTCCAAATATGTGGATTTAGGCTTGAAATTGGGTCCTAGATCATCCATGGTCGATTATGGGGTCAAAAATGGGGTTTTGGGTTGTTTTGGATCATTTTGGGCTAAGTTTCTGCAGCAGATTTGGCTGACGGCGGCGCAGTGGGAGGTGCCAGACCCCACTGCGGCGCAGTGAAAAGCTGCTGAACCAGTGACTCTTTGTCAACTTCAAATGCTTATAACTTTTGATCTGTAAGTCCAATTGAGTCATATGACCTATCGTTGGAATCGTGAGAGAGTCTAATTTCTCATGGTAAAGTCCTTTTGATCTGAATCCTTGTCCATTTCCAAAAATGTCGTGTTAAAGTGTCCTTGCTTATGTCGGTAGGACCATAATGACGTTTGAGTGTCGTGGCATGACCAAGTCGAGTCCCGATTGTCATTCATAGTTGATTTACCCTCCTAAAACCAAATTAGGGTTTGACTCGTGATTTGTAATGTATATGTTAATAGGTGACGAATGCTAAGCGATTGTTGGACGTTATAACTCGATTATAACTTGTACTTAGCTCGCATATCCAATCAAGGTGAGTTCCGTAGTTCCCTACTCATTTGAGATTCGGGCTGAAAAGTGTAAACGTACGTGCTTTATTGTTTGAGTGATTAGTTGATTTGCTTGAGTTACCGTCCGTCTTATTGTTTGATTTGTTTGTTAACAAACTGATAGATATAATGACACGTTTGATTGATTCGTATATGATTGTGATATGGTGAGTTAATTTAGGATAGTAGTGCATATATGGAAGTCGGTTATGCCTTCAAAGGGTTTTAGATGTGGTGGGAAGGCTGCGGGTGACCCTATACATAAGCATCTAGAACTTGATGAAAGTAAAACCCTCCGAAGTATATGTACGCATTGTTTAGAGGAACTGATGGAGATTGGGAATGTGCTTGGAATGGACATATACGCTTGTTATACTTGACTTGTACGGTACACACTCAAACATACTTTTATTGTTGCATTGATGACGTTATTGACACGCATTTGATATACGTTGTGGTCTCACATACGTATGATACATGATTTGATGTTAATATTTCGCGTGCTCATTTATTATACGCAATTACTTTGCCCTTATGATCTTGTAATGATTTGATATTGTGATTAGGATAGTTGTACATACATGGAAGACGATGATACATTTAATGAGTTGTAGATGTGGTGGGAAGGCTGCGGGTGACCCTATATATAAACATCTATGATTCCTTAAATGTAAAGCCGTATGAAATGTATGTGCATTGTAGTTTGATTGATTTATGATATGATGGATTTGTGATTGAGATTGGTTAGGTTTGTACTTGATGTTTGGTTCGACGTACTCCCAAGTATTCTTACTTGATGAATGGTTCCACGTACTTCCAAGTGTTTTACACTTGAGAACATGCTTTTGTACTTATTGATTGGTTGATGTACTTCCAAGTATACTTACTTGATGAATGGTTCCACGTACTTCCAAGTGTCATACACTTGAGATCGCGCAATGTACGATGTACTACCAAGTTGTTAGACTTGAGAATATTGTGTTGGTAGTGGTTTTGTTGTTGTCATGGTACACTTAGGATGCGTTATCTGATGCCAAATTGTTGGACGTACCTTTCATGCATTCGGACATGATTATGCGTGTAGTACATATCTTGATATAGACATCACTTGTGCTTATTTATCATACGCATTACTTATATTGTGTTTTGTTGTGATTTGAGATTGAGACGCATAAAGGCTATTCTTATGTTATGTTTCGCATCCATAATGCTCAGCCACTTTCACTGCATCGCATCTAGAGTGATGTTTCGCATCCATAATGCTCAGCCACTTTCACTGCATCGCATCTAGAGTGATGTTTCGCATCCATAATGCTCGGTCACTTTCACTGCATCGCATTAAGAGTAATGCGTCGCATCCATAATGCTCAGCCACTTTCACTGCATCGCATCTAGAGTGATGTTTCGCATCCATAATGCTCGGTCACTTTCACTGCATCGCATTAAGAGTGATGCGTCGCATTGGAGGCCCGGCACAACAATTTTCGTCTAGCATCCAAACACCACCCAAACGATTACCAAACGACCCCAAACCACCATCACTACTTTTGAGCATCAAAATACAGTAGATTTAGGATCTATTGATTCTATGAAATCATTAATTATCCCCCGATTGATTTTCAAGACAGCAATGAACATATTAGGTCACCGAATCGACGAAAACGAGTGATTTCAATCAACAAACACCTTCCAATGATGAAGATCAGATGTGAATCATAAAAGGACTCTATTTAATCATAAAATCATCATCAAGAACATGTACATACCTGGAGGAATCCAAAACACACCAAAAGATTAAAATAACAGTTACCGGTAGACTCGAAATCACCGACGCTAACAATGAAACACATATAATCGATCAAGACCAGATATGAACGAATTGAATAGATTAATATGACCAAAAATCATTAGGGATTACAATCCTTACCTTAAAGATGATTATAAATTCGATATACTAGCGTTTAATCCACCCAAATCAACCCGAAATCAAAGGAATTAAGCCAAGGAGATAAAGGGAGGCACACCTACACAAACACACACTAATCTCTGTAGAAAATGAGGGATTAGGGCTTCCTAATCCCCTCAAAACCGTCCACCCCTTTGCAAAATTACTAAAGTGCCCCTAACTTAAATTTAACGACCGTTAAGGCTCAAACTAATGAACTGGGAACTCAAACGACTAAACGAGCACGCTAATAACTAACCGACAACTCAAATAACATATTATGATCATTAATAACTAATTAAAGCATCACATTTATTATCCAAGCTTCAATAGTTAGTTACCTAAGCATTAAGCAACTAACGACGTCAAAGTCAACTAACGGTCAAAGTCAAAGTCAAAGATAGAAAACTTTAGGATGTTACATCATATATATATAATAATATAATATATATATAGGGGTTGGGTATTGTAAAACAAGTATTAAAGTAAAACAAATAGGACAAGATCTTGACCTTTAGATCATGGTTAAATTGATGCACGAAGATTCACGAAACAATTGATGCACGATGATTTTCATGATGCACGGTGATTTTCAGTGAAGAGAAACCTATTGTTTTATTTGTTTTACTTTAATACTTGTTTTATTTTACCTAAAACCTATATATATATGTTTATAAGGATAATATATATATATATATATATATAGTGTCCCAATTCAATGAGAACATCCTTAAAATGAGAATACATGAAAACACTAAAAGCTTCATTTTGATGCATTAAAAGTCCATAAAACTAACATACTGTATAACTAGTTATCATTATTTAGTTGATTTTATTAACTAAAAAGACGTTTATTGCTTGAATAAACATTGTTCATTAATCAAGGGTTGCAATTTAACTTTTATAAAACAAGAGAGATTAATTTGTAATAATTAAAACTATTTAATTATTTAAAACATATAAGTTTTATCTAGATAATTATTAATGAACAAGTAATTAACCTAGTTAATTACAAATGCGGAAACATGTAATAAAACAATTAAAACACTTTAATTCCCTAGCCAAGATCTATCGCGCATGCATATAATAAACAATTAAAATAAAGAAAGCAAGAACCACTAACCTTTTAGAATACCTCTGACGATTTATTCTTAGCCAAGAATAACGAAACTATCTCGCCACGAGAAAAAACCAAAAGTAGTGCCCCTCCTTAGTTCCGTATACACGAACGGATCTCCGGCACTTAGTTATTTCCAAATCTATTTTTTTAGTAGCTCCCCTCTAGGTTTTGCTATGTGTATTTGCGATGGTTTGACCCGGCTTTACCCGTTCGTCATTTCCAAATCTATTTTTTTTGGAAACTTTTAGTTATTTTCATTTCTAATGGATTTCTTGTTATTTACATAAAGTTCAACTAAGCCCTCATCGTTCTTCGTGTGCGACCCTAAAGGTTCATAGATAAATGGCCGTATAAATATATTGGAATATTTTTATAATTTCAACAATTTAAGTGTTTATCTACACATTGATCCATCAAAATTAAGAAAATCACGTTTGTTGTTTTGTGCATCCACCATATTCATCAAAATGGATGCATAGATTAAAAAAGAAAGTGATTTTGTCAGTTTTGACGGATCTATGTGTTGTTAAACACTTAAATAATGATAATTACCTAATTAGTTATACACTTTGTTAGTATTATGGAATTATAATGCATCAAAATGAAACTTCTAACGTTGAATCTAACAAGGATCTGGTTAAAGGGTAAAGTGAATAAAACGAGAATCTTTACTAAATTGGTTAAGTGAATTTAACGAGAATCTGGATCGTGAAAAAGCTTTGCAACAGGTTAATAGTAAAACAAAGTAATAGACTGCCGTTATGCATGTGATCGGATTTCCAAACAATTAAATTGGCGGTCAATGTTATGTAACACAAACAAAAATATTAGCGGTCAAATTGAAAAACAAGACGTTTAAAATGAGACACAGAGAGAGAGTACTACGTAGTAGATGTCATCCATAAAAACCTTAAATAATGATAATTACCTAATTAGTTATACACTTTGTTAGTATTATGGAATTATAATGCATCAAAATGAAACTTCTAACGTTGAATCTAACAAGGATCTGGTTAAAGGGTAAAGTGAATAAAACGAGAATCTTTACTAAATTGGTTAAGTGAATTTAACGAGAATCTGGATCGTGAAAAAGCTTTGCAACAGGTTAATAGTAAAACAAAGTAATAGACTGCCGTTATGCATGTGATCGGATTTCCAAACAATTAAATTGGCGGTCAATGTTATGTAACACAAACAAAAATATTAGCGGTCAAATTGAAAAACAAGACGTTTAAAATGAGACACAGAGAGAGAGTACTACGTAGTAGATGTCATCCATAAAAACCTTAAATAATGATAATTACCTAATTAGTTATACACTTTGTTAGTATTATGGAATTATAATGCATCAAAATGAAACTTCTAACGTTGAATCTAACAAGGATCTGGTTAAAGGGTAAAGTGAATAAAACGAGAATCTTTACTAAATTGGTTAAGTGAATTTAACGAGAATCTGGATCGTGAAAAAGCTTTGCAACAGGTTAATAGTAAAACAAAGTAATAGACTGCCGTTATGCATGTGATCGGATTTCCAAACAATTAAATTGGCGGTCAATGTTATGTAACACAAACAAAAATATTAGCGGTCAAATTGAAAAACAAGACGTTTAAAATGAGACACAGAGAGAGAGTACTACGTAGTAGATGTCATCCATAAAAACCTTAAATAATGATAATTACCTAATTAGTTATACACTTTGTTAGTATTATGGAATTATAATGCATCAAAATGAAACTTCTAACGTTGAATCTAACAAGGATCTGGTTAAAGGGTAAAGTGAATAAAACGAGAATCTTTACTAAATTGGTTAAGTGAATTTAACGAGAATCTGGATCGTGAAAAAGCTTTGCAACAGGTTAATAGTAAAACAAAGTAATAGACTGCCGTTATGCATGTGATCGGATTTCCAAACAATTAAATTGGCGGTCAATGTTATGTAACACAAACAAAAATATTAGCGGTCAAATTGAAAAACAAGACGTTTAAAATGAGACACAGAGAGAGAGTACTACGTAGTAGATGTCATCCATAAAAACCTTAAATAATGATAATTACCTAATTAGTTATACACTTTGTTAGTATTATGGAATTATAATGCATCAAAATGAAACTTCTAACGTTGAATCTAACAAGGATCTGGTTAAAGGGTAAAGTGAATAAAACGAGAATCTTTACTAAATTGGTTAAGTGAATTTAACGAGAATCTGGATCGTGAAAAAGCTTTGCAACAGGTTAATAGTAAAACAAAGTAATAGACTGCCGTTATGCATGTGATCGGATTTCCAAACAATTAAATTGGCGGTCAATGTTATGTAACACAAACAAAAATATTAGCGGTCAAATTGAAAAACAAGACGTTTAAAATGAGACACAGAGAGAGAGTACTACGTAGTAGATGTCATCCATAAAAACCTTAAATAATGATAATTACCTAATTAGTTATACACTTTGTTAGTATTATGGAATTATAATGCATCAAAATGAAACTTCTAACGTTGAATCTAACAAGGATCTGGTTAAAGGGTAAAGTGAATAAAACGAGAATCTTTACTAAATTGGTTAAGTGAATTTAACGAGAATCTGGATCGTGAAAAAGCTTTGCAACAGGTTAATAGTAAAACAAAGTAATAGACTGCCGTTATGCATGTGATCGGATTTCCAAACAATTAAATTGGCGGTCAATGTTATGTAACACAAACAAAAAAAAAAAAAAAAAAAAAAAAAAAAAAAAAAAAAAAAAAAAAAAAATAAAAAAAAAAAAAAAAAAAAAAAAAAAAAAAATAAAAAAAAAATTACAATTAAACATTAACTAAAAATAAAACACATAACACACTTAAAAATATTAAAAAATAAACTACTCGTCGTCGGCGGTCTGGTCGTTCTCGTCCTCCTCCGGGTCGTGGCTAGAAGCCGCCGGTGGCGCCGTTGCCGCCGGTGCATAAAACGAGCTACCGAAGTTCTCTTGCAAGTATTGGCGATATCTCATATGTGCTTCAAAGTCGTTTGCCGACAAGCCCGTAGGAATTGGTTTCGCCAAAAACTTCATGGCATCTCTAATCTCGGCCCGTCGCAAAGCATCTTTTTGTTCTTGAAGATAAGAACTAATCTGTTTAGCCGTTTCAGAACCCGAAGATCGACCCGATGTGGCATCGGATGAACTAGACAACCTACGACTAACGTTACGACCCGGTGGTCGCCTAATGGGGTCTGGCCCAAATAAGGCCTCAAATGGGGCCGGGGTGGGGGTGGGAGTAGGAGTGGGAATGGGGGTCCCGCCTAATGGAACATCATCGGCGGTCAAATCTACCGCCGGAGCTTGTCGACTACCCGTGGCCTCGTTTTCATTCCAAAAGTTGGACAAGGTTTTAAGAAGGTCATAGCAACTCTGGTAATGCCAAAATTTCTCCCCTGTTTGTTTCTTGTATAGTTTCACAGCCGCATCAGACACCTGTCGCTCATCCGCCCCACTTTGTCGGCCGTGCTCGCTAACCTTCTTCAACGCCGCACCAAATTCCTTAACACCCTTTTTAATCTTGTTCCATTTGCCATGTATTTGGCTCTTGGTACGTGGTGCGTATGCCGTTTCTTTGTTGAACATCTCCACCACTTTTTTCCAAAAAACACCCTCCGTCTGACTATTACCCACCACCGAGTCCTGCGACCAATGCACCCAACACCGTGCCAACAACAGTGTATCATCATTCTCCCAGTTCCTTTTCTCTCTCGGTTTTTTTGTGGCGCGTTTCTTCCCACGACCCACCTCCACAACTTCATCTTCATCTTCATCATCGGCAGACGCGACACTATCTTTGTCGGGGACATTTTCATTGATAATCAATGGCGGTTGTGAGGTTCTTGGTATGTATTGTTGTTGGTGAAAGTCAAACGCCATTTGAGCTTGCATTTGGGCTTGGGCTAACGCCAAACGTTGAGACTCGGACCAATTTTGACCCATAATTGGATTGTAGTTAATTTGATTGTAATACGGTTGAGAAAATGGGTTAACGAGGCAAGGGGGTGGAGGACCCATTGGGGGCGGGTTGGATGAGGTTGAAGAATGGCTTGTTTGGCCTTGGTTAGTTGACGACATAGCCGGCATCGGGTTTTCAAGAAAGGCATTCCAAATGTCGTTAATTTGATTTTCGTTGTTTGACATGATTTAGAGATGGAGTGAGAGTGAAAGATTTTGTTGAGAGTGTGAAGAAAATGAAACAAATTGTGAAGAAAATGGAATGAGTGGTGAAGAATGAGATGTGAAAGGGTAGTATATATAGATGAAAAGTTAAAAAAAAAACAAAAAAAAAAAAAAGTAACGGATTACTTTTAAATTTTTTTTTTTTTTTGTTTAGCCGTTGAAGGCCTGGCCCACACACGCTCCAATTTCTCTCGTCTACACTCTTCGATGGACCGACGACAGGGGACGAAGAAGGGGGTCGACGAGCTTGCTCCCTATGGTGTCGACGTGGAAGAGGTGTCGACGATCGGTCGAACACCCCCTTAGGGAGAGGCCTAAGGGAGTTTGCCTTTTCAACTTCTGTTGCAAACTCTGTAAAAAGAACAAAGTCAATTAGGGGGAAAAAAGAAAGAAAGAAAAGAATAGAATAGAATAGGATAAAACTTTTGTTCATCCGTTATGAAGTAGCTACCCGTTATCTTCACCACCAGTTGTTGATCCACACAACACATAAGAAGGCCTAGTTATATATACTCCTACCTACTAATATATTTTAACAACCAAACTTATATAATTAATGGTAGAAGTTGATGGGGTGATATAACTTTTTAAACGATTAAAGCATGGTCAGAAATCATATCTACTTTTTGCGCTTGACGCCAGTGATTGTATGTGAGTGTAACCATGTTTATGTAAAACCAAAAATTAATTTTCTTAGATATGTTGGTGGTTCTTTTCACGTGAGAGTGAAAGTGAAAATATGAAATGTGAAGCTTGAAATGTAGATAAATGAATGAATAGAGTAAAAGTTTTATGAGTGAGTGAATAAATTATGAGATTAACTGAAAAATTTATGAGATTTAGGGAGAGATAGTTAAATGCCAGCTCAAGAGACAACTTGAAAGGGAACAATGAGAAGAAGTGAATCGGGTGTAATGTTTTGGGTTCATAATGTGGACTTCCGATGTGGAAGATTAATTGTTGGTTTCATATATTATGTGGGTGTGGGTGTGGGTGGGAGTATGTGGTGGTAGGTGAGTATATTCATGGGAAAACTAATGAATAGCTAAAGTAATGTTGTGATAGCCTGGTAAGTATTTAATAAATATTGTCAAATTTAATACTATATAGTAGATATTGTTTATAAAAACTTAAATAATATAATGTACTAACTGAAAATAGTGAAAATATTTTTTTTCTAAAGAAAGACAAACTCACCAGTAGTCAAACGCATAGTTTTTGGTCCTATTCTTACTGACTTTCTCATCGACCGATATTACTAGTTACTGATTTGATTTTTCTACTACACAATTTACTTCAGATACTATAGATATTTGTAATGACTTATTTAGTTATTTGCCCCTAATAATAATTTTTAACCTTTATGTTCATTAGATTCACACAATTTTTTTTACCCTACACCTTTCTTTGTTAACATTCTGTCATCTTTTATTTGCTAGGCCAAAAAGTGAAAACACTTCACATATACAGTTTTCTAGTCTTTTATATATTAATTGGTTCGAAGGGTATGTATACTTATTAATCATGCATGTATACACGATGTATTGTGCAAAAGTAGTGTATGCCTTTATTGACTAGCCTACTGTGACTACATGCACAGTACACGAGAACCCGAATGTAAACAAAACAAAAATTAGAGAATTATATCTAAACTTTCTTATTGTTATTAGACACCTTTGAAACCATGAATGAGTTAAACATACTATAATCTTTTCTTTATAAATGTCATTCATAATAAAATAGATTAAAATAAAAAAATCTCCAATTATAAATTGATTTACTTATTTTTATTTAGTTTCTTAACAAATTTTTTCTAATTTCTAACCTCAAAACTATGATTTAAACCAGAAACTACCAAATTAAAAAAGCTAGCACCTCCTTTTTAAACCACTAAACTAACAACTTATTGACATAAACATATTTATTTACTTATTTATTTATATAATTAATCAAGAGTTAATTACAGAAATCGTCCCTGTCGTGGACCTCTACTTGCAGCTTTCGTCCCTGCGTTTAATAAGTTACAGTTTTAGTCCAAAAAGTTTTGCCCCGTCAACACTTTTGGTCCTGGGTAATAACATCAGTTTAAAATCCCATCACGTGCCAGCCACGTGATAGGTATTTTCGTCATTTCATCAATATAAGGACCAAAACTGTAATTAACTTTTTCATATATCAATCATCATCATCATCATCTCAATCCTCAACCTAAGCAAAATCAAACCAAACTCAATTCCAATAAACAAAATCAAACCAAACTCAATCCAAAACATAATCATAAAATATATTTTACTTTAAATAAAATCAAGTATGATGCATTCATACACATTCCATATACACACAAATCTGAGAACACAAATTCATATACACTCTCTTTCTACTATCTTTTTCTTATTCACTTGCTCCTTTTCTCTCTCTTTATCTCTCTCATTCCCTTTTTTCATTTTCCATTTTTCATTCTCAATTAAATTAAGCCATCATAAATATTTATTGATATATGTAATCACGATAGTTATGATACAAAATAGAAACAAAGGAAAATTACAAATCCATAGAAACATAACCTGGAAATAGTTAATAAAGTGGCCCCAAATCGGAAGTGGTGGTGCCTACTGGAAGTGGGTGGTGGAATACCCATTGGAAACAGAAGATGTGGTGGTTGTGGCTGACGACCGAAATCGGAAGTAGTGGTGGTTTTGTTTGAAGTTATCCCAAACTCAAAATGAAATATTCTCACATATAAAAAGAGTTTGTGTCTTCGGTGGAAGGTGGGGTGCCGCTTCGGTCAAAGTCACCATAAATCAAAACTTTCCAAAATGAAACTTGAAAAATGTGACATGCCATTGGCTCACTGGCTGAGTGTGGCTAGTCTTTGAATTTTAATGTATGAATTTTTGTGTTTGATTTGTGGGTTATGTTTAAAGAGGATATAATGAAAGATTTGTTAATTTTTGATGACTATGTTTTCTATTTTGATGATGATGATGATGATGATGGTGATGATGATGATGATGATGATGATGATGATGATTGATGATGATTATGATGATGATGATGATGATGATGATGATGATGATGATGATGATGATGATGATGATGATGATGATGATGATGATGATGATGATGATGATGATGATGATGATGATGATGATGATGATGATGATGGATGTGATGATGATGATGATAGATACAGTATATGAAGTGAAGATCTGGAAAAAAAAAAGGTAACAAAATATTTGGACTAAAAGTGTAATAAAATGAAAGAAGGAATATGACGAAAATACCCATCACGTGGCTGACACGTGATGGATTTTTAAACGGACGTTACTACCAAGGATCAAAAGTGTTGACGGGGCAAAGTTTTTTGGACTAAAACTGTAATTTATTAAACTTAGGGACGAAAGCTGCAAGTAGAGGTTCCACGACAAGGACGATTTCTGTAATTAACTCTTAATTCAATTGTTCAAACAATTCTATAATTAAAATAGACTAGCTTATTAACTCGGGCTGATTGATAATTTTAAGACGAAAATAGATGGTGATATCTTGAAAATTGGCATATAGCTATTTCAAGAATTTTTTTTTTAGATAATTACATTTTAATTTATACGATAGAAAGGTACCCGCACGTTGCGGCGGCTGATGAGGTGGCGGCGGTGGTGGTGATGTAATGGCGGCGACGGTGGTGGCGGTGACGGGTGGTGGTCGAGCGCGGTGGGCGGTGGCGGCGGCGGATGGCGTGATGGATGGTGGTGGCACGCGGCGGTAGCGACGGTGGTGACAGTGGCAATTGATGGCGGTGGCGGCGATTGGTGGTTGTTGGCGGCGGCAGCGATCAGTGGAAGTTATTGATGTAATGTGGCTATGATGTATGGTACATCATGCATTAGAATGTGTATATTGTTGAAACTTAAAATCAATATTGAAATTTTAAGTTCAATGTTGAAAATCAAAAGTAGATTTGTTTTATAATATAGTATAGATAGAACTAGAGTGGATAAGAGGGAATTGAAGGTCAATTTTATATAATCTCGCTATATAAAATGAAAGGAAGAAAGATTATCAACACGACAATTAAAGACTACTTAATACTGCGTATAAGAAGTCTATAATGACGGTAAGGGTGTTTTGCAAAATAATATTTCATAAGAATTTTGTTTTATTTATATAAGAGAAGAGATTTGCTTCTTGAGTGAAAAGTAAGATCTACCCTATGGCCTATGTGTTGACGAACTCAATGGTCCGGTTAAAATTGCTAGTATGCCATAACCCCAATTTGTTTTAAGTTCAAATATACACAAACTATTTGCGGCTTTTTTTTTCTTTTTGAAATAGGTGAAATACTCACGAATGTTAAGAGGTGTAGCATATGTGTCTTAACCGACATAACAAATAATTACTTTTGATTAGATAGTTTATGAAACGTTCATTAAAGGTTCGATTGTTTACAACTCTAGCTATGTTATATCATCAAAATACACCTCAAATGATTATCACTTTGAAATCGGCCGGGGAGACTTATACTGAAATTTGAAAAGTAAGAAAATTAAGTTAAAATACTCATGCACTAGATGCTATTTACGCAATGTGGTCGTGGTCATCATATTGGGCCTTGGTGATGTTCATGGTGTGATCGATAGCGTATAATCTTTTTACTGTTAAAGTTTAAAAGAAATAAAATGAACTAACACGGCATACATATATTAGGATGTTACAGAATTAATTAGGTTCTCTGTGATCTTAGACTGGACCCGTTTCTTTTTTTAGTCATTAAGTACTGAGTGTATTAAGTGGCTGAATGCATTAAGAATGTCTGTATGTATTAAGTAAAATATATGTAATTGACGGTTATTTTTGTTTATTAAGTCAAAAAAGAAACATGAAATTTGACTGAATGATTAAGTTCTTAACTATTAAGTATATTAAGTGAAAAAGAAATAAGGCAATGATTACGTATAGCTTTATTCTAAACACAGTCAAACATATTTCCTATCTATTGCACAGTAAAACCGTGCTAAAAAATAATTTATAGTAATCCAATTGCCCCAATACATTTTTTCACAACCTTTATTTAGATGGTGAGCTTTAAATCATATATTTTTTTTTAACATTCAGTCGGAACACGACATCAGGGAAACCTCACCATAATGGTGAAGCCTTGCACGTACCCAAGACAACGAGATGTTGACCACAGGCCGTTACAAGTATTCAGGGAACCACGGAGGGGGAAAACCTCCAACTAAACCGCCCGAAGGCACGACATTTAATTGGAGTAAACCCTGCCCCCTCAACCTTGAACCTGGGTCTCCCCAGGAACAAGGCATCATTGAAGGACTTAGGATGTACAAACCCAGTCTCGAACTTGAGACGTCCCACTTAGAAAGTGGGTGCTCTACCACTAGAGCAAACTGGGAAGTACGCTTTAAATCATATTAATAAGATGAACAAACGAATATAATACTCGATGGATGTCGTACCTAATTAAAAACATGAATAGCCCTAGAATGCTTAAGAGAATAGAAATATAATTAGCTAGTTAAAGATGTGAAATGTAAATTCGTATGGTCAGATTTTTTAATTTTAGTTTTTTTTTATATTTATTATTCTTTTTTGACACGGCAAATTTGAAACTATATTTTCACTCGTTGATCTTAAAGGAGTAAAGGACAAAATACCAATTCTTGGTACTACCATTATATATGGCATGTTGGTACACGACAACATGATATGTTTAACCTTCATTTCAAATACATAAATAATACGAGTAATACCATAAGAATATTAGATATGTATAGATATAGATACATAAACGTGGTTTTTGTATATGATGGTGCTTTACCATAACACATCAACTAGAGTCAATAAAAAAACACATACATGTTTTAAACATTATGGGATAAAATACTATTTACCAAGTCATCTAAAGCTTGATAAGAAGTCCCATTTTTCATCAAAGCCTTCTTACTCTTTTCACTCATCTCTTTGACCTTTTTTTTCAACTCACCATCCATCAACTCCCTCACACCTCTCTCCACATCATGGCCCAACACTAAATCGCTCTTGTTATCATCCAATCTTTTTATCTCCATACTCAATCCAAGCTCTTTGACCATCTCAAATGCATTCAAATGTTGTTCAGCATACAAAGGCCATGTGGCAATTGGCACACCATACCATATACTCTCCAGTATCGAGTTCCAACCACAATGTGACACGAACCCACCAATCGCTTTATGGGCCAACACACTTACTTGTGAGACCCACCCGCACAACAAACCTCTACTAACCGTCCGATCAATGAATCCATTTGGAAACAAGTCATCATCAAAATCATGATAATCGTTTGGAAGCTCTAGCTTCCCTTTTGGTGGTTCACGTATAGTCCACAAGAACCGGTACCCAGAATTCTCTAAACCTGTTGCTATTTCTCTCACTTGAACCCGGTTCAAGCTCCCCATGCTACCAAAACATAAAAAAACAATCGATGACTCGGGTTGTTGATCTAGCCATTGAATGATCTTTTCATGAGCCAACCGGTTTCCATGCCACTTAGCCGGTCCTGCATGATCAATAATCGGCCCAACCGGGTAAACCGATGGTATATTACTAGAAGACAAAGATTCAAGTGGATAGGGTTCGAGCTCTTCGAACGTATTTACGACAATACCCTTGGTCTCTTTGTACCTAAGTGTGTGAAGTATAAAACATGAGTAACCAAGTTCATCTTTGTCTATACAATAAGATGGAAAAGCATTTGGTGGTACCAGGTTAGTAAAACCTGGTACTTTTAACTCGGTCGCAGAATCAGGTTCTGCGACCAGCGTTGCAAGGTTAACTACAAAGCTAAGATAAGCCGCGGGAGATTGAAAAAACATGTAACATGGAATGTCAAGTTCATTGGCAACATCAATCATGGAAGTACAAAACATATCAATGAACAATCCTACAAGTGGAATGTTTTTGAGTGTTTCCTTAATTATATGTTTATGATTTTCGATATGGAGTGAAATGAACTCGATGACCGATTTGTGTTGGTCTATGGGTTGATCAGAGTTAGGTGGGCTAAGTTTGATGAACCGGATGTGTTGGGTTGAAGTGTGCGATTGGACGTAGTCGTGCACGAGTGGCCTTTGAGGCATGGAGATGTCGAGTATTGTGACGGATATACGATTTGAATGATGGTTGATCAAGTGTGTGGCGAACTCCACGGCTGGCACAAGGTTGCCAATCGTGGGGGTTGCGATAATTGCTACCTCGGCTCGTTTCATCATTTGTTGAATTTGCTTGATCTCCTTTTGGACTTTGTAAATATATAAACTCAATGGGTTCAAATATTGGAAGCAAGTACTAGTAGGTGTATATATAATTAAGATACGTCTGTATTTATGGCTAAACATTAGGTTGATCGATCTAACAAAAAAAAATCAACTCCATCCATTTTGTTTGTTGTTTAGTAACATTTAGTGGGGACATTATGTTTCACTAAAATATTTCGTCACATTAGCTCATTTTTCTAAGAGTGATCTTTGATACTGTATTAATCTATGGACGTATCAGATGTGGTCGAGCCGAAACATTATTGCTTAATATATAATTCAAGCTCTAATTAACTTTTAAGTGCAACGTACATGAAATATATAGTTGAAATTTTGTTTCTTAGATTGTGTAGGCATGCGATGGGGAAGTGCTTTTATATCGTTACTTGTGTTCTGTAAATCTAGCTCGCCCATACTTACTCCCATCCCCGATTTTATCTCGCCCATACTGAAAGTTTGATTTGTATAATATAATAATGAAGTAGCAACAATTATTGATCTAGATCGAGTTCATTAGTGTCACCACTTTTCAACATCTAACAACTAATTGACTGTTTGAATTTGTCTTTCTAGAGTCTATATAGAAAGAGTTTTCTCTCTAGATCGGAGATGTCATCGGCCTGACACCTCTATTATTACATCAAACTTCAATTGAATTGGGATCATCGGCTTTGACCGTCGAACATTTTTCAAGAGTAAAGTTATAGGCTGGAGGTCCTTTTAAAAGCAGCCTCGTGACTATCTTTGGGTAGGAATAAGGCTGTCTACGTCACATCTTCATCAGACCCCATTTTTGTCGATTTTAAGTATCGTTGTTGTTGTTCATTAGTCACACTTCTTCTATTTGTATTATAGAAATCATTGTGCGACGTGCTGTAATGAAATGACAAATGGAAATAAATCAACTTTTAAAAAACGTCTATATGTACTGTCGGGGGTGGAATTAGGAGAAGACTAGGGGTGTTTGACCTCCTTTAACCATATCATATTTTTATAAATTTTTTTATCATAGACCTCAAATTCAAAATAAAATAAAAATACAATCATCCTTTACAATCAACCATGATACAAAAGATAGGATTGTGATTATTTAAAACTAAAATTTTTGTGAAAAGTAGAAAAACTGGGCAAAATACATTGTGATCTGAACTTAACACAGTGTATTTTCTAAAAACACAAAGTGTTAAGTTTTAAATCACAGTGTGTTTGAACAGTTTTCCGGTTTTCACGCGCTATCAAAAACACACTATGATTTGAAACTTAACCAATGTGTTTTTAGAAAACACATTGTGTTAGGTTCAGATCAAAGTGAGTTTTGACCAATTTTTTAGTTTTTATGGAATTTTTAGTTTTCATATAAACATTTTTCACAAAAGATAATATAAATCAACAATCATTATTTTAAAATCTCTAATAAATCTTAATGGGTATAATCAACCATTGTTCTATACTTTAAGATTTTATTGCCGTTTGTTACTCGTTTTTTACTTAATTTATTTACTTGATTCAGTAATGAATTCAACCCCCCCTAACGTTAAAATTTCCGTTACAAGATTCACATTACGGCATAAGTATAATTTTAAGTTATTTCAGTTATTTAAATGGTATTGATTTTGCAGGTAAACTAAGTTCTATTTCATGTGCTACGTGCATATGTAAAATGTAACATACATGTTTATACATAGAATAAAAAGTGCCATTTTCTTGTCAACTTAATTAATTTAGTTAGAGTAGTCGTACTTACACGAGATTATAAACAAAATACTATATAAATCTCCCGTACTTACATAAATCTCCTCATTAGTATGATAGATCTAAAAAATTAGTTCATTGGATTTTAAGAAAATGGTAGTCGTTCAAGAGAGTCAAGTTTGGTATGCATCCATTTCATCAATCATCATCACATACAACAACTTCACATCGACTTGAATACTTGTCTTAAATTGTTATTAACCCTACTCTGGCCCCTCTCATAGTTTAAATTCATTACTCTAATTGGTCCCCAATCAAGTACATAATCCCATCTTCTTCTTTCAAGTCTATTTATTTCCTCTTTAGATGTACTTTAGATTTAATGATGACTTAATATCATTAACGTTTTAGGTCATTAGGTGGCTTGCTTTCTAAGATTATATCTTGGTATGTCATCTCTTTTGATGGCATAGAAGTTAATAATCGAAAACCAAAACCGATCTACAATTGATTGTCTACTAAAAATGCATGAATATACCCCACCTAACTCAATAGTGGTGGCTATAGAGAGTCGAGTACCAACTATGTACAAATTTTAAAAGTTTTATAAAAAGCATATTTGAATAAAAAGTTTATCGTATGTATAAAATGAAAAATATGTTGATGATTCAGTGATTAAACCCATTATATAAAATAAATCTAAATACAGTTTTATGTAAGGGAAAATCTAATATGATGTTAACATCATCTACCATAGATGATGTTGCTCTCACAAACCCACTAACATCATTTTCTACACATGTCAAAAAAAACCCCATGAATTTTATGGTTTGTAAGAGCAACATTATCTAACCAAGATGATGTTAACATCATCCAAGGTATCCCCTTTATGTAATCATCAAAAAGAAATTCCATTGGAACCCAAATAACTTATAAGTATCTAGAAGAGATAATTTTCGACTTTAAATAAGAGATATAATGTGTATGTTCAATGAACTTTAAGGTGAGAAACGAAATTATTTATAATTTTTTTTGATAAAATCATGTTTCTTTGGAATATCTAAGTTATTCCCAACTAAAAATTCCAATAAAAATCAGAAAGATAATAACCAAATTGACTGAGAAAGTAAATAGGAATCTGCAATGCATGTCGATCATGCTAAATTGCTTCCAGCAAAAACAATACATGAAAATTTTGATGTCAATTGAAAAAAATAAAAAGTTGATAGGTGTTTACCTTGAAAGCTCTAAGCATGTGTTTTGGGCTAGTGACAAACCGTTGAATGTTTTGTAGGATGGAATGAAATGGGTGGAAATAAAATGGGAATTACGTGCTTCCTTAGTTTGATAGCATCAAAAAATGGAAGTAAAAAGGTAAAAAGTCAAATCAATTTTTTTCTCACCATTCTTTTATAAAGGAGAAAAAAATGAGATTGTCCTCCAACATTCACCAAATCTACTTTTATCACTACATACAAAGACAAATCTTTATCTTTAGAGAAAAATCCATATAAATCCAAGTAGTGGGTCTACAATCGTTTCGTATATACACATCCAAGTTCTTTCTTTCTTTTTCTTTTAATTTAATTATTATTACTTTTTATTTTATATTTTTTACAATGAATAAATTATGTTATTTAGCATGTTTGATTACGAAATTTTGATTTATAGCTAATCTAATTAAAATTAAAACACAAAAAATATTGTGATTTATTTGATTTTTCTACGTTTATTATTTATCAAAATAGTGGTTATTATTTCATTATCATTTTATACCAAACAACTGAATAAAATTTTTTCTTTATTTTTTTTCGTTCACATCATTTCTATTCTATGCTATCATTTCATTCTTCACGATTCACTTATATCAAACGCCCCCACACCTAGCGGACGTATTTGAAAAGATATTCAAAATATGGTCGGTAAAATCATTTTTTTAAAAACATTTTGATTTTATTTGAAAAATAATAATATAGTCGGTAAATTAACCGGTTTACCCGTTACCCAAAACCTCAACCCGTTTCTTTTTCTACTCATCTTAAAACCCCCCTTTGTTTTCTGTAACTTACAATTTGGAGGGAAAAATTAAAAGGTAGAAAGAAGGATGCCGGTGGCGCGACCGGAAACGTCTGATTCCAGAATTATTGCTCATGTCGATATGGATTGCTTTTATGTTCAAGGTTCCCCCTTTTCTTTTCTTTTCTTTTCATTTCTGTATCTATCTATCTATATATATATACACTTAATACTTGTATAACTGTATCTATTACTTAGGTTTTCATTATTTATATTTATTATTTATTATCATACATATAACTGTGAATTGTCTTCCACTAAATTACTATCCACTCTTGTGATAAAACCCATAAATCCTATAAAAAAATGATTATTTTTTCAAGGTTTTTACTTATTTTAATATTCTTGAAAATGTATTTAACTTTAGTCCAAATTCTATTATATGTAGCAAACTTAGAATGCTTCTGTTGTGTGTAACTTGGATTTTTTAATTAAATTTGAAACCTTTTCTTGGAATTGATATAGCCTACCTCTGAAGCAGTCTCTCTACCTCTGGTAGAGGCAAGACTGTCTACACCCCACCTTCCCATACCCTGCTCAGGGATTGGGTCATGTTGTTGTTGCTGTGATGTTTTAAGAGTTTGGAAGAATACTCTAGACCTTCTCAATATAAATCTTTATTTGCCTAAGGAAGTTTGTTTCATCGAAAAATGTTAAATCGAAAAAACGATACACACTCGTTGTTTCATATGTTTGGCTTCTATAAATAGGAGTGTTTGTTTTCGGGAGATGTATATTAAAAGTGGCTTCTATGTAGGGTTGGGTTCAGTTGTGATTAACTCCCTAATGTGAGATCATAAATATCGAATTCCACATGACGTTTTACATGTTTAAAAACCTTTCTTGTGTACAAAAATTTCATTGAGAAAGTTCTGTTATACATATGACGTGAAGGCTTAACTGTAAGTGAAATCATTGACATCAAAACTTTTATAAAATGCTCACAATGAAGTTATACTGCAACAAATTTTTTCATCACTTTGAGTATCTTATAAGGATTGTGAAAAAGTGGTCGAAAATAATAATTTTGAAGGTTTGAAAAGTCATTTAGAAGTTTTATCTTTTTGATCTCACTTCTCACATAGCAGGGTTGATCTCACCTGATCTCAAGATTATATATATATATATGTGAGAGGTTATATATATATATATATATAATATGTGAGAGTTTTTCACCAAGTTGGGGTGGACAACCCCACACTCCACTTTTCATATTATATATGATATGATATATCATATATATATATGATATGATATATATCATATATAGATATGATATTATTTGAATCTATTTTGGGTGACCAACTGGTAGAAATTGGTGTAATTACTTCAATTTATTTGCAGGTTGTTTCCATTCTTTCAAGGAAGGGGCGATGTGAGCGCGCATCGATTGATGAAGTGTACCTGGACCTCACTGATGCTGCTGAAAGAATGTTGAAAGAAACACCATTAGAAAGCTTGGAGAGTATCGATGAAGAAGTTCTCAAATCACATGTTTTGGGGCTTAAATCGGTAAGACAACAAAGATTTAGGTCTTATATCAAACGGGTGTTAATGTCATCACATGTGCATTCTATGTGTTAAACAATATTACATATACGTCATTGAGTTTTATGTCTCTTCTTTTTCTGCATGCACGTCTTGGCTTCATTATATGGGAGTATTTCAGTGGACAAGTTTTCAATTTTTTCATATTAGTATAGGAAGAATTAGTATACTAGTGTTTGGTCGTGGAATGATTATTTGTATCTTTGTATCAAATGCTAAAAAGCCTAGAGAACTTTTTTTTATTATTGGATTTCTTTCTGAAAATTGTTCAGGATGGAAAAGACGACAAAGAAACTGTGATGAAATGGCTGCAGCGGACGGATGCTGATCACCGTGATAAGCTGCTAGCATGTGGAGCTATTATTGTTGCTGAACTCAGGTTGCAAGTTCTACGAGAGACTGAATTTACATGTTCTGCAGGGATTGCTCATAACAAAGTACTTTTTTCTTTCTATTTTTCCTTTCTCTGCAGTTTGCACTCCTAGAAACAGTTGCATCACTGATATTATATCTGGGCGACATTTTTTTTTTTTTTTTTTAAAATAACATAAAATGTTACACACTTATTTTGGGGAATCTTGCAGATGCTGGCTAAACTAGCAAGTGGTATGAATAAACCTGCACAACAAACTATTGTCACATCCTCGTCAGTGAAAGATCTTCTTGAACCTTTGCCTATAAAGAAGATGTGAGTTTGTTACTTCGTACATGATTGACGTTTTCTATTTCTACCTAATATCCTTCGCTGACGTGCGACCATAGGAAACAACTTGGTGGGAAGCTTGGGAGTTCTTTGCAAACTGACCTTGGTGTGAATACTGTTGGCGATTTATTGCAATTTTCCGAGGAAAAACTACAAGAGTTCTATGGTGTCAATACCGGGTACATAGTAATCATTATAATATACGGAGTAGATAAGTTTGACACTGGTCATTTAAACTTTCCAGCAAAGATACTATTTTTATACATATAAACAGGGTGCTTATCTTGTATATATTGAGATATAATAAATTGCTTTTCTTCTTTCCAAATATTTTTCAGCACCTGGCTGTGGAATATTGCGAGGGGTATTAGCGGGGATGAAGTTGAGGGTCGTGTGCTCCCTAAGAGCCATGGGTCTGGGAAGACATTTCCTGGACCTAGGGCTCTAAAAACTCTATCTGCTGTAAGTAATTTATTTTCCATAATTTACTGGCATATGAACTGCTGCATCGTTCTCTTTTAGATATATGATGTTGGTTTTATATATTTGATTTTCCGCATCTTAGTTATCTTTCAAGCAGTGAAGTCAATCAATGCCTGCTAACTTGGATCTAACTTCTCAGGTTGAAAACTGGCTAAAAGAACTTTGTGAAGAGTTAAGTGAACGACTTCAATCGGACCTGGAAAAGAATAAACGACTTGCACATACGCTTACTCTGCATGCTAATGCATATAAGGTTATTATTATTTTTTCAAACTCCATACTTGGCTTTTATAGATTTTTTAAATCTTCTTTTAAATAAAGCATTCAAATGGTCGTTATCTTGTAATTTTTGCAGTCCACAGATACAGATTCACACAGAAAATTTCCTTCAAAATCATGCCCTTTGAGATATGGGGTAGGAAAGATGCAGGAAGATGCGCTAAATCTTTTCCAAGCTGCGTTACGTGAATACCTTGGGTCATACATGAATCCCTTGGGAAACCAGTGCGGTGGATGGGGAATTACTAATCTGTCTGTTTCAGCCAGCAAAATTGTTGCTATACCATCTGTAAGGATTTTTGTTGTTGTTTGTTTAAATTTTTTTTATCTGTTTTTTTATTTTTTTTAATTTTTTTTTGTTTGTTGTTTTTTGTTTGTTTTTTTTGTTATTTTGTTTATAGATATTGTATCTGGGTTGTTACAGTATTAATTATATTTTACATTTATTTAGGATCTGAAAGACCTGTCTCTTATCAGACTGAACAGCAAACCAATTATGATGTGGAACCGACTCCAATTGCACATGATATCTCTAGTTTTGACAGACATGAAAATGCATGTAACGATGAGGTCTGGTCTTTTGAATTTCTACTATTTACATATTATAAGGTCTTCTATTCTCGAAGAAGTCTGCTATACTGCTAAAGTGATCTTGTATTTCTCTTTACCAAAGCAGGCTAACGGCGATTTCGCTAGAGAAGTTGTACAGTTATCTTCAGGTTCCCTTGTATTATCTTGCACTATTTGCTTTATACCTATTTTTACCTGTTTCCTGAGGCAAATTCTGTGCAGGAGCTGATAGCTGTTCGACTTCGAAACAGAATGAGCTACAACCAGGCTTACCCGAGAAAGAAACGAAGATAAAGCACCCAAATAATGAAATAAGATCATACGACCAGAAAAGAAAGAAAACGAAAGTTAATGTATGTTTTCTTTTGACCTACTCAATCTGCAATGGTTGGAGGGTACCACTCTATGATGCTCTAATTTTATTCTCGAGATCCCACTTGTTGCAGGGAACATCTTCCATCCTGAGATTTCTCCAAAGCAACACTTGCTCTTCATCAAAGCAAGAAAGTTCCAGTGCCTCCCAAGAAACAAATTGCTCACCATCAGGTTTTAGATCAATTTCGGCTCAAACTTTTAGCAATAAACATTGTCATACTTGATTCATTTTTTTCTACGTAGTTTCGTATCTGAAATGATAACTGATATACTTGTTGAAGGGGTAGAACAACCGAATACGAAAGGTGAAAACTTTACCCAAAGTCAAAATGAGAGAACAAATACATGGAGTTACAATGTAAATGAAATCGACCAATCCGTGGTTGATGAGTTACCACCTGAGATACAGAAAGAACTTCGTACGTGGATTCAGCCTCAGAAGCGACAAAACATTGTAAAACGAGGTTCTAGCATTGCTCACTACTTTTCCCCCAGCAGAAACTAATAGAAATATCCTAAGTAATCCCCCAAGGCACATCCCATTCTTTGTGCATTTCCTTTAATTATGTACTCGGCCGAATATATTTTGTACATATTTATAGATCATCTACTGTTCTAATGCACATATTTTCCTCAAGTAGGTTTCTTTATAATAGTTCTTTAAGGAAGTGTTTGGATATGTAAGTGGGCTTATTGAGGTTTCATAATAAATAAGCTAATAAGCTCCTCAAATAAATTTAGCTAAGCACCACCTAATTTTATGCATCAGACTTCATGTGTTACTGGGGATTCCACCTGAGCCAACTTTGTTAACTTGGCTGGCAAATATAGGGCTCATCGGATAATCTGCACACCGTTGGAACCTGGAAGAAAATATACAATAATTTTGAATTTGATACGACTGCATCAGAAATAGGTTTCTGACTTAATGTGAATTTGTTACGTGTTTAAGGATGTTCCAATTTGTTTGCAAAATGTGAGGTCGGGTTGCCAAAAATCATCACAAGTTATAAGTGCTTACCCAATAAGGTATAAGGTATAAGCACATAAAAAGCACAAGCTATAATCATACAGTTTTTAACCACAAGTTCGTAAATTTTAAATTACATAATCAAAATATACAAAAAAAAAAAAAAAAAAAAAAAAAGCGTATATTATTTTGATTGGATTTGACCCTATATATGAGTTCCAAACGTACCGATGAAAAAATATAATTTTTATCTTGTTATTAAATCAGCCTCCTCCAACTCTATCAACTATCATACAGTTTCTAATCACATAGGTTTAAGCCTATATAATTGTAACATCCCATAAAATTTAAAACACTATAATTTGATAATACTTTAATATGACATTTAAATGAATGTTATAATTTTTAAAAACATAAGAATATTATGTTAACAACAAAAATATATATATATATATATACACTAAATCGTGGACTACTGCTAGAGATACAATAGTTAGAAAAAAAAAAAGTCATAGTTAGATATAGTAATTAGTAATACTCTTAAATCAATTCATAATAATAAGATAGATATATGATGATGGTAATAAAACTAAATTAATAACTACCTAAGATACATGTGGTGTGTTAGTCAGTTATGGAAGACATAAAGCAATACATAAATACCTATGTAAATTAATTAATTGGATCTTAAAAGTTTTTGTGCAATAACAATGAAGATCATGGCCTTTTTGCATTATATATTTACGGTTTCTAAAAAGGAAATGCATAAACTAAAAGGCTAGTCAAGTCATAAAATCATCCATGTAAATAAAACTATAACTTCCAGACTTTGCTTTTCCTACGAACAAATAAGATCATACTTGTAAGCCAACATGGTTGGGGTTGTGAAGAAAGAAAAAAATGATATCAAGATAATATAGAGTTAGTGAAATTGTCAAGTAATCTACATAAGGCAAGATAGTGATGGGTTGGTTGTCAAGTAATTTGCATAGTGCAAGACTGCAAGGCTTCAAATATCATCATATTGGTAAGTTTTATTTTGATTTTACTCTACAAATTTTATAATGCTTTAAACACATGATAGTTATATTTTTGTTTTAAAACAAACTTTTCCTTTAATCGAATCAATTATTTTAATATGTGTCTATATGTTCGACCGTACCAACACTTTATTGATTTTCTGGATTTAAATTTGTTAGCATGAAGACTTGTTTAAATTAATCAATGTTGCTCTAAAAGCTTTCTTACAAGACTTGAATCTCATCTTTACTTTTAATTAATTTATCATGGTTTTGATTTGTAGTAAAGAGTTTTGGTATAAATATATCCATGTAGTTTATCATGCGAGCGATGATACAATTAGAAAAAAAAAAATTATGATGTTAACATCTACCAATAAACTAAAACATGATTAAGGCCTTCTTTTATCGACATGTGACGCTTTTTTTAAACGACACGTGTCTTACTAAATCTATATTGAAAAAAATCCTATTTTTTAGTTACCATATATAATTAAACTTTTAATTAATTAATATATATATGTTATAGATTCCTAATACAATTAGAACTCTTATATAAAAAATCATAATTGTTACCATAAATATAAATTTCCATCACAATTATTATTTTCGATAGTAATTTTAATTTATAACTTATATATAAAATTTATTTATAAGTTAAAAACATATCTATATTTTTAACTTATAAATTAATTTTACTAATTATTTAATTATTTATCCATCTATTAATATAATGAAACGTGGTTAAAAATTATAAAACGATGTGAACTATGTTTTACATCATTCCTTTCTATTAAGTGATATCATTACCAATATCAATAGTAATAATAGATCTTGATAAATAGCTCTATGACACATAATGTTTGTCACTATTATGTTATAATTAAAGCGGCCTAAAGCGGCCAAATGCATGTGATTGAGTATGTTTGAACTTTTTTTTCTACATAAAAATAAAAAAAATCAATCGTACGATATATATAGTCAATCTGTACATCATACGTGTATTAAGACTAGTTTACATCTAAAATAAGATTTTATAGATAATTTTTGTTGTAGATTATAATAAAGATTGGCTCATGGCGACTTGCTAGTAAAAAACAAAAAGGGTAATTAACATATTATAACACAGACTAGTGAATTTATTCTCTTAATTTTGTAATGTCTGATATGTCGTATTTTATACCCATTTCTCACAATGTATTTAGTCGCTTTTGCATGATTTGTGAGTCGTTTTCGTATACATTTGGTGCGTTTATGGTATTTGTTAGTGTTTCAGGCTACTGACAGGTACTTGAGCGTATTTCTAAAAGAAACGACATTTTTGAGGCAAAAGAAGTGTTTACGGAAGTTTTACGAGTCCCGAGGCTGCATTTGGAGTCAAGTCAACAAAAGTCAAACTGACAAGTGACCCATTGCGCCGCAGCTACCCATTGAGCCGCAACAGAAAAACAGGGAGTTAAGTTGCGCCGCAACGTGCCAAGTTGCGACGCAACGCGTCCAGGTTCAGTTCAGCATTGGGTCAACGAAAGTCAAAAGTCAACAGCAGTCAAAGTTCATTGCGCCGCAACCACCCTATTGCGCCGCAATTGGGGCCGAATCTGGATGAATTTTTAGGGAAACTATATAAGCTTGCAAAAACATTCCTTAACCCTACCTTTAGTTTCCCAGCCGTTTTTGGAGCTCATTGAAGCAGATTTTCATCAGATTTATCATCTTTGAAGATCCTCATTACGATTGGACGATTTCCGTTCATTGTTTTCGATTTCTTGTATTCGGTAACGATGAATTCTATTATTTTGATTTGTTATTCCTATTTCAATATGAGTAGCTAATCACTTTATCATCCATCTTGATGAAGTGAAACAATATGTAAGGATTGCACTATTTTATTAATTCAAAGTTGATTTCAATTATCGTTGTGTCGAGATCTTGATGAATTGATTCTTTATCGATTATTATTTTGATATTGGTGATATGTATGTTCTTCGTTAGTGGTACTAGTTGAACATATATGTGATTTCAATTAATTATCTTTAATCAATTGTCTAGTTCATGGTATGATAGTGAATGTCATTTTAATAAAAAGAATCGTTTTGTCAACGTGTTGATTAACGGTTGGTGGTACCACGTTGTCTCCACATAGATGCAATTGTTAATTTGATAATCAAATAAACTAGTTGGTTAGGGAAATTGTTTTAAGCATTGGTGGTACCGGCTTTTACAAAGGAACTGATTAATTAGGTGATTGAAATGATTTTACAAACGTTGGTGGTACCAGTTTGTGTCTTTATTTTGTCACGATTATCATTGTCAACTTAATTGGGTTTGAACTTCATTTATGTGCAATCTAACATGTTGTTGAGCGGATTCAAGATGGATGCCTTTTAAATTTTTGTTTTAAACAAAACTCTCTTTTCGATTAATCCTGAGGGATTACTAACAAATTTTACTAACTTTTGCAACGTGGCAATTCAGTCACAAAACCCCCTCATTTCTACTTGAACTACTTTATTTTAACAATTGCTTTACTTAGTCCTTGTGATCGACCTCACATTTACCAAGTTAACTATATTGCATACGAACAGGTTCACTGCCTGTAAGTGTGTTGTAGTCAGTCGCTAGGTGATTCGTGTTATAAATTTTAAGACTCGATTTCACACATCAAGTTTTTGGCGCCGCTGCCGGGGACTTTTGTTTAGTAGTTGTTTAATTTTGTAGTTCGACCCTTTCTCACATCTTGTGAGAAAGTTATTGCTTTATTAATAGATTTTATTTTATTTTATTTTATTTCATTTGTACCAGGTGCGGTTTACGGTTTGCTTGTGGTGATTGTGCAGGTTCTTGCTAGTTGATGAACACAAGAGCTTCTGGCCGACCTTTGCTTAGTCCTTTATCTAATCGGGAAAGTCAGACGTCGATTAGTGCAGAAAAACAGCCCAGAACCATCCACATCAGACAAAATAGATCCAGAAACCGCAGACCAAGTCCAACAGGACGTTGCCTTAGACAAACACTATACCAAGAAAGGTTCAACATCAGAAGATCAACCCATTAATAGCTCGGAAGACGCAACTTGGATCTTTCGAATAGGAGAAGACTCGGACATCGAAGAAAAAGTTCAAAAACCGAATAACATTGTATTCCCTCAAATCAATAGAATTCAAATTCAACAACCGAGGGTAAACGAAATGGGTGACGAACAACTGAGAGATTTGAACAACGTTCCTTACGGGGAACAAAGAAGAACTATCCCAACTAACCGGGGCACAGCTATCCGCCCTCCTGCAATTTCGGTAAACTTTTCTTTAAAGGGTAATCATCTCAAGAGTGTCGAAAAAGATAAGTTCGACGGGGTAAGAAGATGTGATCCTTACGCTCATGTTGAAAGATTTGAAAAGATTTACCGATTGTATCAGTATGGGGAAGGGCAAGCTGAGACTGTGAAACTAGAGTTATTTCCATTAACTCTCATTGGAGATGCAGCTGCATGGTTTAAGGAGTTACCGGATAATTCCTTCTCTACTTGGGCTGAACTTAGGGAAGGATTCATTGATGAGTTCTATTCTATAAGAACTCAAAGGCAACTGGAGAATCAAATTAGGGGATTTTCTCAAGATAGTGGTGAGGATTGTAGATGCTTGGAAGAGATTTAAGGAGATGCTAAGGAATTGCCCGGGTCATAACATTGGGACTGAGTTATTGTTGAAATTTTCTACGATGGATTGGATAGGAGGTCAAAAAGGGAGCTCGGTTATGCATTTGGGGGTAGTTTCAACAACATTTCCCCAAATGAAGGCTACAAGATTCTTGAAGATATGGCCAAGGAGAATTCGACCCGAGATGAGGACCGAACCAAGAGATCCAGTAGAAACACTGTCGCTAAGGTTGAAAGTAGCGAAGATTCAAAGCTTGTTGCTGAAGTTAAGGCTCTCTCAAAGAGAATGGATGAGAGGTTTGATGGCCAAGAAAGCAGGTTCAAAAGCCTTGAAAGGGATGTGAAGGTTATGGTTGATGGTTGTGATCATTGTGGGAACTTGCATTACACGGAAGATTGCCCGGATAAACCAGTTCAAGATGTTAACTATGTTCAGAACCAACAACAGGGAAATTTCAACCAAAACACCGGTTATCAAAACCGGCAGTCAGGTAATTCTTATCCCTCATCATCTTCTTATAATACTAACAATTCTGGTTTTGGTGGTAATAGGTTCAGCAGGTTCAATAATCAGCGAGATTCAGATTCAGAGCTGAAGAATATCATGAAGGAATTTATAAGTGCTCAGAGAGCAACTAATGAGCAAGTTGCAGAGGAGTCAAAGAAGGTACATTCTACTTTGGATGCTTTGACCACTTCGTTTGGACGGACTAGGGCACAAGCTGGATCAAGGGTCAAAGAACCATCAAGCCACAATTAAGGACTTGGAAGGAAGGCTTGAAAGGCTAGGAAATTCTAATAGAACACCCGGTACTCTACCGAGTAATACTCAACAGAACCCGAAGCCTCAGTCAAGCAACCAAGGGCAGAATAATCAAGGACAAGGGCAGAAATACACCCCCCCTAATGCCAGAAATGAGCATGTGAATGCAATCACAACGAGGGCAGATAAAACTTATAATTCTGCAAATCCTTTACCTGATGATTCCACCCACTGTGCAGGGTAACGAGAATGAAAACAGTTGATGATGAGATTGAGATGGAGCCGAACCCAGCCGTGCAGACACCGGCTGTTCCATCTAAACCAGTTGAGAAACCAACGGTGAAGCCTTATCAACCGAAGATCCCATTCCCTCAATGGTTGAGGAAAGAAAAGATTAAGGAACATTTCAAGAAGTTTGTTGAACTTATTCAATCGGTAAACATAACTGTTCCTTTAGTTGATCTTATTGCAGGGATGCCTGTTAGGTCCAGATTTACTGGACTCGCTCCAGACTCGACTACTGGAGCCTTACTGAAGATCTGTCCAGAACGTGTTCTACTGGACCTACTCCAGACTTGGAATCTGGAGTCCCTCTGAAGATTTGTCCAGAAATAATGGAAGACCAGTGAGCAAATACTTGTATAGGAAATCTGGAGTATTCTCCAGATTAGCTCAATGGACTTCACCCCAGTCCAGATCTACTCTACTGAAGACGTTCTCACTGAAGTCAAAGACTGAAGTCAGAATAAAGAAGACTGACAAATGGCGGAGTCCACTGGAAGTCTTACCAGATCTGTACACTGGAGGATTGTCAGTGTTCTAGACCTTACAAGTCTGAACACTGATATCGAGGAATTGACTTTTGCCTTTACACACTTTCCAAAGGACATCCACTTGTTCTTTACCAAAGTTTATACTGTGTAAAGGTGGTTGGTTAAAAGAATAAAGTCATATTGATGTGACTTTATCCTTGTACCATTAACCAATGCATTTAATGTTCTTGTCGGTTCATTAAATGGATGCAACCATATTTGTACGGCACAAAATTCACTGGTGAATTTTGTTGCCTATAAATACAAAGTCATTTCTTTAAAAATTACTTTAAAGCATACATTTAGCATTAGAGTGAATTTGTCTAAATACTCTCGATCTTAACCAGGGATACTTCACAACTTTAAGTATCTCGATCTAAAGAGTTATTTGACAAATATAGATCATTTGTAATTCATAGGTTGTTAGGATACATACTTATTTGTATTATCTTGATTCCGCACAACCTTGTATTTTATTTAACATCATAAATAAAATACAACCTTGAAAAATACATAATGTTCCACTTTACTTGTTTATTGCTTTAAGTCTTGTATTACTTTATTTATATACTTGCATTTATATTAAGTAATACTAGTCCATTCTAGTGATTATTAGACTTGTTGTATTTTACACTTTCGGGGTTAACCATCGTATTTGGGACCTCACATTTGGTATCAGAGCAGAAGGCTAAACATTGCCTAGATCTACTTCTTTGATGGCCACCCCTGAAAATACACAAGGAAGTTTTAATTTTGGTCCCGATCCTAATGTTAATGTTAATGATCAAAATAATGAACCACCTATTGTTAATAACACTAATCCACCACCTCCTCCTCCTACTCCTGCTTCTCCACACGTGCATGTGCACTATTCAAATAATCCTGTTCGTAAATTCAGTGGGAACAGTGATGAGTTTGGTACGTGGAAGGCTAGGATGATATTGCATATCACTGGTATTGAGAGGAACATGATGAAAATCTTAAATGAAGGTCCTTATGTCCCTACATCACCTCTCAATCCCCTTCTTGATCCTTCTGGATCTAGAAGAGAAAGGGAAAAGAGGGAGGAACATTGGTCTGAAGAGGAGAGGAGATTGGTGAATCTAGACACCCTTCTCAAAAACATGATCCTCGGGGCCGCTCCAGAAACCCTAATTCCCACACTAGTTCTTTTTCCTAGTGCTAAAACCATGTGGGATGAACTTCTAAACCAGCATGAAGGAGGAGATGACACCATTGTCACCAGAAAGGTCTCCTTAAACAAGAGGTATGAGTCATTTTTTGCTCAGACTAATGAGTCTCTCACTGGTACTTACACCAGATTTATGAGTATCATAAACCAGTTGAGAGGTCTTGGGGTTGAGAAGGACAAGGATATACTTCTGGAGAAATTTTGTGATATTCTGCCCACCAAATGGTCTCACATGATCCTGGTCTTACGACAAGGTAAAACTCTGCACACACACACTCTCTCAACTTTATATGGAGCTTTCAGGTACACTGAAGAAAATCAAGCTCAGAGAGTGGTGGCAGAACAAGATGCTTATAACCATGCCTCCAGTAGTCCTAATGTGGTTAGTCATACTGAACCACAAAGTACAGCACTGATATCTTCTGAGGATGTATTTTCTATGAAGAAGATGGTGTCTGAACTCATGGATTCTGGAGAGTCCAGTCAAATCTCTCCAGACTGTTGTGATGAAACTGATGATGATGACCTTATTGCAATGATTGCTAAAACGTTTAACCGTTTCAAAGCAAGAGCAAATAGGCCATCTGGACAATTTGCATCCAGTTCTTCAACTGATAAGACCAATTTGACATGCTTTAAGTGTGGCAAAAAGGGTCATTTCATGAAAGATTGCAGGTCCAGCCAGTTTGTATCCAAGCCTGGTCCATTTTCTTCAAATAATAAGCCTGATGATAGCTATAAATTGAAATATAAAAAGCTTAAGGCCCAGATTGCTCTCATGGCACAACAAATGGAAAACAATAATATGTGCATGATCGCAACAACTGAAGAGAAGTGGGTTCCTTCTGATGAATCATCTGCTGATGAAGAAGAAGAAAGAGATTGTGTTACATGGCTCTGGCAGACGAAGAGCACCTGGTGAAGGAAGATGTCACATCTGGACGATGGGTGGACATTGTTATTAAAAAGGTTAGTGATTATGATACTGCAACTGACCAAGAATTAACTGGACATTGCTGAAGCTCTTAATTCTGATTTAATATTTGTTGAAACTGATAGATCTGACTGTGTAAATGGTCTAGAAACAGATTTTTCTGAAATAACTGTTTTAAAATCAAAATTGAAAGAACTTCAAGACATTGAACTGGCATTTCAAGCCCAGGTTCTGGTAACTGAACAATTGATTCAAGAAAAAACAAGATCTTGAAGTCATTTTAGAGAAAGAAAAACTGGTGATTAAATCATGGCTAGAAACCAAAAAGCCATATGATGCTGGAGTAAATCAATTTCCTGCTCAAAAACGTGCATATTTAGATGGAAATACTCATGTAGCATCATTAATACCAGTAATCGATCGATTACCAGAGGGGTTCAGGCCCACCACTGTTTATGATGAGCTTGTAACTCCCAAGGCCAATATTTTCCCAGTTCAATCCCCAGAGGTTAAGACTGGAGCATTCCAGATGACTGCTCCAGTTAAAGAGGTTTATCGGAATAAACCTTTGCCTCAGACCAATCCCCTACCTAAGCCTAGAACTGGAAAGGCTAAGGTATCATCTGATGAAAATATTTTGTCCAGGTTAGAGAGCCAGATTCAAATACTGACTCGTCAATTTCAAAGTTTTAATGCAAGATTAAACTTTATTGAGGGTACTTCATCTGGCCCTAGACAAAATACAAAACCTTTTGCAAAGAAAGTTAAATCTATTTCTCCAGTTGAGAAAAGAAAAAGGTTTCAAAACTATCAACCCCAGTGGTCTTTTCAACTAAGACCACTGTTGAAGAAAATGAACTAAACCAGATTGCCCCAGGGACCTATAAGGGAGGGTCCAGTGAACCCATCAGTCGATGGGTTCCCAAATCTAACTGATAATATCTGGTGGATGTGCAGAGCGATCGAAAGAAATATATCTGGTATCTTGACAGTGCTGCTGGCAGGACGATGACCGGATGTAAGACCCTGCTGGAGGAGTTCACCATTTCTGATGGACCCTCCATTACTTTTGGAAATGATGGTTGTGGAAAGACTGAGGGATACGGTGTTCTGAACAATGGACAAGTCAAGTTCAGACGAGTTGCATTTGTGAATGGTTTGAAATATAACCTGATCAGTGTAAGCCAACTGTGTGATGATGGCTATCAAGTTTTATTCAATATTGCTCAGGGTATCGTATTCAACAAGGACTGGAAGGTAGTGTTGATTGCTCCCAAAAAAGGGAATGTGTACGTGATGGATATGGAAAGCTCTCATTCAGAGCAGTGTTTCTATACTCAAGCTGATGAAGACACAAACTGGTTATGGCACAAAAGGTTATCCCATTTAAATTTCAAGAATATTAATAAGTTGTCCAGAAAACAACTTGCAGATGGGATACCTTCAGTTTCCTTCAAAAAGGAAAGACCATGTCCAGGATGTGAGATGGGTAAGCAGAAACGTACCAGTTTCAAGACCAGACAGAATTTCAGCATATCTGAACCTCTTCATATGCTTCATATGGACCTCTTTGGTCCAGTGAATGTTCAGACTTGTGCTGGTAAAAGATACACCCTGGTAATAGTAGATGAATTTTCCAGATATTGTTGGGTTATCTTTCTCAGGTCTAAAAGTGAAGCTGCTGCTGAAATCATCAGTCTTATCAAGCAAATTGAGCTCAAATACAGTCGAAAGGTGTGTCAGTTAAGAAGTGACAATGGAACAGAATTCCAGAATGCAACTCTGGAGTCATTCTGTACTGACACTGGCATCTCCCAGAATTTCTCATCAGCCCGCTCTCCAGAACAGAATGGAGTGGTGGAAAGGAAGAATCGAACGCTAATAGAAGCTGCCAGGAGTATGCTTGCTGAATCTGGTCTGTCTACCAGTTTCTGGGCTGAAGCAATTGCTACTGCTTGCCACACCCAGAACCGGTCAGTGTATGTGAAGCGACACAAAAAGACAGCCTACGAAGTCTTAAGAAATAGAAAACCAAATATTGGTTATTTTCACGTTTTTGGATGTCCAGTTTACATCCTGAACGACTCCAGTCAGTTAGGCAAATTCGATGCCAAAGCTGATGAAGGGTATTTCTTAGGCTATTCAGCCATTCGCAAGGCCTTCAGAGTCTATAACAAGAGACTGGAGAAGGTCCATGAGTCAATTCATGTCACATTTGATGAATCAAATGCTGCAATCAACAAGAAGCCAGCCCTTGACACTCCCCCAGTAACTCCAATTGTCTTTTGTGAATCTGATCCTATCAACTACAATAAAGAAGATTCAGAAGACACAGTTTCCAGTCATCCTGATCTAGAACCTGTTCAGAAAAAGAAACGCTCCAGTGGTACTCCATTCTATCCTTCTATTATTTTCAAACTACCCTCTGAAATTAATATTGGATCAGATGTTCGTACTGCTCCCCAGTATCAGTGTCAGTTGAGAATATACCAGAAATGTCTTCTTATGAAGAACTCCAAACTGAACCAGTACTTCAAGAAATGCCTTCAAATGAAGAATTTCATGATGCAAATCATGATTTAAATGACTCAGATGAAGATGCTGAAGTAGTCTGGCAAGATCCTCCTCCTGAAGCAACTCCAGAGGAGACTCAACTGAATTCTTGCACTGATATTGTTGTCAGTAACAATCCTGGTCAATACTCCAGATGGACAAAAGCTCATCCTATTGATCAGATCATAGGTGACTCAAGTAGAGGAGTTCAGACCAGAAGAGCCTCCAGTAATCAATGCTTATATGTTAGTTTTCTATCATTGATGGAACCAAAGAAGATTAACGAGGCTATGGAAGATCCAAGCTGGGTGACTGCTATGCAAGAAGAGCTTCACCAGTTTGAAAGGAACAAGGTCTGGTATCTGGTTCCTTTCCCAGTTGGAAAGAAAGAACCAATTGGAACAAGATGGGTCTTCAGGAACAAGGTAGATGAAGATGGCCACGTAATCAGAAACAAGGCCAGACTGGTAGCACAAGGCTACTGCCAGTCAGATGTCGATTTTGATGAATCGTTTGCTCCGGTGGCTAGACTTGAAGCGATCAGAATATTCTTAGCATTCGCTGCTTATCATCAGTTCAAGGTCTACCAGATGGATGTAAAGAGTGCTTTCTTGAATGGAAAGCTTGAAGAAGAAGTTTATGTCAGACAACCACCAGGTTTCGTTGATGAAAAGCATCCACATTGGGTATATCGTCTGGACAAAGCGCTTTATGGCCTCAGACAAGCCCCACGTGCCTGGTATGACACTCTGACTAAACATTTATTGAAAAATGGTTTCAAAAGAGGTGCAATTGACAATACCTTATTTATTCTTCATGAAAAAGGTAATCTGTTAATGGTACAAATTTATGTTGATGATATTATTTTTGGGTCTACTGATGAAAACATGTGCAAGAAGTTTTCGAAAATAATGTCAACTGAATATGAAATGAGTTTGATGGGTGAATTAACATATTTTCTTGGACTCCAGATTAAACAAAACAATGATGGCATTTTTATTAATCAGGAAAAATATGTTAGAGATCTTTTAAAGAAATATGATATGAACTCTTCACCATCTAAACCCACTCTAATTTCTGCACCACTGACACTGGACTCCGATCCAGATGGTAAACCAGTGAACACCACTGTCTACAGAGGCATGGTTGGTTCACTGATGTATTTAACTGCCAGTAGACCAGATATTATGTTTTCAACATGTTTATGTGCCAGATATCAGTCTAATCCAAAGGAATCTCATATGCTTGCTGTAAAGCGCATACTGAAGTACCTTAAAGGTGTTCCCAGTCTAGGTCTTTGGTATCCCAAAGGCTCAGGCATGGATCTAATGGGTTATTCAGATTCAGATCATGCAGGTTGTAAGATAGACAGGAAATCCACTACTGGTGGATGTCATTTCCTTGGTGGCAAACTGGTCAGCTGGACCAGTAAGAAGCAAACTTCAGTTTCATTGTCCACTGCTGAAGCTGAATACGTGTCTGCAGCCAGTTGTTGTGCTCAGATACTCTAGATGAAGAACCAGTTGCTTGATTATGGTATTAAGTACTCAAAGACCCCAATCTTTTGTGATAATACCAGTGCCATTGCTATCTCGAACAATCCAGTCATGCATTCCAAAACGAAGCACATTGATCTCAGGTATCATTTTATCCGTGATCATATTATGAAAAACAACATTGAACTCCATTTTATTCCCACTGACAAACAACTCGCTGACATTTTTACTAAACCTCTGGATGTCAAAACTTTTGAATATCTTGTTGGTGAGTTGGGAATGTTAAACCCTTAAATCTGGAACCTTGGTATTGAACGCCATTGTGTACTACTGAGGATCTTTGATTTAAAGATTTATAAATTTATAACTGCTCAGATATTGAACGCCGTTGTGTACTATCTTTGCATTAATAGATTTCTGGATCAACATTCCAGGGGGAAAGACTTGAAAGATATTTTTATTCTTAAAAATGTTTTAAGTTCAGGGGGAATTTATTAATTTATTTTCTCACTGGACAAATTCTTCAGAAAATATTACTGGTACTTTGTAAATGTGTCCCTCTCACTGGTAATTGGACATGTTAAAGTGCGTGTTTGAGGTGACTTTTGTCTCCTTGTAAATGTGTCCCTCTCATTTGTCTGTATTAGTTGACGTGCATGTTTGAAGTCACCAGTCTCTTTCAAATGGTTTTCACTGGTACTTTACTGGAGTGTCCCTCCAGTGTACCATCAGTACATGCGTCACTGGACTAATCCACCAGTGATACTGGAGTGTCTAGTCAACCTCCAGATGCACTGAAATGAGTCATAATATTTTTTAAATACTTGGTCATTGTGCGTGCCACGTAAGCAAAAATATTTAAAGATATTTATCTTATAATCCTACGTGGCATGTAAATTTTTCAAAGAAATGATGGTATTTTTACCTTGGGAAAACAAAAAGTGCAACTTGATACTGTTTGTGGGCTGTAAACCGTCACACATTTATGTGTGATGTGATGTAATTAATGCGGATCTCAGAACCTGATCAAAAATTTTATTTGATAATTTCAAATTAAACCGTTTGAGTTCCACATTTTCTCTCCTATATATACCCACTTTCAATTTCATTTGCATTTACTTCGAACATATTTACTCCCAAATCTTTCAAATTCCTTCATTTATTTCTTCATTCAATTTCCAATCATAATCATCTCTCATATTTACTCCATTTCCATTCAATTCTTCATCAAATCTTCATCAAAACCCTAAATTTTCAATTTCATCTTCATCTATTCATATTCAAATGGCACCAAGACAATCCAAATCGCTTAAAAATCTGCTCGCCGCTGAATATGATCCAACTGAAAATGTTGAAAGAGCACCTCATATCACATTAGAGGCAAAAGCTATAAGAAAAAACATGAATAACTGGATGGCCAGACTTTCACTTTCCAGTGTTCATGATGCCCAATCTGTCATTGGGAGATTAAACACTTTTTTTCTCTCATGTCCTTTATATGGTACTTTGACATTAAATCCAGGGAGGATGTACCATGATTACCTTTGTGAATTCTGGTACACTTGCCAATATGATGATACAACATCATCAATTACTTATTCTTTGAAGGGAGGTACCAGATCCTTGGGTTTCACTATTAGTTTACTCAGGTCTGTTCTACAGTTGAATTATTTTGAACAGAATGAGTTGCCCATTGAACTTCCCTCTGGTATCAATACAAGGGAAGTGTACAGACTGATGGGGCACACAGATATTGTGGATGAGCATGGCCAGCTATCCAGGAAGGGAACAGTCTACATGAGCAAACTGACAGACTCATGGAGATTCTTCTTTACGCACATTGTTGAATGTCTGGGAGGCAGTTCTGGAGGGTTAGACCAGATAAATCAAACTCATCTCCAGATTGCCTACTGCCTCTGGTTTGGACTAAGAGTGGATTTCGCTCAGATCCTATTTGATGATCTGGTAGAGCGTCTTAGGGTGAAAGGAAGAAAAGCTTTTGTTCCATATATACGCTTTCTTTCACTGATGTTTAAAAGAGCTCTAGGAGACCAGTACGATTATGAAACTACTCACTTTTCTGTGAGTGAGTATATGAGGGATCTGATCAATCTAAGATCTCCACTGAATGAGGTAGATATTCCTCAGTCCATGCTCTCTTTTCAAAGGGAAGAAGTTGAAGTGGCTCCAGGTAGAGGTCAAGTTGGTGAAGGACCCTCTGGTGACCAAGATGTACAGATTAGAGAAGCTGTACAACCCATTAGACAAGTGGCTCCTGAAGGTCAAGGACCAGAAAATGTTGAACCTTCCAGACGAACTAGATCAAACAGGCGTCTGATGAGAGCTGGAGTTCAGGTGAATCCAGAAAGACATCCTGGTGATGTAATGAATTTGGATGGGTCTCCGATTTTTGAGCAAGAGAATGTACAAGTTATTGGGCAGGTGACTGATGAACAGATAGAAAATGTGGCTCAGATTATTGAGCAGGTCGAACAAGATGTTCAGACTGATGAACAAGTATCTGGTGAGCAAGAGGCTCAAATCGATTTGAAATGTTGAAAGAGCACCTCATATCACATTAGAGGCAAAAGCTATAAGAAAAAACATGAATAACTGGATGGCCAGACTTTCACTTTCCAGTGTTCATGATGCCCAATCTGTCATTGGGAGATTAAACACTTTTTTTCTCTCATGTCCTTTATATGGTACTTTGACATTAAATCCAGGGAGGATGTACCATGATTACCTTTGTGAATTCTGGTACACTTGCCAATATGATGATACAACATCATCAATTACTTATTCTTTGAAGGGAGGTACCAGATCCTTGGGTTTCACTATTAGTTTACTCAGGTCTGTTCTACAGTTGAATTATTTTGAACAGAATGAGTTGCCCATTGAACTTCCCTCTGGTATCAATACAAGGGAAGTGTACAGACTGATGGGGCACACAGATATTGTGGATGAGCATGGCCAGCTATCCAGGAAGGGAACAGTCTACATGAGCAAACTGACAGACTCATGGAGATTCTTCTTTACGCACATTGTTGAATGTCTGGGAGGCAGTTCTGGAGGGTTAGACCAGATAAATCAAACTCATCTCCAGATTGCCTACTGCCTCTGGTTTGGACTAAGAGTGGATTTCGCTCAGATCCTATTTGATGATCTGGTAGAGCGTCTTAGGGTGAAAGGAAGAAAAGCTTTTGTTCCATATATACGCTTTCTTTCACTGATGTTTAAAAGAGCTCTAGGAGACCAGTACGATTATGAAACTACTCACTTTTCTGTGAGTGAGTATATGAGGGATCTGATCAATCTAAGATCTCCACTGAATGAGGTAGATATTCCTCAGTCCATGCTCTCTTTTCAAAGGGAAGAAGTTGAAGTGGCTCCAGGTAGAGGTCAAGTTGGTGAAGGACCCTCTGGTGACCAAGAAGGGTTGATTAGAAAGAAGAAGGAAGTTGTTGAAAGGGCCTTTGCTACTAAAAGCATTGTGCAACAAAAACAAGTGACTGGTACTGATGCCAGTGCACGATTAGCACAAAGAGCATTTGGCACTGAAGCCACTATGCTGACTGAAGAAGCTGCTGGTACTAAAGCCAGTGAGCCCCAGTTTGAATCCTTCCCAGATATACCAACCACTCTGAAGTTGGTTAAAAGAAAAGAACAAATGGTATCTGGTGAAGAAGAGCAAACTGCTGAAGAATCATCAGAGTATCCCACTGCTGATGATGAAACTTCTAAGAAGCTCGAACAAGAATGCATAATGATGAAGATCTTTAAGAGAAATCAAAGAGATGAACTGCTGGCCCATCAAAGGGAGATGGCAACAATGGGGACTCTGGACTCTTATAATGCTGGCAGGTTAGGCATAAATATTGATGTGTACAAAAAGATGAAGAAAGACCCCAGAGTTCATCAATGTCTGAATGCATTGAATGATGTTCATGTACGCTCCTTTTACGCTGAAGAAGAACAAATTTATGATTCAATAATTTATGGCGTTAGTGTACCAGAACTTATCAGACAGAGGAAGGAGGAACTGGTGAACCTCCAGAGGAAGATAAGGAAAAATGTTGTTGCTCTGGAGTTTGAGTACAGAAAGAAAGTGACTGGCTTACCAAAACTGACTACCAAACAGATCAAAGCAATTAAAGATGCTGATGTAAGCAGATTCATTCCCCTGGACACTTCTCTGAAAATCAATCGTCAACAACTCCAGTCTGCTGTAGAACAAAAGAGAGTGTCAAAGGAAACTGAAGCAATGATCCAGACAGCCAAATTGAAAGACAAGTATAATGAAATGTTGAATTTCAGGGCTGATGCTAGAAGGATCACTGGTGCAGAGATTAAGCTTGCTGAGAATCATGAAAGTATGTCAAAGTTTGAAGTAAAGTTGACCAGGGAAGGTAACTTTACTGATGAAAGAAAGAGTACTTCAGTCCAAGCGTTTGGATGGAGTGAACTGAAGGAAATTGCCTTAACGTTCAGGGGGAAGACAAATGTGTCGACTGATGTTAAAGCATTTCTGAAAAGGGTTGAGAAGGTATGGAGAAGAAAGCAACAGATGGAAGTTGCAATTGGCATGAAATCGCCAGAATCAGTACCATCTTCTCCATCACCAAAGAGAAAGGGTTCTGAAGATGCTCCAGGACAGACATCGAAGAGAAGGGCCTGACTCTTATCATTTACTTATTGTAATTTATTGTTTGATGAAAATTGTAACTATTTATCAGTTGATGTATGTAATATTAGTTGCAATTTTTGATTCATAAAAGTAAATGATCAGATTTAGTCTAAGTTAGAACTTAAAAGATGAAACTGAAAACACTCATGACCTATAAAGTGTTTTCCAGTAACTTAGATTTTTTAGACTAAGTCAAAACTTGTGTTTTTCAAGCATACAAATTTGTATAGATATAAGCTTGAAAATACTTGCATTATTTCTAAACAAATAGGGGGAATTTGTTAGGTCCAGATTTACTGGACTCGCTCCAGACTCGACTACTGGAGCCTTACTGAAGATCTGTCCAGAAATGTGTTCTACTGGACCTACTCCAGACTTGGAAACTGGAGTCCCTCTGAAGATTTGTCCAGAAATAATGGAAGACCAGTGAGCAAATACTTGTATAGGAAATCTGGAGTATACTCTAGATTAGCTCACTGGACTTCACCCCAGTCCATATCTACTCTACTGAAGACGTTCTCACTGAAGTCAAAGACTGAAGTCAGAATAAAGAAGATTGACAAATGGCGGAGTCCACTGAAAGTCTTACCAGATCTGTACACTGTAGAATTGTCAGTGTTCTAGACCTTACAAGTCTGAACAATGATATCGAGGAATTGACTTTTGCCTTTACACACTTTCCAAAGAACACTCCACTTGTTCTTTACCAAAGTTTATACGTGTGTAAAGGTGGTTGGTTAAAAGAATAAAGTCATATTGATGTGACTTTATCCTTGTACCATTAACCAATGCATTTAATGTTCTTGTCGGTTCATTAAATGCATGCAACCATATTTGTACGGCACAAAATTCACTGGTGAATTTTGTTGCCTATAAATACAAAGTCATTTCTTTGAGAAAATTACTTTAAAGCATACATTTAGCATTAGAGTGAATTTGTCTAAATACTCTCGATCTTAAACAGGGATACTTCACAACTTTAAGTATCTCGATCCAAAAGAGTTATTTGACAAATATAGATCATTTGTAATTCATAGGTTGTTAGGATCCATACTTATTTGTATTATCTTGATTCCGCACAACCTTGTATTTTATTTAACATCATAAATAAAATACACCTTGAAAAATACATAATGTTCCACTTTACTTGTTTATTGCTTTAAGTCTTGTATTACTTTATTTATATACTTGCATTTATATTTAAGTAATACTAGTCCATTCTAGTGATTATTAGACTTGTTGTATTTTACACTTTCGGGGTTAACCATCGTATTTGGGACCTCACAATGCCGAATTATGCTAAGTTTCTCAAGGAGCTCATCAGTGACAAAAGGAAGCTTGAAGAGGCGAAGACTGCCGTTCTTAGTGCCGAGTGTTCGGCAATAATCCAGAATCAGATTCCTCCCAAGTTGGAAGATCCAGGGAGTTTTCTAATTGCTTGTTCTTTTGGTGCATTTTTGTGTGAGGCATTGGCCGATCTTGGGGCCAGTATTAATTTAATGCCTTATTCTGTTTATAGGAAATTGGCCTTAGGTGAGTTGACCCCTACCCGAATGAGCATTAGGCTCGCGGATCGCTCTTTCCAATATCCCATGGGGATAGCGGAAAATTTGCAAATTAAGGTAGGACATATGGTATTTCCGGTCGACTTTGTCATTCTTGAGATGGAGGCGGACGCTAAGGTCCCTATAATTCTTGGTCGTCCATTCCTTAACACCGCGGATGCTATCATCCGGGTTAAGGCTAATTAGATTTCCTTAGGGGTCGGTGATGACCGGATTATTTTTAAGGTTGATAGAGCATTAAAGCATCCTTATTCTTCTGATGATACTTGTTTTAGAATTGATGTGATAGATGATGCTTTGGACTTGGAAATGCAAGAAGCTATGGAAGCGGATGGAGTTGTTGAAGCCGAGATTGCAAATGGTGAAGCTATCACCAATGATCAAATTGAAGAAATTTTGGCTTTCAGCAAAGGCTGGCAATTGGGTACCTGTTAAGACCTGTTAAAGTAACTGTTAAGCAAAAAATGTACTATGCAATTTTTTCTATCTTTAAAAATAATTGTTTTTAATATTTTAAAGTTCAACATTTAACTTTTTTGATACATAAAACGAATAACTGTCATGCTCAAATTATCAAAGGCAAGTGTTAAATGAGTCGTTTTCATGTTTGCAAGCTGAGAATTTTGTGCGCACCGAACCTGTTAAGACCTGTTAAGACACGAATTGCTAGCCTTTTGGATACAACTCCGCCAGAAGATGAAACCTTCGAAAAGATCACGGAAGATGGAAGCACACAGGTGTTGACATCGGTTGAGAACCCTCCTACCGACTTGGAGCTCAAGCCTTTGCCGGATCATCTTGAGTATGCTTATCTCGAAGGTAAATCTCTTTTACCCGTTGTCATCTCATCCTTGTTGTTAGAGGATGAGAAATCTAGACTTATGACCGTCCTCAAGGCCCATAAAAAGGCCTTTGCTTGGAAAACTTCCGATATACCGGGTATAAGCCCTGAATTTTGTAAGCACACCATTATTTTTATTGATAATGTCAAACCGGTAGTGCAAAGACAACGTAGGCTAAACCCCAATATGAAGGAAGTTGTCAAAAAGGAAATCATTAAGTTGTTGGATGCGGGAATTATGTTTCCAATTTCGGATAGTCCATGGGTGAGTCCGGTGCATTGTGTGCCGAAAAAGGGTGGGATGACCGTTGTTTTGAATGAGAAAAATGAGTTGGTTCCCACTAGAACTGTCACGGGATGGCGGGTGTGTATAGATTATCGGAAGTTAAATGATGCTACCCGCAAAGACCATTTTCCCTTACCTTTCATTGATCAAATGCTCGAACGGCTAGCCGGAAACGAGTATTTCTGTTTCTTGGATGGATTCTCCGGGTATTTCCAAATACCCATTGACCCGAATGACCAAGAAAAGACCACATTCACCTGCCCGTTTGGTACTTATGCCTATAGGAGAATGCCTTTTGGTCTTTGCAATGCCCCGGAACCTTTCAAAGATGCATGATTGCTATTTTTCAGGACATGATTGAAACTTCCATGGAAGTCTTCATGGATGACTTTTCGGTTTTTGGAAGTTCTTTTGAAAGTTGTTTAGATAGTCTTGACAAAATGTTGGAAAGGTGTGAAAGGGCACACTTGGTCTTAAACTGGGAAAAATGTCACTTCATGGTGAAGCAAGCGATTGTGTTGGGACATAAAGTTTCAAAAGCGGGACTAGAGGTTGATAGAGCCAAAATAGATGTCATAGCTAAATTACCTCCTCCCACTAATGTTAAATCGGTTAGAAGCTTTTTGGGTCATGCCGGGTTTTATCGTCGGTTTATAAAAGATTTTTCAAAAATCACCCGGCCAATAACCAAGTTGTTGGAAAAAGATGTCCCTTTTAACTTTGATAGTGAGTGTCTTCATGCATTTAACCTTCTTAAGGACAAGTTGACTAATGCCCCTATTATGTCTTCACCCGATTGGTCCTCACCTTTTGAGTTGATGTGTGACGCTAGCGACTTTGCCTTAGGGGCCGTTTTAGGCCAAAGGTAGGATAAATATTTCCGTCCCATTTCTTATGCTAGCAAGACCATCAACCCGGCTCAACAAAACTATACCGTGACCGAGAAAGAATTGTTAGCCGTTGTTTATGCTTTTGATAAGTTTCGACCCTACTTGGTTCTTAACAAGACCATTGTTTATACCGACCATTCCGCATTAAGGTACTTGTTCTCAAAACAAGATGCCAAGCCCCGTCTCATCCGTTGGGTCTTGCTTTTGCAAGAGTTCGACATTGAGATCAAGGACAAAAAGGGGGCTGAAAATGTGGCGGCCGATCATTTGAGTAGGCTCGAAAACCCTCACCTTGAGGAGTTGCAAGAGCATGATATTGATGATGCTTTTCCTGATGAGTATTTGATGTAGATTAATGTTGAGGAAGCACCATGGTATGCAGACATTTCTAATTATCTTTGTGCAGATGTTCTTCCTAAAAAAATGTCTTCTCAACAAAAGAAGAAATTCTTTTCTGTTGGAGCACATTAAGTGCACAAATTGTTGTCCGATGCAATAATTCTAAAAGGCTGAGAAATTCGTACATATATGCCTTACGAACTTTAAGTTCGTAAGAACTGTACATATATGCCTTACGAACTTTAAGTTCGTAAGAGCTTATAAGTTCGTACATATATGCCTTATGAAAATCTAAGTTGATGTTGTCACATCAACATGCATCAACATTTTCTAGATCAAACATTAATTATGGGAAGAACCATATTTGTTTAGAATGTGTGCAGATGGAATGATCAGGAGATGTGTGTCCGGTGCAGAAACTCGGAAGATTTTAGATTCATGTCATTATGGTCCTACCGGTGGTCATTATGGACCGCCTGTAACCGGTAAGAAAGTTTATGATGCAGGTTTCTACTGGCCGACCATTTTCAAGGAAGCTCAAACTCTAGTGGAGACTTGTGACTCTTTCCAGCGACAAGGTAACATCACAAAAAGGGATGAAATGCCCCAACAGATGATTCAGGTATGTGAAGTCTTTGATGTTTGGGGAATTGACTTCATGGGACCTTTCCCACCATCCAATAAGTTCCTTTATATCTTAGTTGCTGTTGATTATGTGTCCAAGTGGGCGGAAGCCAAGGCTTTACCCACTAATGACGCTAGAGTAGTCATAGAGTTTTTGAAGCAGTTGTTTTGTAGGTTTGGTGTTCCTAGAGCCCTTATTAGTGACCGTGGTACCCATTTTACCAATCATCAATTGGTCAAGGTGCTGAAGAGGTATGGTGTAACTCACCGTTTCTCTACCTCCTACCACCCTCAGACTAGCGGTCAAGTCGAGAACACCAACCGTGCCTTAAAACGAATCTTAGAGAAGACCGTAGGAGACAACCCCAAGATTTGGTCTAAAAAGCTAGATGATGCTCTATGGGCATTTCAGACCGCCTATAAGACGCCTATTGGTACTACACCATATCGGCTTCTTTATGGCAAGACTTGTCACCTACCGGTTGAAATCGAACAAAAGGCATATTGGGCTTTTAAAAATTGTAATATGGATATTTTAAAAGCAGGTAAACATAGGTTTTTATAATTGCATGAGCTTGATGAGCTTAGATTAGGCGCCTATGATAGTTCCATGTTGTACAAAGAAAGTGTGAGTCCTAAATATAGATGGTTAAAACCCGACTGGCAAGTAATTCTAACTGGAAGTTGACCAGTTCAGAATACGATCCAGATATGGATAAACAATAAGGTAAAGGTACTGAAAGTAAATGCAAGAAACAATAAGGTAAAGGTACTGAAAGTAAATGCAAGAAACAATAAGTGCTGAAACTATATAAATAATATGTATATTTCAAGTATGTAGCATTAAGACACGATGTACTTTTTCAATGTATTTGATTTATTGATATAAACAAATACAAAGGTTGTTGCGGAACAAAGATAAACACCCAAGTGTAAATATCTAAACAACCTAGAAATACAAGTGATCTAATAACTTGGAAATACTCGTAAGGGTTACTTAGAGTATATCTCATAAGTTGCAATGCTAAGGTTTCAAGCTATTTGCAAGTTGTGAGAAGCCTTTATATTTATAGGCAAGGTTCATGCTGATGTGGACCAGGCCGTACAAATATGGTTGGGAGCATTTAAGGAATTAAAGTCAATTCCTTAACATGCGTACTTTTAAGGTTTAAGTGTGAAAGTTGTTGATGTGACGTTTCACACTTTATTCCCAACCTTTTACTCAACCTTGTACTTGTTAATAGTTAAAGCTATTAACTGGGTAAAGGTTAGTAAAGTAAAAAGGCTTCCTCGTAATCAGTGTAAAGTGTTGTAAGTACTTTACACTGAGATGCTTCAGTATTCGATCAGGTAGAATCATCTTCTGAGCTCCACATCTGAGCTGATTCTCTTTCTTCAGACTTCAGTCTTTGACTTCAGCTGAATGGTATTCTGATACGTTGATCTGAACTGAAGTGAAGCTTCAGTGAACTAATTCTAAACGACTTCAGAATTCTGTACAAGTATTCTTCACTGAGCTTCAGCTATTTCTGAACAAATTATACTTGGTCGATTTTCGACCTAACAAATTCCCCCTATTTGTTCTGAAATAGTGCATGCATCTTAGACTTCTATCTATACATGTTTGTAAGTCTGAAATGCAAGTTTTTGTTAAGTTGTAAAAAAATTTCTAAGTACATCTTATAGATCATTGATGTCTCATAATTTACTTGTGATTTTTCTAACTTAAACCTATCATCTACTTGTTAGCTATAAAATGTAACATATATATACAAACTGAAGTGTTTGTTACATTTGCAAATATGATAAACTGAAAAGAAAAACTACTTCTTTGCAGGCCTCGAACCAGAAGGTGCTTCAGTAGCTTTTCTCTTCAGTGGAGAATGATCCTTCTTTCCAAATAACCTGCCTTCAATCTCTACCTTGGCTTGTATCTTTTGTTGTATTCTTGATAACCATGCACCAATCAGAGCAGATTTTGGCTTCCCCCTCAGAATCTGGATCATCTCCCTATGCTCAGAAATCCCAAATTCGTGCACTGAAACCTGATTGTATTCTTCAGATGCCCTTCCTTCTCTTTTAATAACCAAATCAAAGAGCTTCAATCCATCAGCTTTTGTTACTTCTATGTCAGTTATTTTAGCTGGATGGGATCGATGCTTCATATAATGCTCATACTGATCCTTTTCATGTTTCCTTTCGATCTCAGTAGCATCATCAGACATTGGCTTGAAGGTAGAAAGGTCAGCATCACGAATGTTCTTTCTTGAAGACCTTGGTCCAGTCACTTTGGGTTTCGTGGGTGGCCTTAACAATTGCCTTTCAACCTTGGCAACTTCAGCTAGAATCTCTTTCTTTTTTTAAATCCATCTCATTCATTCTATTTTTCTTCAAGTCTTTTTTTTTTTTTTTTTTTTTTTTTTTTTTTTTTTTTTTTTTTTTTTTTTTTTTTTTTTTTTTTTTTTTTTTTTTTTTTTTTTTTTTTTTTTTTTTTTTTTTTTTTTTTTTTTTTTTTTTTTTTTTTTTTTTTTTTTTTTTTTTTTTTTTTTTTTTTTTTTTTTTTTTTTTTTTTTTTTTTTTTTTTTTTTTTTTTTTTTTTTTTTTTTTTTTTTTTTTTTTTTTTTTTTTTCTTTCCTTTTTTTCTCTCCACATGATAAACTGATTAGAGACTTGATTCTGCAGAGCCACTAATTTCTTTCCATCTGCATCAAGATTGTGTAAGGGGTAACCATGTTCATCAACATTCTCACCAACAACCAAACAAGAACCCTTAAACCCCTGGGACTTGGATTCTTCCACCATATGGGCCTTGCCCTTATCTTTCTTTTCTGGTTCAGACGGCTGCACTTCAGATTTTGTTTGTTCCCCCTGAACTGAGGCACCACCAGATTGTACCTCAGCTTGCTTCTTGGTTGCCTCTATTAATTCTTGAGTACTTGAGAGCAAACCAATAGGCACATTTCCCCCTTTGGGGACCTCAGAAGGCATCTTAGCATATAAATCAATCACCGTTTGCATGGCCTTCAGAGGTTCCCAACTCTGTTGCAGAAGGTGTTATAACACGATTTATAACACCGAATTCAAGTCATCAATGGTGGATTTGGTGAGTGTGTGTTCTTGGTGTTTGTGTGTGTTTTGAGAGAGAATTGTATGAAACTGTGTGTTAAAGTTATCAGGTATTAAAGTTATGGAAGGATTATACAAAAGTTATGATCTATAAGGTATGAGAGGGCTATTTATAGTCTAACTACACAATTATGCTAATTGTCACAATTAGCCCCTCAACCTTAGTGATCATTTATCTATGATTTAATAACAAGAAATTCCTCTAATCTAGATTACAATTTATCACTATTTTTGGATTTCTAACATTCTCCCCCTTAGTGATACATTGTAAAGAATGAAGTACGTGTTATATTGTCTTGTAGGAATGAATTTGATGAGCCCGGTGGTGAAGACAATTGGAGTGTTGAAACAAGTCTTCAAAGCTTTCTCTTTTGTCTTTGAAAACTTGATTCAGTCTTGGTCTTGGACTTCTTGAAATTAAATCATGTGATGATTCTCAATGTTCTTTTTGAACAGAGAATAATGAATGCGTGTTTTTTGAATCTTCGAGGATTGTTGAATCATGAATCAGAGTTGTCTTTTGAAATGCGGAAGGTATGAATCTTGGTTTTGATTTTTCAATCTTCGAATTTTGAGTGAAATTCAACTTATCGATTCTTCATTCTTTGATTCTTGAGTGAATCTCATCTTCTTGAAATAAATTTTCATGAATATGTACTCTCCCCCTTGATGTATGCACTGTAGTTTCTTGATAAAATGTAGTTGTATGAATTGAAGATCTTGCATGAAGTGTGTTTGATGAAGACTCTTTTGAAGCTTTACTTCTTTGACTTGAATCTTCTGACAAATCTTTCAACCTTTTTGAAGCTTTGATCTTTTTCACATCAACTTGAACACTTTGGAGAGTAAGCATTTGAATGAAGTTTGGATGAAATTCTTATGAAGTAATCATGCTCCCCCTCAATCCATGAGTATAAACATTTTGGAGTGTCTTTGGATTTTTGAAGCATCTTAAGTGAAAATCTTTCATCTTCGGTTTCATTCTTATCTTTGAAGTTAATTCAGATTCCCCCTTTTTAAAGCCAAAATCTCAATCAACTAAAATCTAGTGAAAATCTGAATACAAGAGACTATTGACACATCATGAAGAATTTTCTCCCTCTATACACAAACTTTGAAAAACCTAAAACCTATTGAAACAACCAAACACAAACTTTTCTCCTTGTTTCCTTATCAATCAGTAAATCAATCATAATATTTTCTCCCCCTCATAATGACAAAATTGGGAACCAATGTCATTATGTACACATTTGATTGATTAAATGTCAAAAGGAATAACATGAGCACATGAAGAAATGTCAACCATCAAAACATCAACCCAAACCATTAGCCCAACCCAAGAAATCCTAGGGGTGACTAAAATGTAAGATCGAAGTTGTTGGTACTAACGTTATATCATGGTGTTGGTGTTTTCTGTGTTTGTGTGATGAGAAGTGAAACCGGATAAAAATAATCCGTTAGCATGTTCAAAAATCAAAAGGATTAATGAAATGACCGATTGAAATGTATAACATTTTTCGGATTTCCTATGTATCATTGAGATATGCACAAAACAATTCTCTAACATAGTTCGATCTGCGGCTTTTCAACCACGAGAGTGCTTTAAAGAATGTAATTCATGGTCAGTGTCACAAAGGCGTTCGATGACCATGTCTTACTATCCTCAAAGACTTTTGGGAAATAACATCTGAGGTCACATAGACTTCTCGTTAACTCAACAAATTCATAAAATGAAAATGTGAGACCTACGTTCAATGTTGGAAAGGATGTTAGCATTGGTAGGATTTCCATTCGATCATCGTGGAATATCAATTAAGATATCACTACAAATGTTCCGGCTATATCACAAAGACATGACTCTAATGTGTCCTAAAAAAAAGGATGATCAAATTAATGATCAATCAAAATAGCTCTAGACACAGCGTGATCAAATGAAGTCGGGGACTGGAGTAGAATATCGCCCTTTTTCAATATCAACATCTTCCGAATGAAGAGTCAATAGAAATGTGAAAATCTCCGTGAGAAATGAAACAAGTATTTGTTAAGAAACACTTGAGTGGTTAGGTAAAGATGTGCATCGCTTCACTGGGTCCATGAAGACTTCTTCAATATCAAGAAATCAACAAATGAAATCCGATAGAAACGTGTTTACCCGGCTTTTTGAGAATTTAGGGAGGGCTTTTGTTTATTTTAGCCCTTTCTCACATCATATCACCTTAACCTCTCACTTTTCGACTTTACTCCCTCCATCCTATTTGCACAAAACAACATCACTCAAAATACCCTCACTATCTAATGAAAGAAGTGAATACTCCGGGGTTAGAACTCATCGGCGATGATGAAATTCATGGAGTAAATTTTGAGAAATACTTATCACTCATGTGCAAACTAATCACCGAACTCCATTTGATTGAAAATCATTGGAAAAACATCAAATGTGTGCATGAAAAAACATTTGAAACACATTTGAAGTTTTGAAGGTTGTTGAAATCACAAACTCCTCCTTAATCTATGCAAGAATAGATCAAAAATTTTCATAGAAAGGTGGAGCAAAAATTGGTTTTGTGAGATCAAACATTTGAGAGTCTATTGTGAACAAGATTTTTATTTGAAAAACATAAAGTTTTGCTTCAACAACAATGTTGATAGTAAGACAGCTAGGGAGTACACAAAGGCGTTCAATCCGTCGCATCTTACAACAACACGTTGGAGGCAATTAAAACATTTAAGCAAAAAATTAACCCAAGCAATTGTTCAAGATGAGACAACAAGGGAGTACACAAAGGCGTTCGATCCTTTGCGTCTCATATCAACAATTGAGAGTTTTGAAAACTTTATTTGAACAACTTGATTGCTATCACACATACATATTCATATAAGAACACTTGGAAGTACACAAAGGCGTTCGATTCCTTGTTATCTTATATCAATTTGTATGTATAATAACAAAAGCTTAGAATGTAAAAACACTCTACAAATAAATATATCATTTAAGAACGGGTTGCATACATAGTATATGCAAGCCACTGAAATATATCTTTTTGTTTATTTTTGAAAATATGCAATTTTGTATTTTGGTTTTCTGGAATGTGTCAAGAATTCCTTCAAAAGAGTTAAGGTTTAAGATTTAACATACCTAGCTTGGAGATAAGAAAGTTAAACCTCTTTTCATCCAGTGGTTTTGTGAACAAATCTGCAAGTTGAAAGTCAGTACCCACAAAGTAGAGCTCGATGTCACCTTTCTCAATATGATCTTTGAGAAAATGATATCTAACATCAATATGCTTTGAGCGAGAGTGGTTTACTGAGTTGACTGCAATGGCAATGGCACTCTGAGAATCACAATAGATAGGGATATGATCATATTTCAGACCATAATCAGTTAGTTGTGTCTTCATCCATAAAACTTGAGCACAACAACTAGCCGCAGCCACATATTCTGCTTCAGCCGTTGATAGAGACACACAATTCTGTTTCTTGGAAGACCAACTCACAATTTTATCGCCTAAAAATTGTAAAGTACTGGAAGTGCTCTTGCGATCAAGTTTACAACCTGCATGATCTGCATCTGAATATGCAGTTAGATTGAATCCAGTATCCCTTGGATACCAGAGACCTAAATCGGGTGTCCCCTTCAGATAACGAAAGATTCGTTTCACAGCTTGATAATGTAAATCAGTTGGAGCAGCTTGATATCTAGCACACATACATGTTGCAAACATTATATCTGGGCGAGATGCTGTTAGGTACAACAACGAACCAATCATACTTCGATATCTCTTTTGGTCTAACGGTTTTCCATTTGTATCAGTATTTATGTTTGTTCGAGCAGCCATCGGAGTAGAAATTGAAGAACATGAAGTCATGTCAAACTTTTTCAACATATCATTTATGTATTTACCTTGTGATATAAAAATACCAGTTGGTAATTATTTGATTTGAAGACCCAAAAAATAATTCATTTCCCCAATCATGCTCATTTCAAAATGATTAACCATAAGAGATGAAAAGTTTCGGCAAAATGTTTGACTGGTCGACCCAAAAATAATGTCATCAACATATATTTGAACAAGTAGAACGTGCTTACCTTGTTTGCGAATGAACAAGGTAGGGTCAATTGTGCCTTTGGTAAAGCCACCTCTTAGTAAGAAAGTAGTTAAAGAATCATACCATGCTCGGGGTGCTTGCTTAAGACCGTAGAGAGCCTTGTCTAACCTGTAGACATGGTTTGGCCTTTGAGGATCAACAAAACCTTCTGGTTGATCAACGTAAACTTCTTCTTTGAGGTCACCATTCAAGAAAGCAGTCTTCACATCCATTTGAAACACAGTAAAGTTTCGGAATGCTGCATAAGCTAAGAATATTCGAATGGCCTCCATTCTTGCAACTGGAGCAAAAGTTTCGTCGAAGTCAACACCAGGTTGTTGGCAATAACCCTTTGCAACAAGTCGAGCTTTATTCCTTACTACCACTCCATTCTCATCCTTTTTGTTTTTGAATATCCACTTTGTACCGATTGGATCATCTTTTCTAGGATTTGGAACTAATCTCTATACCTTCAGTCTTTCAAATTGTGCGAGTTCATCTTGCATTGCCTTAACCCACTCTGGATCACGAAGAGCTTCAGATACCGTTTTGGGTTCAATATTGCTAAAAGAAAGTGCAACAAGACACTCATTTACTGAGGTACGAGTAGTTACTCCTGCTTGTGGATCTCCAATTATTTGATCAGTAGGATGGTCTTTCTGCATTCGTGTCCACTTGTGAGCATGAGGAAGAGGATCTTGTTGTTGAAGATCAACATCACCATCATTAAAACTTGAGTTTTGTTGAGAGATGGAGTCATAACTTGGTATAACTCTTTCCTCATAAGCTGGATGATCAAAATCAAGTGGTACATACACATTTGGAGTGTTTAATGGATTTTTTGTCTGAGTTAATCGAGAAGGTTGTTCTTGAACATTCACTTGAGAAGAATTATCCTGAGAGGATGGTGGAGAAATATCAGTAGAAGAGGATTCTTGCTCTGAAGAACTTGATGAAGATTCATGAATGTTGTCAGGAACTGGATCGTTGTTATGAAGAGGTTCATTGTTTTGAATTAGTTCAAAGATGACATGAGGTTCTTGATCATGAATCGGTTTTGAATTATAGAATTCTTCAAAAAGAATATCTAATTCATCACTTGTTGGAGTTGGAAACTTCTTGAATATAGAAGCTAAGGTAGAATTCCTTGTAGAAGTACTTGAAGTACTTGGATCATTACTTGTTGGCAGCAAACCTTCTTGCTCAAAAATCATGCCTGACATCTCATCAAACCAAACATTCATTGTTTCTTGAATTGTGTTGGTTCGACGATTATAGATTCGATAGGCAATTGATGTTTTGGAATAACCAACAAAATATCCTTCATCACCTTTCTTCTCGAACTTTCCAAGATTCTCCCGATCATTCAAAGTATAACAAACACACCCAAATATATGAAAGTAGTTGATGTTGGGTTTGCGTTTGTTAATAACCTCATAAGGAGTCTTTTCGAAACGCTGATTGATAATGGACCGATTCTGAGTGTGACATGCAGTGTCAACAGCTTCAGCCCACATATTGGATGGCAATTTGGAATAAGCAAGCATTGTCCTTGCTGCTTCCACCAGCGATCGATTTCTCCTTTCAACAACACCGTTTTGTTGTGGGGTGCGAACTGCTGAGAATTGATGAGTGATACCTTTGGATTTGCAGAATTCATCAAAAACAGCATTCTTGAACTCAGTTCCGTTATCCGAACGGATGTAACGAACTGGAAGTTGAAGATTTACTTGAGTATTAGTGATGAAATCTATCAACATCTGAGTTGTTTCATCTTTGGATGCAAGGAACTTGACCCAAGTATATCTTGAATAATCATCAACAATAACCAAGATGTATTTCTTCCCATTTCGGCTTTGTACTTTCATCGGCCCACAAAGATCCATGTGAAGCAAATGAAGAGGTGCTAAAGAATTTGGAGATTTCTTCGGTTTATGAGAAGCTCTCTTAATCTTCCCAACAGCACAAGAAGGACAAACATGCTCACTTTCATACTTATAGTCAGGTAAGCCTTTAACAAGATGCTTGTTGACCAAAATATTGATGGTTTGAAAATTCAGATGCGACAGCCTTCTATGCCATAACCAAGAATTCTTTGAAGTAGCCTTTGAAATGAGACAAATATTATCGGTTGGTTGGTTATCATCGAGATTGACGGTAAAAAGATTATCATCATGGTCACCACAAAGAATATCAACTCCATCTAGAGTTTGGACTTTGCAAAGAGATTTTCGAAACAGAACTTGAAGATTGTTATCACAGAATTGTCCAACACTGAACAAGTTGTGACTTAATCCTTCAACATAGTGAACTTTCTTGATGATAATTCCATTTCTTTCAATGTCTCCATAACCTAAGATAGGAGCGAAATTGTTGTTTCCAAAGCGAACTGTTCCCATGAATCTTTCAACAAAATTCTTGAGCAAAGATTTATTTCCAGTCATGTGCTTCGAACACCCGGAATCGAGTATCCAAACACAGATGGTTATTTCCTGCAATCAAAGAAATTTAACTGTTTTTAGGTACCCACTTGAAGACGGATCCTTTATGGTTAGTTAAAACAGGCAGGGTATATAACTTAGGATATGCATTCAAACATGTTTTCGAATCAACATAAGCATTAACAAGCACATTATCAACAAACACATTTGAATAAAAAGTACGAACATTCACATGAGAATTAAAAGTAACATGTTTACAAGCATCATCATCAGATACACAAGTATGAGAATTAAAAGTAACATGTTTACAAGCATCATCATCAGATACACAAGTATGAGAATTAAGATTGTTTACAAGCTCACAAGGTCTTGCCTTGGCATTTTCAACAATATTTGACAAAGAAAAATTGTTTTGATTAACATGAACACCCTTCCTCCTATTAACAGCCTTTCTCCTCTTTCTTTTCTTCTTTTTCTCAACATCCTTTTGATTACTAGTGATCCTAGGTACTAATGTATTAGCGACCCATTTAGCACCACTAGTTATGCTCTTTCCACCTGTTGAATTGAAACTAAGAAGATTAGAACTAGGAGTTTTAAACACTTTCATCTTTTTGGAATCTTTTGGAGGTGAGGAAACTTCTTGCTTCTTTGGTTTATCATGAGAAAACCATCCATATCTATCCCTATATCTAGTTGTACCATTTGATGTATCCTTAGTTAGCGAAACTGAGCTAGACTTAGACACTTTAGGTATAAAGCTAGATTGAGAGCTAGATTGAGAGCACTTTAGGTATAAATCTAGATTGAGAGCTAGATTGAGAAGCATTAGGATAGTCTTTCGGAAGTTTCACTTTGGTGTACTTTGTCCTGAGTGGGGTTTCAGCTTGTTCCTTTTTGACATGTTTCACTGGGGTAGCAATAAAGGTTTCTAACTTAATGGTCTTTGGTTCAGTCTTGACTAGTTTGGTCTTAACTCGTTTCTTTGAGTAATATGAAGTTGGAGCTTTGAACCATGGTTTTTGAGATTCCACTTTTGTTTCCACTTTGATTTTGGTAGATTCAATCTTTTTCTCAATTTCTGAATTAAAAACATATTCTCCCTCCATGAATTTATCAAAATCATTCTTTGTGAAATCTTTGGAAAAAGAAAATTTCAATGGAGATTGATTAGTTTCAGATTCATTTGAAAGTTTTGAACAATCAGGAATCTTGGTGTCCAACTTCACAATATGGGTAGTCTCAGAAATTAGGTCAACTTGAACTGACACATCTTTGGTTTCACAAGAAAATTGAGTAGAAGTATCAACACCTATACTAGCACTAGGCTTAGGGTGAACAACTAACTCATCAACAGTGTTGCATGTGAAAAACCTATAGAAGTACCATATCAAAACTAAACTATGTGCAAGTTCTTCATTAGATAAATCAGATTGCACATAATCATCAGCTATAAATGTAGCAGTATTTTGACAAGTACACTGAAGAAAATCAGTCAAGGTCTGGGTAGAGGTATTGGTAGATGAATCACAAGTAGTTTGGGTAGAATTGTCTACTAAAGCACTTTGGTTAGTTTGAGTAGAAACATTCTCACAAACTTTCTTAGTATCAACAACAATACATTTATCCTCTGAATTCGGACTTTGAGACTTGAGGTGATTAATAACTTTTTGTTGAGATTCCACCTTTTGTTGTAAACCTTCTATTTGTTTTTCCAAAAATGTGGTTGGAAAGTACATTTTAGTTGGTTTAGGTGGAGTACCGACAGATTCTTGGTTTTGAAAATTTGATTCAATTTCTTCCAATTTGAAAATTGAAGATTCCTTAGTTTTGTATGAATCATTTATTGCATCATAATTAACCAAAAATTCTTGTTTTGGTATTCTCTCAACTTCATCAGTCTCAAATTCGTCATCCAATGGACGAATAAATTGTTGTATCATACCAAGTCGTAGGAATTTTTCATCATACAAGGGTTCAATTTCCTCTTTGGCTTTTTGTAATGGTGTGATATTCTCAAATCCCAACCCGAGAAGAAGTTCTGTTTTGTCAATTTTTGACTTGTTGAAATAGGCAGTGAAATTCAAGAGAGGATTTTGTTCAACTTTATATAACTTTTCTTGATAGAAAAGTATATACTTTTTAAGTTCCTCAACTTGTTTTTCAAGATTCTCAATCTCAATGCCTTTTAGAAAACAATTATGATTTAAATCAGAAATCTTCCTTTCGAATTCAACATTGTTTGGTTTAGCTTCTTGAAGCTTTTTATTGAGAATATCAACATCCATTTGTCTTGCATTTGCCCGAAGCCATTCATTGGACTTTTGAATTTCAAGATCTTGATTGGTCTTTTCAAGATCATGAATGGTCTTTTCTAGATTTTGACATTTTTGTAATAACTTAGAATCAAGAGAGACATTCAACTCACATTCTTTAACCAACATCTTATCTTTGTAAGCTTGAAAATCTTGTTTAATAGCATCATGTTCAAAAAGTAATTTTGAATGTTCTTCAAGAAGGTTTGAAAATTCACTTTTAGAAAATGAAATGCTATTTTTCAACTTTTTGTTTTTGTTGGCTAAAGAATTGATATGAGTTGTTAAATCTGATAAAGCTAATCTACATGACTCTTTGTCCTTAATCAAAGAAAAAGTAGAGTCGAGATTTACCTCATCATCTGGGTATTCATCATCAGTGCTTTCTGCTTCAAAGACTTTGTTCTTGGCCAACCTTGCCATATAGCAAACATTAGCAGAGAGATCTTGATCTTCATCATCTGTGAGTAACAGCCATTTGTCATCTTCAGCTAGCAATGCATGTCCTGCTTCAACTTGTTTGGTTTAGCTTCTTGAAGCTTTTTATTGAGAATATCAACATCCATTTGTCTTGCATTTGCCCGAAGCCATTCATTGGACTTTTGAATTTCAAGATCTTGATTGGTCTTTTCAAGATCATGAATGGTCTTTTCTAGATTTTGACATTTTTGTAATAACTTAGAATCAAGAGAGACATTCAACTCACATTCTTTAACCAACATCTTATCTTTGTAAGCTTGAAAATCTTGTTTAATAGCATCATGTTCAAAAAGTAATTTTGAATGTTCTTCAAGAAGGTTTGAAAATTCACTTTTAGAAAATGAAATGCTATTTTTCAACTTTTTGTTTTTGTTGGCTAAAGAATTGATATGAGTTGTTAAATCTGATAAAGCTAATCTACATGACTCTTTGTCCTTAATCAAAGAAAAAGTAGAGTCGAGATTTACCTCATCATCTGGGTATTCATCATCAGTGCTTTCTGCTTCAAAGACTTTGTTCTTGGCCAACCTTGCCATATAGCAAACATTAGCAGAGAGATCTTGATCTTCATCATCTGTGAGTAACAGCCATTTGTCATCTTCAGCTAGCAATGCATGTCCTGCTTCGACTTGTTTGGCTAACAGCATCTTCTGCTTGTAATACTCATAGTTCCGCTTTCGAGGTTGTTTGCAATCAACAGCAAAATGTCCAGGAATACCACAATTGTAGCACTTTTTGTCTGATGCCTTACCCTTCTCAACAACTTGTTTCTCATATACTTCCTTCTTTTCACCATACCTTGATCCATTAGCTTCACCTAGCTCATTACTCTTAGGATGATAGTGTTCCTTCTTGGGAAATGCACTTGTAGAAGAAGTGCGGAGATTGTTGTTTGTTGGCCTCGCTTTGTAAAATTTCCTCTTGATATGCTTTGTTACCACGGCAAGAGCTTGATATAGTTCATCTGAAACACCATCTCTTGTAGCCATCAGATCATCTCCCTCCTCATCAGATGAAGAAACAACTACCATTTGCCTCTTAAGAGCTTCAGAAATCTTCTTCTCAACTATCAATGCCAAAGGACCAGAAGATACAACTTCTGGCATTTTGTTTGATGAAGCTTTGTTTAGGACTTGGTTTTCATTTAGTTTGAAAGATTCATAAAGAGTATGAATGGTGAACTTGGTCAGATTTTGATGTTGCTTGATCTGTGTTCCAAAATCTTCCCATTCTGGACCAAGAGCTTTGATGAATTTGATGTTTAACTCAATCTCTATTTTCTTGACATTGTTCTTCTCAATTCATTTATGACATTGCAAAATCTGTAGTAGACAGCTTCAATAGATTCATTAGGCAATTTGGCGAAGTTGTCAAACTCAGTCAAAATATTGGTCAATCTTATCGTCGAAGTCACATCAGCTCCTTCCATCTGTCTAGCCACCTCATCCCATATCTCCTTGGCCGTATCATAAGAATCAACAGAGCCATAGATTTCACCCGGTAGAGCTTTGTATAAGCATGACCTAGCTCTGTTATCTGCAGCTGTTCGATCTTTTTGTTCAGCATTCAAAAGATCAGGAGTTAGAATTATTGCATCAGTAGTGGGATGGCGATGAACGGCAAGTCCATTAAGGATGGAATCTTTCATCATATGACCATTTGTTTGACTTTCCACATAGTCCATAAATCTTTTCTTCCATAGTCCATAGGAACCACGGTAGAGAACTGGAGGTCTTGTGTCTGAACCCAATGCCAATGCTTCACGAGAAGCCATTTGAATTTGATTTGATTTAAAAAATTGAATTGAATTAAGATCAGAAAATGAAACGATCTTGATAAGATCGTCCTGGGTAAGATCGTTCTGGGAGAGATCGTCCTAAGCAAGATCGTTCTAGGTGAGATCGTTCTGAGCAAGATCGTCCTAGGTGAGATCGTCTTAGGATTTTTGATGAAATTTGGTTAAGTCTTGAAATTGAAACGATCTTGAAATGAAAAGGTCTTGAAATGAAATGATCTTGAAGTGAAATTATCTTGAATTAAAGTGATTTTGGATTGAAATGATTAAAAAAAAACTGGGACGATATTTGATTGAAGATCGTCTTAGGTTTCGAAGAAATGAAACGATCTTGGTGAAGATCGTCTTAGGTTTCTTTCCCAAAACTTATAAGTATTTGAATTGACCAAACCAATCCTTTCGGATTAATTAGCCAGAAACAAACACTACACAACACACACTTGTCTAGAATGATCTTGTGAAGATCGTCTAACAAGCCACAAAGCACAAGAATGAAAAACGAGCTTTCAAAGACTAAGACGATCTTGGGAAGATCGTCCTAGTGAAGATCGTTTTGGTGTCATCTTCTTCATCTCATCAGTTTTCCAGAAAAACTCCATTAACAACTTCAGAAAGCTTCAATAACTTTTGAATTACTGGGAGTTAAATCATGAAATCACTTGCAAACTGATTGTATTCACGTCCGCAACAAGTGTATGAACAAAATTCAACACAAAACACAACAGATTCAAATCCCTCAAATTCGCGCCAAAAACACAAAATTCAATCTCGAGAATTAGATTGAATTGAAACTTAAAACTTGACAGGATTATGTTTTCAACAACCACGAATCTATTGGTGAACAAATAACTGTGATTTTATGTGACTTTTAAGTGTGAATTTTGATGAACCAGTAGGTGAAAAATACGAACTAAAATTGTAAATAAATTTGATTTTGATGAATTTGTGATTGAATTCAGTTATGGATCGTCGTCAGATCGATGTTTTGCTCTGATACCACTTGTTATAACACGATTTATAACACCGAATTCAAGTCATCAATGGTGGATTTGGTGAGTGTGTGTTCTTGGTGTTTGTGTGTGTTTTGAGAGAGAATTGTATGAAACTGTGTGTTAAAGTTATCAGGTATTAAAGTTATGAAAGGATTATACAAAAGTTATGATCTATAAGGTATGAGAGGGCTATTTATAGTCTAACTACACAATTATGCTAATTGTCACAATTAGCCCCTCAACCTTAGTGATCATTTATCTATGATTTAATAACAAGAAATTCCTCTAATCTAGATTACAATTTATCACTATTTTTGGATTTCTAACAGAAGGCAATCAGAAATACCCTTTGCCATTGTAGAGAACTGAGCCCTTAACCTGAATGATGAGTTAAGGTTCAGAGTCTCTTTCTCAGTAAGATCTTTCAGCATTTTCCTATCTTCTTCAGAGAATGAGGGAGGAGGAGGAGGAGCAACAACATTTTCTTTCTTGAGCAAGGTCAGAATTTCATCTAGCTGCTTGGACTGGTCCTTCACTGATTTATCAAGAGTGGTTACAGATTCTTTTACTTCATTAACAGCCTTATCCACTCTTTTATTGGTATCCTTGGTAAGCTCAGCGACCATTATTCTGACCAGAACTTCCACCTTTTCAGATACTGAAGCTGAAATCTGAGCAACAAGTTCCTGAGAGAGCTCAGACTTCAGCTTCTCAATAATTTCAACACTTAAAGAAGACCCAAGTTCTTTTTCATTGACACTTGGCCTCTTCACCAATTCATTTACCTCCTTCCCGACTGCCATAACCTCTTGTTTCATTATTTCAACACTAGATGTCAAGTTCGCAACAACTGAAGCTTGCACATCTCTTTTGGTCAGGTTGAAGGCTTCCCTGATGGCTGAACTGATTTTATTGCAAGAATGTAGCAACTCATTTAGCTTCCCACTTACTAGTCCCTCATTTCCAGCAACCTTGGTGAACTCAGTGCCAAGGAACATCTGAGCACCCTTCATTTCAGCAATGGAACTTGTATTGGCAGTTAGAGATTTTGTTAAGTCCTCCACCTTGAGAAGGAGGCTTTGGACTTCGGTATTTTGCTTCTCTAGCTGTGCTTCTACACTCAAAGGAGGAGGAGGTTGTGCATAAACAGAAGCCACAAAGGGAATTCTACCAAGCCCATCTAATGCCTTCTCCAATTGCATTTCAGTTGGACTCTCAGATTCAGTAGCAGAGTCCAACTCTTTCTCAGTTTGATCATCATAATTGATGGGCCTTGGTACTTGATGAATTTGTGGGTGTAAGTGTTAGAGTTGTGGTTGAAAACGAGGTGAAGTGACATAGGCAGGTGTAGAGCCAGGTGGAAAATATGGATGTTCATGAGAAGTTTCGGGTTGGCGATATGGTTGTTCAACAGGTATATCTTGGATTTCTGGGGGAACAGAGACGTTTGTGAGGCTGAAGGTTGGCTCAGAATCAGAAGACTGATTCTCCTCCAGTAAGCCCTCAACAAACTCAAAATCAGCAAAGGAATCAAGATTCCCTTGAGGTGGCTCATCTTCATCCCAGAGGTCAGTCGAAACTGCAGTCCGATCAGATATGCCCTGGTTCAGATCACTGGTACCTGAACCAGCTTCTGGTTCAACAACTGCTGTTGCAGATGCATCGTCACCAGATTTATGGGTTGGCTCAGCCATAGCTTCATCGCCAGAGATAGTAGACACAAGGGTTGCCTTAATGATTCTCGTACCATCATCAAGAATCACTTCATCGGCCGTAGAGTCTGGAATCTCAGTCTCAGGTGGTGTCACACCAAAGACTTCATCAATTCGTGCTGCAGTAGAGTGTGAGATTTATGAAGTTTCAGGGGGTGCGCGTGCAGACACGGACTCTAATGTGTGCTGGGCTGGCACACTAGTATTATCTTCACCATCTCCTCCTAAAGAAGTTTTGGAGATGGCTGCTTGTGGGTTTCCCTTTGGACTCGATTCCTCTGGTTCTTGTTGGGAAGATCCAGATGGGTTCGCTTCGGTACTAATGTCCTTGGGCTGTGAGGACGGCTTACGACGTTTTAATAAGCCCTTTGGAGATCCTGAGGGATCTTTTGGGAGATCCTCAGGTTGGTCAGTGGAGGAGGGAATTGGTGGTTGGGTAGATGAAGTTGCTGGGGTTTTAAACAACTTCAACATTTGACCACCAGGTGCACCAATGGGTCTCACATTCTTTTGCGACCCGCTCGGTGACCTTTCTGAGCCAGCCGGTCGTGCTGTTTCAGTTTTATTAATTACCTGAAGCATTGGAGCGGAGAGTTCTAGTTCTGGATCTGAAGTAGATAGCTTTGATAGATCCCTGCAGAACTCCGTTGCTGAAGATTCAAGCCCCTCCATGTGATACTCATCTCCAAGCATGTTCATGAAGCAAATACTCAGAAATCTGGGAAATGAGATATGTGGACTTCTTTTCTCTTTTAATTTTGTTACCAGTTGAGAGAAAAGTATCTCAGCGAAGTCCACCTCAATCCCATGCCATAAGTAGTACCCGATTTCTACTTGTGTTAATGAAATCTGGTCCAATCCACCCCAGTTTCCACCTAGGCACTCCACAATCTGAGTCCAGAAATAACGCCAACAATTTTTAAATCCAGACAGAAAAGTATGTCCAGATGTTCTCAGATTGTGCTCAGCATCGACCATGTCATCATGACCCATGGCGTGCAGTACCTCCCGAAAATTAACTCCTTTTAGCCTTTTTGCATAGGCTGAAGAAGAGGGAAGGTAGTTCAAGTGAAGGGCCTCCTGAAACCATCAAGTGAAAGGATATACTGCTTAGTGCCTTCTTTTAAAGAAAAAACAATGGATTTTTCATCCTTGCTTAGAGTAGCAGTATACCAGAATTCAAGTAAGTATCTATGATACAATACTTGAGGATCTGCAGTCAAGGCATAATGGAGAGGGGATTGTTCAAGAAATTTATTAATCCTCCCCATTAAGGTTTTGCCTTTGGCATTCAGTGCGGCCACAAAATTATTCATATTGAATCTAAGGGTCAATGGATCGAACCCTTTTGGCCATTGTGCACTGGCCTTGACTACTTTGGATGGTTTGTATTCGAAAGCTATTAGTGATTTGGCGTGAGAAGCAGGTTTAGCCATAATTTCTACAAGGGAAAACTGAATATGAAAGATGAATTTAGGGTTTTTGAATTATGAAGGAATGAGAAAATGAGAGAGAGAATGATGATTGGGAGTAAATGTAAAGAGAAGTAAATGAAGGAATTGTTTTCGAAAAGGTATTTATATTTATGATGGAATACAAAGGGAAAATTGATTTTGAAATTCAAACCCACAAAAAAAATATTATTTTAATGAAATCATTTTGATCGGGTTTGAAGTCCGAAAATAATTTTGGGTATACGTCCGCATTTAATGCAACGACGGCTATGACCCCACTTTTTCACAAAACATTTCAACACTTTAAAGAAAAAGTGATCATTACTTTTCATTTACGGCGCAACTTGTGTGACACGTCAGCAGAAGGTATCATTATTCAAACGTTATACAGTAACCTTCACGTGTTCACACAATGACCAAGTATCCAAAAGACATTATAAAGGACTAACTCAGTTTTCATACTTATTCTGAAATCATTTCAGAAATTCTGAAGCATTTCAGTCAAAATATTTTTCTGAAAGCAAAGTTCTCCCTTAGAGAGAAATTCTTTTAAACATAAAAATATTTGACACTTCCCCCTGAGGTGATGCTATACAGGATTTAGCATACCTAACTCACTTATGAGATGTTTAAGTGTTTTGACATCCAAGGGTTTTGTAAAAACATCATCGAGTTGTTTATCAGTGGGAATGAAATGAAGTTCAATGTCACCTTTAATAATGTGATCTCTAATAAAATGATACCTGAGGTCAATATGCTTGGTTTTGGAGTGCATGACAGGATTGTGAGAGATGGCAATGGCACTGGTGTTCACAAAATATTGGAGTCTTTGTATACTTAACACCATAATCAGTTAGTTGGTTCTTCATCCACAAAATCTGAGCGCAGCAACTGGCTGCAGAAATGTATTCAGCTTCAGCTGTGGAGAGTGATACTGCAGTCTGCTTCTTACTTGTCCAACTAACCAATTTGCCACCTAGGAAATGACAACCACCTGTGGTACTTTTCCTATCTATTTTACAACCTGCATGATCAGAATCTGAATAACCCATTAGATCTAGACTTGAGCCTTTGGGATACCAAAGACCAAGTCTGGGGACAACTTTAAGGTATCTGAAAATCCTTTTCACAGCATTTGCATGTGCTTCTCTGGGACCAGACTGAAATCTTGCACAAAGGCATGTTGCAAACATTATGTCAAGTCTACTAGCAGTTAAGTACATGAGGGATCCCACCATACCACGATATTTTGTGGGATCCACTTGTTTTCCATTGGGATCTGAGTCCAAAGTTAATGGTGCAGAAATAGGAGTATCTTTTGATGAGACAGAATCAAATTGATATTTCTTTAATAAATCTCTGACATATTCTTGATTTATAAAAATACCATCACTGGTTTGTTTCACTTGAAGACCCAGAAAATATGTCAGTTCACCCATCATACTCATTTCATACTCAGATGACATTATTTCAGAAAACTGTTTACACATTTTGTTATTTGTAGACCCAAACACAATATCATCAACATAAATTTGTACAAGTAGGATATCACTTTTATCATGCAATATGAATAAAGTGTTATCTATTGCACCCCTTTTAAAACCATGTTTCAGAAGATGTTTAGTAAGAGTATCATACCAGGCTCTAGGTGCTTGTCTCAGACCATATAATGCTTTGTTTAGTTTGTGCACCCAATGAGGTCTTTCTTCATTTATGAACCCTGGTGGCTGATACACATACACAACTTCTTCCAATTCACCATTCAAGAACGCATTCTGATAGCTTCTAGTCTGGCAACTGGTGCAAAAGTTTCATCAAAGTCTACTCCTTCTTCTTGTGAGTAACCCTTTGCAACAAGTCTTACCTTGTTTCGAATCACATGACCATCTTCATCCATCTTGTTTCTGAAGACCCATCTTGTCCCAATTGGTTCTTTCTTTAGATCGCTGGGACAAGGAACAAGTTCCCAAACATCGTTCCTCTTAAACTGATTAAGCTTATCTTGCATGGCTTCAATCCAGCTAGGGTCTTTCATAGCCTCGTCAATCTTCTTCGGTTCTATCAGTGATAAGAAGCTGACATTTAAGCATTGATCGCTTGTGGCTCTTCTGGTTTGCACCCCACTAGTGGAATTTCCAATGATTTGCTCGATTGGATGTGCTCTTGTCCATTTAGTGTAATGACCAGGATGAACTATGATATCAGTGCAAGAACTCCTCTGATTTACTTCAGGAGGTGCTTCAGAAAAGACTACTTCAGTCACATCATCTTCCTCCTGTAGATCATGATTTGCATCATGAAACTGTTCAGATTGGGGTAATTCAGTGGAACCTGATATCTGAGGTGAAGCAGCATGTACATCTGATCCAATAGTCAGTTCAGAAGGTAGTTTAAAACTGACTGAAGGATAGAATAGAATGTTGCTTGATTTGTTTATTATTGGTTCTGAACTGAGATGTTCAGAAGCAGGTTCAGGTGACTGATCAGATTGGACAATAGGATCAGAATCACCAAAACTTATTGGACTTTCTGAGGGTGGTACAGGAGTTGAATTCTTGAAGATTGCAGAATTAGATTCATCAAAGGTAACATGAATTGACTCATCAACCTTTTCAAGTCTCTTGTTATAGAATCTAAAGGCTTTGCGGTTTGTTGAATATCCTAGGAAGTACCCTTCATCAGCTTTTGCATCAAATTTTCCAAGCTGACTGGAATCATTCAGAATGTATACTGGGCATCCAAATACATGGTGATATCCAATATTAGGCTTTCTATTTCTGAGTACTTCATAGGGTGTCTTCTTGTGTCTTTTGACATAGACAGATCTGTTCTGAGTGTAGCAAGCAGTTGCAACAGCATCAGCCCAGAAATTCTTGGGAAGACCAGATTCATTTAGCATACTTCAAGCAGCTTCAATCAGCGTACGATTCTTTCTTTCTACTACACCATTCTGCTCTGGTGTGTGGGATGAGGAGAAGTTATGAGATATGCCAGTTTCAGTGCAGAAGGACTCCAGAGTGGCATTTCTGAATTCAGTTCCATTGTCACTTCTGAGCTGACAAAATTTTCGCTTATGCTTGAGTTCAATTTGTTTGATGAGAGCAATGATTTCAGCAACAGCTTCACTCTTGGATCTGAGGAAAATTACCTAGCAATATCTTGAATACTCATCAACAATAACAAGGGTGTAATTCTTTCCTGCTCTTGTCTGAACATTCACTGGTCCAAAGAGGTCCATGTGAAGCATGTGAAGAGGTTCAGTTATACTAAAACTTTGCTTTGTCTTGAATGAAACTCTTTTCTGCTTACCCATTTCACAACCTGGACATGGCTTGTCTTTATTGAAAGACATTGAGGGTATCCCATCAACAAGTTATTTTCTTGACAACTTATTAATATTCTTGAAGTTCAGATGGGATAATCTCTTGTGCCACAACCAGTTTGTGTCTTCATCTACCTTTGTGTAGAAACATTGTTCAGTGGGTGAACTATTCATATCAATGATATAAATGTTTCCTTTTCTTGGTGCAATCAATACTACTTTTCCATCTCTGTTGAATATGGTGCCTTGTGAAATATCAAATAATACCTTGAAGCCATCATCACACAGTTGACTGACACTGATCAGGTTATATTTCAAACCATTCACATATGCAACACGTGTGAATTTGACTTGTCCATTATTCATAACACCATATCCCCCAGTTTGTCCATTTTCATCATTCCCAAATGTTATTGAGGGCCCTCTTGCACCCTATATTCCTCCAGCAGGGTTTGATAACCAGTCATGGTTCTGCCAGCAACGCTGTCAAGAAACCATATATTATTCTTTCGGTCTCCCTGCACAAACACAAAGATTAGTTCTTTTTGGGAACCCATCTCTTGATGGGTTCGCTAGACTCTCCCTTAGCAGTCTCAAATTTCTTTGGTTCAGAAGGAACTGAAGGATCGAAGGGGATCTCGGTCATGATCTCAGATGACACAAAAATAGTTGGTTTGATGGGGGTTTCAACCTTTTTCTTCTTAGATTTTTGCTTGATTTGTTTGGAAAAAGGTTTTGCATTTTGCTTAGGTTGAAGAGGAGTGGTTTCAATATTTTTCAAACGTGCATTACAACTCTGCACTTGTCTAGCCAATGACTGAAATTGACTCTCTAACCTTAACAAAATTGATTCTTCATTAGACACCTGAGCCTTACCTGAATCTGAGGTAGAAGGCTCAGTGGGGGAGATATTTTTCTTCTTCTTTTGGCCTTTTGGAACCTTAGATGAAGTCTGAGGGGATGGCTTTTTGGTTTTAGCCTTCTTTTCTGAAACAGTTGTCTGAGCTGTTTCAGATTTACCCTCACATTGTTCCTGGGCCTTATCAGTCACAGTTTTCTGTTTGCCAACTTTAGGAAAAATAATTTCTGGTTTCATTTCCTTTGGAAGTGCATCTAAATCAGTGATTATAGATGCCAAATGAAGATCACCAGATTCATATGCTGTTCTTTGATTTGCAAAAGTATTTTTAATTGCAGCATCTGGATTTGGTGCTTTCATCCAAGATTTAATTATTTTTTGTTCCTTTTCAAGGATGGTTTTTAATTATTCTTTTTCCAACTCTAAAGTGGCAACCATAGACTGATAACTTTTTAAAGCCAACTGAACATCTTTCAGCTCTTTTAGTCTGGCCTGACTGGCGTTTAGTTCAGAAGTATTACTTTCAAACATTTTTAGGCTTTCTGAATGCACAGTTTCGACAAATGAAATGTCAGCCTCTAAAAGAACCAAAAGGTCCAATTTTTGTTCCTCATTACTTTCAAAACCAAAGTCACTAACCTTTTTCATGACTATATCCACCCATCGACCAGATTCAACATCAGAATTGACCAAATGACCTTGATCTTCACGTGCCATGAAACACATATCCCTAACTTCTTCCTCATCATCAGATGATTCGTCAGATTCTTCCCATTGTTCAGTCTTGGCAATCATACAACTATTATTTCTTGAGTTGTTTTGAGCCATGAGACCTATTTGGGCTTTCAGCTTCTTGTATTTAGCCTTATAGCTATCATCAGATTTCAGAAAAATAGAATGATTAGGGGAAGATTGTGATGATGAAGGCTGACTAGATCTGCATTCCTTCATGAAATGTCCTTTCTTGCCACACTTAAAGCATTCAAGATTAGACTTGTCAATAGAAGCGCTGGAAGCAAATGGTTTGCCAGATCGATTTGATTTGGCCTTAAAACGATTGAACGTTTTAGCCAGCATGGCAACCAGATCATCATTGTCATCCTCATCACAATTATGAGTTACATTACCAGAAATACCAGTTTTTAACATTTCAGAGACCATCTTCTTCATCGAGTCAGAATGATCACTCTCAGAAGATAGTAGAGCAGTCCCATGTGGCTCAGAGTACTGAACCATGACTGAACTAGTAGAAGCATGATTTTTGGCATCTTGCTCAGCCACAGCTCTCTCAGCTTTGTTCTCTTCAGTGTACCTGAAGGCTCCATATAAGGAAGCAAGAGTGTGACTGTGCAAGGTTTTTCTTGTCTTAAAACCAAGATCAAGTTTTCCCATTTAGAAGGTAAGATGTCACAAAAATTTTCTAACAAAATTTCTTTGTCTTTAGTTACACCCAGGGCTTTCAATTGATTTACCAGATTAGTAAATCTGATGTAAGTTTGAGTTAAAGTTTCACCAGGGATAGCAAAAAAAGACTAATATCTTTTATTTAAAGCAACTTTTCTTGTGACAATGGTCTCAGAGGTGCATTCAAACTGTGTCATAAGTTCCTCCCACATTAATTTTAAATTTTCAAGTAAAACAAGAGTGGGCATAAGAGTTTCAAGAACAGCATACAAGATCATATTTTGTAGCTTGGTATCAAGGTCTACCAGCCTATGATCTTCCTCAGACCAATGATCCTTCTCCTTAGGTGATACCCTAGGAGTCCCATCGGCATTTCTGACAACAGAGGAGGCATTCATGGGGACAAAGGGTCCTTCTTTAAGAATATCGGTCAAATGTCTTTCAACACCAGCAATATATTTGAGCATGCATGCTTTCCATGTTTGAAAATTTTCACTGTTCCCATCAAACTTTGGAACAGGATTATTTGGAAAGTGTACGTGTACATTATGCGATGGTATATTGTTGTTGATGACAGGTGGAGTATTAGCATTAGGGTCAGATCCTTCATTGAATAATTGGTCAACCATCTTTGCAGATCAAAGGTTAATGAATTAATATAATTCAACCTTGCTGCTCTAATACCAATTGTGAGTCCCAAATATAGATGGTTAAAACCCGACTGGCAAGTAATTCTAACTGAAGTTGACCAGTTCAGAATACGATCCAGATATGGATAAACAATAAGGTAAAGGTACTGAAAGTAAATGCAAGAAACAATAAGTGCTGAAACTATATAATAATATGTATATTTCAAGTATGTAGTATTGAGACACGATGTACTTTTTCAATGTATTTGATTTATTGATATAAACAAATACAAAGGTTGTTGCGGAACAAAGATAAACACCCAAGTGCAAATATCTAAACAACCTAGAAATACAAGTGATCTAATAACTTGGAAATACTCGTAAGGATTACTTAGAGTATATCTCACAAGTTGCAATGCTAAGGTTTCAAGCTATTTGCAAGTTGTGAGAAGCCTTTATATTTATAGGCAAGGTTCATGCTGATGTGGACCAGGCCGTACAAATATGGTTGGGAGCATTTAAGGAATTAAAGTCAATTCCTTAACATGCGTACTTTTAAGGTTTAAGTGTGAAAGTTGTTGATGTGACGTTTCACACTTTATTCCCAACCTTTTACTCAACCTTGTACTTGTTAATAGTTAAAGCTATTAACTGGGTAAATGTTAGTAAAGTAAAAAGGCATCCTCGTAATCAGTGTAAAGTGTTGTAAGTACTTTACACTGAGATGCTTCAGTATTCGATCAGGTAGAATCAACTTCTGAGCTCCACATCTGAGCTGATTCTCTTTCTTCAGACTTCAGTCTTTGACTTCAGCTGAATGGTATTCTGATACGTTGATCTAAACTGAAGTGAAGCTTCAGTGAACTAATTCTGAACGACTTCAGAATTCTATACAAGTATTCTTCACTGAGCTTCAGGTATTTCTGAACAAATTATACTTGGTCGATTTTCGACCTAACAGAAAGAACCAAGGTTTGGCATGACAAAAAGCTCCGTAGGCAAGACTTTAAAGTAGGAGATAAGGTCTTATTGTTTTTGTCAAAGTTCAAAATTAAGCAACCAAAATTGACCTCTCGTTGGACAGGACCCTATGAAATTAAGCACGTGTATCCGTCGGGGTATATTGAATTGTTTAAAAAGAATGGAGGGTCGTTTATTGTTAATGGTCATAGGTTGAAGCTATATCATGAGGAAGAAGCTGTGGAGGGAGTTGCTATTGAGGAGCTCCCATTGTTTGATTTGAATGAGTAAATGATGATCGAGTCTAGCTAAGGACTCGTTAATAAATTCAGCGCTTCTCGGGAGGCAACCCGTGTTTCATTTTTCTTGTTTTCAATAATTTTGTTTGTTTTTCATTGGTAATGTGTTTTTAATAAGATTTGCAGGTTGGAGCCACTCTCACGCGTTCCGGTAAGTCGTTTCCAAGGAGATTGCAAAGGTAAGTGTGGGGGGGTCCAGTTGCGCCGCAATGGCTTAGTCCAGTTGCACCGCAGCTACTCACATTGCGACGCAACTTAAGTCTCTGCATTTTGATTGCGACGCAAGAAGGTACTTGCGCCGCAACCAGTGTTTCATTTTTCTTGTTTTCAATAATTTTGTTTGTTTTTCATTGGTAATGTGTTTTTAATAAGATTTGCAGGTTGGAGCCACTCTCACGCGTTCCGGTAAGTCGTTTCCAAGGAGATTGCAAAGGTAAGTGTGGGGGGATCCCATTGCGCCGCAACGGGTTGGTTGCGCTGCAACACCAGTCAGATCGAGTCAAAGTTTTAAAGACAAAAGGGGTTAGGGTTTGTTTTTCACACACATCTATTTTTCTCCAATTATTGAGCCCCTTTTCTTCCATTCAAAACCCAGCCGATCCCCTCTCTATTTTCTTCTATATTCCCTTTAATTTTTAATCTTAATCTTTATCAACTATCACTATGACTAGACAAGGAAAGGTTAGTCCATTCTACCCTCTAATCTCTTTTCTTATGTGTTAAATTCGTGCTATTGTTCTTATTTTAATTCGAATTTGTGTGATGATATTCTTAATTGATTGTTTATAGACGAATTATAGATGGATTTGTTAAGAACAATGAGGGTTTGGATAATTTGTTGGAAAATTTGATGATTTGTTTCATGGGTGTTGTTAATGGAAGTGGTTTAGGGTTAATTAAAGTTTGTTTTACTTAATTGAATGATAAACCCTAGAATTAAGGTTATTGTTTGAGTTTTGTGAGTATTGTTGGTGATGTTGTTGCGTCTGCCCAGAAAATTCATGATTGCGCCGCAACAGTGTAAGTTTCGAAATCCAGAAAAAAACAAAAAAAATAATCATAATTAAGTTGCGCCGCAACGTGCCTAGTTGCGACGCAATAGACTGTATGTGCAGGAACCTGTAGGAACTAGCCATGTTTTGCTCATTTATATGTGTTTGATTGTATTAGGTTTTGATTGTTTTGATGGTTTTCTTGTACGTGCAGGAATCTGTAGGAACTAGCCGTGCTCCCAGAGGTTCTGCCAGAGCCTCGACTGCTTCTGCACCTGCTGAGGGAGCTGCTAATGTTCCTTCTGGTCTTACTCCCGAGGCTGTTGCTATGGGTGTTCCAGCCCACTCTTGGCTTACATTTCCTCGAGCTTCTCCCGAGTCTAAGACTGAATATACTAACAGGTTGGCTACTTTGATTCATAAAGATATTGTAGACCCAAGATATATGGAGAGGAATATGCTTGATATGCTTAATGTTCGTGAGGACATTAGTAGATATATGCGCCTTATGGGTAAGGCTAATGATGCCGATGGTAACCCCATTGAGACTGAGTTTGGTATGTGGTTTGACATCTTTCGTAATAGGGAGTCTATTTGTAAGGAATGGTGTCTTAAAGTATACTCGACTATTTCTGTTCAGCACATTGACACCGCTAAAAGTGTCTTTGATGATAAGGTCATTTTCTTTAGATGTGGGGGTCTGAATAGGCATTTGACAATTGTTGAGTTTGGCTTGTGTACGGGTATGTATACCCAGGAAATGTTAGGTAACCCTGCATTTGAGCATCTTTTGAATATTGCTGTTAGAAGTACTCAGGGGTTCCATCGTGATTTGGGTGATCAGAGAGATTATTACTCTCGGATTTCTGGGGGTAAGCCTTGGCGTGGAGCTTGTGGGGCGAATACTATTCAGTCGCCCATTTTGAGACTGTTTCACAAGATGTTGGTCTACTTCTTTGTCCAGCGTTCTAATCACCCGGACAAAGTTTACTTGGAAGATTTGTGGTTATTAAGATTGTTTGATGAGGGAGACCATTATAGGACTGCTTGTACCCCCTATGTGCTAGCAAAACACATGGGCACCAAAGGGGTGCGTGATAGGGGGTTGGTTTGTGGGCATTTCATTTCCAAAATGGTCAAGTATTTTGAGCTTGCAGATGATAGGGCAAGCACCGCAGTTAATTTGAACTGGAAGCCAATGAAGCCATTTACATATAATGATTTGACACGTTTTGGCTTGCTTCGCCCTCGAAGGAATAAGAATGATATGTATGAGTTGATTGCTTTTGGTGATGCCGCCTTTGAAGGCGATGAGGAGGATGCAGGTGATGATGATGACGAGGAGATGGCTGAAGCACCCGAGCAGCCACCAGAGCCCGCGCAACATACTAAGTGTCATGCCACTACTACTCCTACTGCGGGGGCATCTTCTTCTACCGCCCCTTCAGGTACTTGGGACTTTTCTTCTTTGGAGACCACTGTTAATAACATGCGGCAATCCCAACAGCAGTTCCAGTCCAGGATGGATAGTGATTTTCGATGGGTGGGCTCAGGTATGAGTCGTGTGATGTTCGATCAGCTGAGATATTAGCCTATGTGGGAGGCTCATTATCGGGGTGATGAGTTCCGTCCACCTCAGCATATTCCAGATTACCATCCTCCCAGCATCTTTATTCCAGAGCACAGGACTGGTGGTTTCTTCTACCCACCAGAGCACCAGTACGAGCAGACTCCTTCCCACGATCTCGGAGGACGGGGTCCAAATCATCCTGTCTCCTTTGGTTCTTTTGCAGGTACATCGGCTGGAGATGCAGGTGCTGGAGGGTCAGGATCGGCAGCTCCGACCTTTGCTGAGCAAGCCCTGACATCGCTTTTTGCTCAACAAGGTGGGACTATGCCTGGTTACCCGCCTCCCAGCTGATCAGTTGATATGATTTGATGATGAGTGGTGCCATCTATTGGTCTCTTGATGGCTTGCATCATTGCTTTAAACAATTTTCATTTCCTTACTTTATTTTTATTTGTTTGGTTTGTATCCGCCCCACGGGGTGATGAGACATCGTATTTTATTTCCATTTCCATTTCGAATAAGTAGGGATAGGAATTTGCATGCTTTCTTATATAATCTGTTGGCTGTTAATCGTGTGTTCATGTTGAATAGCAAGTTTTTCATATGCATATGCTGGCAGTAAGTTCAGCGCCATATTCTTGTTGGCATGATTCAAGCATGGAACACCCGTCATACCTGGCAAGTTTTTCTTGTTCTTGATTTTGTCTTTTTGTTTACTTTCCCCTATTTCCCATAGTTTGCCTTAGTTCATTGGACATTTAGGACATTGTCCAACTCAAGTGTGGGGGGTGGGGGGTGGTAAATAGGAAAAAGTCGGGTATTTTAGAGGATTTTTAAACTTTTGCATGCTTGTCCTTGTAGTTAATTGCTTTTGTCACCTAATTATAGATATTAATGAGCAATTTGACTACACCCTTGGTACAAAATTTAATTGGTGGAATGTGTCTTGATTGATTAATTAGGCAATCCCTTCTGGATTAATAACATGACTAGCACGCTTATAGCACCAAAACACCAAATTTGTGAGATTCTTGATTCATTTCTAGACATGCTAGGTGTTTACGGGTTTGGAATTATTGGCCTTGTAAATTTGTCCCTCTCGTAGGTTTTTGGATTTATTCAAGAGTAAGGGTTTTACTTAGAACTCTGAACTATGATGTGCAAGTTTGAGGTTAGTTTTTCCATTTCCGGGTTACTTTCATTTGCTATGAGTGTGCCGGTGATTGCGTTGATTCTAGAACTTGTCCTGGTTGATCGTTCCGTGTTTTTCTAGATGAGGAAGAGGCAAATTTAGGATTAAAACCTTTGTTCCTTGTATGTTCACCCTTGTTTCGTAAAAATTTGTTATGTGCATGTTTTGTTAATGTGCTTAGTAGCTAACTACACTGGTTAGTGAACCACCTGTTAAAACCCTTATGTTGCACTCATTTTTAGTGCAAGAAACAATAGAAAACATGTTGTCATTAACCTGTTCTTTGTTATTAAATCCACCTAAGAAATACACCTTTCCCTCGCTATACCGATAGTCGAAGTCCTGGTGGGTCATTGGTTGCCTATGCTAGTGGATGGTTTGGGGTTGTCCTTTATGTCGGGTTGGGATATTCTCGGTTACTGAGAATAGATTGATTTCGTCATGATTTTTGGATCAAGTCTGGATTATTCATAGTAGCATATGAGTACATGATTTGTCACTGTTTCAATATTATTTAGAGAATACCAATTAGTCAGAGTAAAAGTAGCTCACAAAAAAGAAAAAGAAAGAATAAAAGAATTGAAAAACAGAAAAAAGAAAAAAAAATAGAAAAAAAAATGAAAAAAAGAGCTTGGGCTGTCAGTTGGTATTTCTCACTTTTGGTCAAATCATTTTTGTAAGTTGGTTCATCAATTACACCAACAAAAGCTTTATTGTTATTTCAAATTATCGAGTTGAGTTGGTACATCTTTATAACCAACAAAAAGGATCTTATAATGTTATACTTTTTAGTTATCATATTTAGGTTGGCAAGTTCGTTTAAGCCAACATGGTTAGTATTGGTTGATTGAGTTGTTGATTGTCATACACCACAATGGTGTCGGTTTTTAATCGTTCTATTGGGGGTATTGTCGGGACAACTTATCGGGTTTTGGACCGTTTTCAACTGATGACTTGGGATTTATGGATTAGACTATTTTGTGAAACTTTGTTAAATGTTGTGTTATTTTCTTTTAACACCATTTGTTATCCCAAATTTCCATACCCTTTTAAATACCTTGTTTAGCCCCAGAGTTCATTACAACCCTTGAAAGACCTCTTCTGATAGACGTTATGGTGCTTGCATCATGACGGTGAAGGAACGATCCTAGTACAAGCCTATGGTAAAAGATTATGCATCACGACTAGGCCTTGAGTGATTATTCAAATATTCAACCCCAATAGTAAGTTAGTTGGAATAGGATAGATGAGATATCATTGATTCGATTCTTTTGTGCTTAGTCGTGCTATTGAGGCTTGTGTATCAGTCAAGTATTGTCAAACATTCCAGTTTTATTTAAGATTAAAACTGCCTAACCATCTCTTTTAATTTTCATTTATGGTTGAGCTTCTTTTTGATTACTGAAATGTATTTTCCATGGATGTACCAAGGTAGTTTAAAGTTTTAAAGCTTGGAATTGCTTGAGGACAAGCAAAGCTTAAGTGTGGGAGATTTGATATGTCGTATTTTATACCCATTTCCCACAATGTATTTAGTCGCTTTTGCATGATTTGTGAGTCGTTTTCGTATACATTTGGTGCGTTTATGGTATTTGTTAGTGTTTCAGGCTACTGACAGGTACTTGAGCGTATTTCTGGAGTCAAGTCAACAAAAGTCAAACTGACAAGTGACTCATTGCGCCGCAGCTACCCATTGAGCCGCAACAGAAAAACAGGGAGTTAAGTTGCGCCGCAACGTGTCCAGGTTCAGTTCAGCATTGGGTCAACGAAAGTCAAAAGTCAACAGCAGTCAAAGTTCATTGCGCCGCAGCTACCCATTGAGCCGCAACAGAAAAACAGGGAGTTAAGTTGCGCCGCAACGTGTCCAGGTTCAGTTCAGCATTGGGTCAACGAAAGTCAAAAGTCAACAGCAGTCAAAGTTCATTGCGCCGCAACCACCCTATTGCGCCGCAATTGGGGCCGAATCTGGATGAATTTTTAGGGAAACTATATAAGCTTGCAAAAACATTCCTTAACCCTACCTTTAGTTTCCCAGCCGTTTTTGGAGCTCTTTGAAGCAGATTTTCATCAGATTTATCATCTTTGAAGATCCTCATTACGGTTGCTCTAAAAGCTTTCTTACAAGACTTGAATCTCATCTTTACTTTTAATTAATTTATCATGGTTTTGATTTGTAGTAAAGAGTTTTGGTATAAATATATCCATGTAGTTTATCATGCGAGCGATGATACAATTAGAAAAAAAAATTATGATGTTAACATCTACCAATAAACTAAAACATGATTAAGGCCTTCTTTTATCGACATGTGACGCTTTTTTTAAACGACACGTGTCTTACTAAATCTATATTGAAAAAAATCCTATTTTTTAGTTACCATATATAATTAAACTTTTAATTAATTAATATATATATGTTATAGATTCCTAATACAATTAGAACTCTTATATAAAAAATCATAATTGTTACCATAAATATAAATTTCCATCACAATTATTATTTTCGATAGTAATTTTAATTTATAACTTATATATAAATTTATTTATAAGTTAAAAACATATCTATATTTTTAACTTATAAATTAATTTTACTAATTATTTAATTATTTATCCATCTATTAATATAATGAAACGTGGTTAAAAATTATAAAACGATGTGAACTATGTTTTACATCATTCCTTTCTATTAAGTGATATCATTACCAATATCAATAGTAATAATAGATCTTGATAAATAGCTCTATGACACATAATGTTTGTCACTATTATGTTATAATTAAAGCGGCCTAAAGCGGCCAAATGCATGTGATTGAGTATGTTTGAACTTTTTTTTCTACATAAAAATAAAAAAAATCAATCGTACGATATATATAGTCAATCCGTACATCATACGTGTATTAAGACTAGTTTACATCTAAAATAAGATTTTATAGATAATTTTTGTTGTAGATTATAATAAAGATTGGCTCATGGCGACTTGCTAGTAAAAAACAAAAAGGGTAATTAACATATTATAACACAGACTAGTGAATTTATTCTCTTAATTTTGTAATGTCTGATATGTCGTATTTTATACCCATTTCCCACAATGTATTTAGTCGCTTTTGCATGATTTGTGAGTCGTTTTCGTATACATTTTGTGCGTTTATGGTATTTGTTAGTGTTTCAGGCTACTGACAGGTACTTGAGCGTATTTCTGAAAGAAACGACATTTTTGAGGCAAAAGAAGTGTTTACGGAAGTTTTACGAGTCCCGAGGCTGTATTTGGAGTCAAGTCAACAAAAGCCAAACTGACAAGTGACCCATTGCGTCGCAGCTACCCATTGAGCCGCAACAGAAAAACAGGGAGTTAAGTTGCGCCGCAACGTGCCAAGTTGTGACGCAACGCGTCCAGGTTCAGTTCAGCATTGGGTCAACGAAAGTCAAAAGTCAACAGCAGTCAAAGTTCGTTGCGCCGCAACCACCCTATTGCGCCGCAATTGGGGCCGAATCTGGATGAATTTTTAGGGAAACTATATAAGCTTGCAAAAACATTCCTTAACCCTACCTTTAGTTTCCCAGCCGTTTTTGGAGCTCTTTGAAGCAGATTTTCATCAGATTTATCATCTTTGAAGATCCTCATTACGGTTGGACGATTTCTGTTCATTGTTTTCAATTTCTTGTATTCGGTAACGATGAATTCTATTATTTTGATTTGTTATTCCTATTTCAATACGAGTAGCTAATCACTTTATCATCCATCTTGATGAAGTGAAAAAATATGTAAGGATTGCACTATTTTATTAATTCAAAGTTGATTTCAATTATCGTTGTGTCGAGATCTTGATGAATTGATTCTTTATCGATTATTATTTTGATATTGGTGATATGTATGTTCTTCGTTAGTGGTACTAGTTGAACATATATGTGATTTCAATTAATTATCTTTAATCAATTGTCACTGGTTCATGGTATGATAGTGAATGTCATTTTAATAAAAAGAATCGTTTTGTCAACGTGTTGATTAACGGTTGGTGGTACCACGTTGTCTCCACATAGATGCAATTGTTAATTTAATAATCAAACAAACTAGTTGGTTAGGGAAATTGTTTTAAGCATTGGTGGTACCGGTTTTTACAAAGGAAATGATTATTTAGGTGATTGAAATGATTTTACAAACGTTGGTAGTACCATTTTGTGTCTTTATTTTGTCACGATTATCATTATCAACTTAATTGGATTTGAACTTCATTTATGTGCAATCTGAACATGTTGTTGAGCGGATTCAAGATGGATGCCTTTTAAATTTTTGTTTTTTTTTTTTTTTTTTTTTTTTTTTTTTTTTTTTTTTTTTTTTTTTTTTTTTTTTTTTTTTTTTTTTTTTTTTTTTTTTTTTTTTTTTTTTTTTTTTTTTTTTTTTTTTTTTTTTTTTTTTTTTTTTTTTTTTTTTTTTTTTTTTTTTTTTTTTTTTTTTTTTTTTTTTTTTTTTTTTTTTTTTTTTTTTTTTTTTTTTTTTTTTTTTTTTTTTTTTTTTTTTTTTTTTTTTTTTTTTTTTTTTTTTTTTTTTTTTTTTTTTTTTTTTTTTTTTTTTTTTTTTTTTTTTTTTTTTTTTTTTTTTTTTTTTTTTTTTTTTTTTTTTTTTTTTTTTTTTTTTTTTTCTATATAATGTTTTTCTTTTCTTTTTTTTTTTTTTTTTTTTTTTTTTTTTTTTTTTTTTTTTTTTTTTTTTTTTTTATTTTTTTTTGATTCGTTTATAAATTATTAAGACTGATTTCACATCAATGTCCATAATAATTAACACTAGTATAATTGAAATCTTTGAAAAGGCAGTGTACGATGTTCATGTTGATTTTCGTCTAGCCTTTCTGGTTGAATCACAAAGTCATACAAGAAATGAAATCGTAGCGACAAAAGCAATAATTTCATGAAAATACATATTAAACTCACTAAACATAAAAATATTACATACTCCCTATAGAAGGCATTTTGTGTTTATACTTTTGTATTTGTTAGATTCGGTTTGATGATCGCGTTTCGTTGGTGGCTCTTGCGTTTTTCAAATTGTTGTGATTGAGATAAGGTACGGATATTCTAGGTGTTATTAGGATCTTTCCGGTAACATCTTTCCACTCAAAACTTTCTTTGATTAAATGTGTAATTTTTATGAAAATCACGTGTTATTTGAAAAGTTATTTGTTTATTATCCTTGTATAAATATTGTGATATCCCTGACTTTGATGTACTAACGAGGTTACCTTCATGATTATTGATTGGGGTATTATAATATTTTATTCTCTATACTTGTGTCAAAACCGTCTTTTGAAACCCGATTCAAAAACAGTCCCTGAAAAAGGTGGGTTTGGTGTGTTACATTTGATGCCATGATTTGTACAAGTTTGTCCCAATTTGTATACTAATATGTCCCTCGAATATTCGTTGGCCCGAAATATAATACAGTCGCATATTATTAATCATATTCGTGGCCCTCGAAATATTAATACAGTCGCATATTATATGGCATAATGACTCCTGAAATTTTGTGAGAATTGGGTGGACGGAGATGTGATTTTAAGTCTATATTTAGATTTCTTAATGTATGTATATATTTTAGTTACTTTAATTGTCAAAAATTCATTTTTCTCTTAAAAACATATTTGATATATTTATGTGTATAAGTTGGTCAAAACGGTTTCTTAAGATATGCATGTAAGAGTAACCTATCCATGTAGGTCCCATGGACGCGTTATTGTGACAGCGATGACGTGGCACCGGCCGTAGCGGTGTATTTGATTTGATCTACGGCGTCTCCTTTTGATGACCACCGAGTGGTTATGTGCACTTTGATATTATATTTTGATAGGAGGCGTATGGATCGGTCCTAGGCATATTTTGTTTTGATGGTGGGCGCTTATTGTAGTGTAACACGAGGCGTTTGGCACCAAAAATGAATGATTAGTGGAGTAGCTACCCTATGATTTCATTCGGCCTTTTGATAAGTAATTTTGTTTGACTCTTATGTGCATTATTTTATGAGACTTGGTTTTATAGTATACTTTGATTTGTTAATGTATAAGGTATTTGTGAAGCTATGCGTATGTGTACTTTGATTTGAAATAAGTTTGTTAAGGTAATAAGTTTGTTTTTTAAATATACGTCTCCACTTTTAATATTATATTTCTGATTTTGTCATATCCGTTCACTGGACTTTTTGCTCAATCGTATTCCTTTTTCTTTCTTATATGGCAGGTGATCAAGCGGGCTTTGGGATCGAGAGAAGAGAGTAGATAGAAGTGGACTTAGCACCCTTTTGCTTTAGAGTTTTATTTCAAGCTTTAGAAGTATTTATTTTTATTTGTCAGGTTGACTTTGGTTTGAATTTGAATAAGATTAACGCCCTTTTGGCCTTTAAGTCCTTTGATATCATTTTGTATTGTTTAGAAAATTAGGGGCGTTACAATAATCATATCGTGTTATTATCAAGTCTCTTTAACCACCGTTTTTAAAATCAACTTATAACGCCTGGATTTTTATTATTGTATTTTTTCCTATCTTCTTTGAACTGAAACCAAGGATTTTATATGCCATAAGTTGAGAGAGAGATTACATATCTTGGATTTAACTCAAGAATTTAGACAAACCCATGTGAACGGAAAGTGACCCATTTCATTTGCATTCAGAAATCAGATATTTAACTTATAATTATAAAAAACGTATTGTGTACTTGGTCTAATATGCAAAACCTCCAATGTCCAAATCAAAGTATGACGTGTGTTTATGTCCAACACACATAATTGTTAGAATCAAAGATAGATGAAGAAAAATCCAAGAAAAAGAGGTGCAAAGTTTGATGTTACTCTAAGTTCATCTTTGACGTTTTTGTTTTTTCTCATCAGCACTCGTACAATTGGACGGTAAATTATTATTATATTTTTTTTTAAAGGTATGGATCAATTACTCGCAACAGGGGATCTAGCTTACGTTGTCTTAATAGGACGGTAATAAAATAAATTTTTACACTGCTCGTTTTTTATTTTGTGCCGTATGATTGCTCAATTTTTTTGTGTTTTTCGATATTTTTTCCTGACCAGTGTTGTTTAGCGATCACAATGCATTAGCCAACATCAAGTATAACATTTTTTTTTTGAATACTACAAACTATTAGCATTACCATAAAATACCAGAAGTATAACATATGATGATGTGCCGAATTATTAGAGTGTAAATGATATGCTTAAAGTTATAAACTATAGATATGCTTTGATATTAAGAGATTTGATTTTTATTTTAGTTATTTGAAAGCAGAAAGTTTTATAACTCAATCAAGTGATTAGTTCAATATATATATATATATATATATATTTTCAACATATCCAACAAAATATCTATAATCCCTTATAATGCAAACTAGACTCCCCATCTTTTAAGTAATTAAAAACTTAAAAAGACTAAATTTCAGCCACCACCACCAATTGTCGCTGCCGTCACCACCGTCATTACATCACCACCGTCATTACATCGCCATTGCCATCACCGCTGCTACCGCCGCACGCCACCACCATCCGTCACAGCCACCACCGCAGCCACCGTCATTACATCACCACCGTCATTACATCACCACCGTCATTACATCACCACCGTCATTACATCACCACCGTCATTACATCACCACCGTCATTACATCACCACCGTCATTACATCACCACCGTCATTACATCACCAAGACTATTTCAGCCACCACCACCAATTGTCGCTGCCGTCACCACCGTCATTACATCACCACCGTCATTACATCGCCATTGCCATCACCGCTGCTACCGCCGCACGCCACCACCATCCGTCACAGCCACCACCGCAGCCACCATTACACCGCCGTATTGCGCGGGTTTCCTTCTAGTTTAAATTAATGTATTGTGGTGTATAACACATAGGGGTGTCTGTCGTGCAAAACTCAAACAAAAAACAAAACTAACTGAAAAATAAATAAAAAATTCAAAAACTATGGTTTTTGGTTTGGGATTATGGCATGTGAGTGTAACCAACTATGCCTCAATGGCTATGTAGTGTAGTGACCTTTCAGACTGGCTATCTAGTGTAAGTACCTTTTGTTTTTGTTCTTTTAATGTATGTACCGGGTAACACCCATCTTCTAGCCGGTTATGCCACGTCGGACCACCAAAATTAATATAAAAACCCTATTTTCCCACCCTTTTCACCCACTTCTCTTCCCCGCTCGTTTTCCCCTTTTTTCTCCCAAATTTCCCTCCATTTTCTTCCATGGCGTGTAGCTCTTCATCTTCATCAGCGAATCGTTCTATTCGCTATATGCACTGTCACTGCGGAGCCAAGATGTACATATTAACATCATGGACCACCAAGAATCCAGGTCGTCGATTTGTCAAATGCCCTAATGTAAGAACCCTAATTTTTGTTTGTCAATTATTTCTGAAATTAGTTTAGGGTTTATGTTATTTTGCTCACAAAATAACAAAATCCTTGTTTTATATAGGTTAAAAGTGGGTTTTGTACACGATCTAGCTTTATTGACCCAGAACTTCCAACCGATTATTACAAAGATTTGGTGTATGAGCTTCATTTTCAAGTTGTTAACTCCGATTATCTACCTTCTAAAGATAAGCAGGATGAAGATTCAAATTGCAATTTGATCAAAGTCATGGATGAGTTGACTATCACAAAGTCAAAATTGAGAGTTTTTGACCAAGTGTTCTATCTGTTGGTGTTTGTTGTTGCATTACTTTGTTTTGTGATTGCAGTATTAGTAGTTATGTAATATGTTGACAGTTGATTAATGAAATGTGTTCTACTGTTTGACAATCAACTAGTGTGTTATTTTGTGAGAAAAATATGTTGTCAGTTGATTAATGTTTGACTAGCAACATTTAAGCAGAAAACAAGAAGAAATACCATAAATTCCCAATTGTCGTAATAAAGTAAGTGCTTGCAGTACATATCATATACCAAAAGACTGCCAAATTACAAGTTTTAGTCACAACTTTCAAGTTACCAAAAGACTACCATAATGCAAGTTTTTCTTACCAAAAGACTAGATAACTGCTACTGTTACATTAATTGGGAACAAATTACAAGTGCCAACAAGTTACTCCACTATCATTGCATCATCTTCAGTAAGACCAGGTCCAGGTATTGTTTTGGCTAGCCTTTGCCTCAAATATCTATAACTTGGTGGCCTCCTCTTCACAGTCTGCACTTTCTTTCCTTTTTGGGTTTTGGATCCTGTGTTAACTGATTCTTGTGTCCCAAGTGTTGCTTTGTCAACTTTAAGGGTGGAATTAGAGATTGTGTCTTTTCTTGTTGATGCACTTGGTTGGGTGCTGAATGTCTCAAAACCAATTTTCCTAATGACCTTACCTTTTCCAGTAGATGAAGTTCCAACTATCCCTGCAAATACACAAAAAGTATATTAAACTTGCAATTACTTTACATTTGATTAAAGTATATTAAACTTGCAATTATTATTTGATTAAAGTATATTAAACTTGTAAATACCTGAACTTGAAGATCCAGCTTTGTTAACAGCTTCCCCTGCAGTAACAAACTTATGCCCTCCAAGAGTATACCTATACCTCCTTCCAGGACTCAAAGGTCTATCCTCAACTGCATTCTGGACTTGTTGAGTTTCAGAGGGAACTGGTTCACTTGCTGGGTCAAATGGTTGACTTTCATGTTCAAATGGTTGGCTTTCTGGATGTGGTTGGCTTTCAGAATGTGATTGGGTTTCTGGATGTGGTTGGCTTTTAGAATGTGATTGGGTTTCTGGATGTGGTTGGCTTTTAGAATGTGGTTGGGTTTCAGGATGTGGTTTTTTCTGTCTTGGTTTAGGGATATGAGGAGGCCTTTCTTGTTGTTCTGAAGTACAAGTTCTAGCATTGTGGCCTACTAACCAACACTTCCTACAAGTCATCTTAATTCCATGTTTTGTGACTTTTGTGGATCCAACTCTTGGTTCATGGGCAGCTCTAATCCTCTTCTTTCTGGGCCTACCAGGCATAGTTCTGGCCTTTGGGGGCAAGGGTTTGGGTCTGTCATTGCTTGGCCAAGTATCCATACCACCAACTGGGTATAAAATCTTGTTATAGGCCTCTTGATACACCAATTTTCTAAACCATCCAGAAATATAGTCCTCAGGGTCCTTGTCACACTTATATATGGCTTGAATAGCATGCACACATGGAATGCCACTTAATTACCACATCCTACGAGACAATTTTGTTGATCCATATCTACACTGTATGCATAATGATAGTTTCTAACCTCAAAAATATTTCCACCTGCATGAACCACCAACCAACAAGTTCTATCCTTCTTGATATCATCTAGTTTTTGCCTAATCATAGGACAGACATCATGCTCCCATCTTTGGCTTTCTTCCCTTATGGTCTCTAACCTAACCATAACTATTATCCTTAATGCTTCTAACAAAGTTATTATGGGTTTGTTTCTGACTTTTAACAAGACTGAGTTCCAGCACTCACTAAAACCATTTTCTACAGCCTCACAACCCCTATGAATTTCAAAAAAAGCCCTACACCAAGATTTGGGATTTCTTTCCATAAGATATTTGTAAGCATTAGGATTAGCTACCTGGATTTCTTTCATGGCAGCCTCATACTGTGCTTCATAAGATGACTTGGCAACTTTCCAGAAAAGATGTCTGAATTCTACACCACTATACAGCTTCCTGAAATTCTCATAGATGTGCCTAGCACATTGTCTATGTTCAGCTCTAGGCATCACATCCTTTACTGCTTCAATTAATCCCTAAACGTTAAGACAATGTGCAGAAAATGAATACAATGTGCAGAAAATGAATACAATGTGCATAAAATTAAGACAATGTGCAGAAATTTAATACAATGTGCATACAATTAAGACAATGTGCAGAAAATGAATAAATGTGCAGAAAATGAATAAATGTGCAGAAAATGAATACAATGTGCAGAAATTTACCTTATGCTGGTCTGACATGAGGGTCACTTCTTCACCAAGTGGGCAACCAAGATCATGACTTAGCAGTTCAAGAAACCAAGTCTAGATTTGTGTGTTCTCCACATTCACAATAGCCCAAGCTATTGGATACACTTGGTTGTTTCCATCCCTTCCAACTGCACTCAATAGCTCACCACTGCAAGGTTTTTTTTTAAGAAGCACCCATCCAGTGCCACAACCTTTCTACACCATTGCCTCCATCCTTCTTTCAAACCAGCAAAACAAGTATAGAATATGTCAAAATAAGTCTTTCCATCTGGGTTGGTTGTCACACCTAACTGAACTGTGGATCCTGGGTTTGTTCTCAAAATGGCCTCACCATATGACCAAAGCATCCCATCATCTTTTGGACCCTGTTTGTTGTTTCCAAGCTCAGGTAGTTGTTTTGAGGTGGGAATTTTGGCTATTGGGTTTCCTTTCCTCACTTCCCTTACTTCATCTTCACCTTCACTTAAATGGTCAAGTGAAGCAACATAATCTACATCAGATTCATCTGTTGAGACAGATTCTTCATCCTGACTATCATAATCACTCTCCCTATTAATTTCATCTTCATTCTCACTATTTCCCCCTTTCACAGGCAGAAATCTAGTCATATCTAGTGATAAATAGTCAACATAGACATCTACTTCATCATACGTATCTAGAATGTCATTAAATACCTCTGTTTCTTCTTGGTCACAAACCCTTAACAGATTTTCAAAAGCAGAACCACCTTGGATATAATACAGCCCAGTAGAAGGAGTACCTGTTTCCTGGTCGATAAAGTGCACCAACTCTTCATAGGTTAGTTTTGGGCACTGTAGAATCCTCACTTTCTAGTTTTGGGCACTGTAGAATCCTCACTTTTTTGAAACGGCCGTATTTCAAGGGTGTTTTGTCAAACAAGTTTTCGAAATTATTTTTTTGTGGAAGTGGGTAATCCGGTAATAGAAATACCGGTTTCAAAATTTTGACCCGAACCCGGTATTTCCATTACCGGTTTCAGAAAAAGTAGCTCGAAACCGGTATTTCCATTACCGGTTTCAGAGTGATGTGACATGTTGCAGACGAATATTGACTGGAACAGTGGAGGAGACCAACTAGCTTGAACCCGTTTTTTGCAATACCGGGTTCGGCCGAACCCTAACACGTGTCAAATTGTGGTGAAACCCTAATTGAACATGTAAACCATTTATCTATATATAGTACATTTATCTGTAAACCATTTATCTATATATATCAGTATTCCAACACTTTCATAAACACTTTCATAAACTATATTTATACAAAAAAAAATGGCATCTTCATCATTCAACCCAATTGTGGTTCAGTTAATATGGGATGATTGTGTATCATTCGTAAATGGGATTCTTCAAAATGCAAATCCATCAAAAAGAAGAAGTTTTCCTCTTTTTCGCGTAATGAGTTATGCTGAAATTTGTGATGCCACTTACAGTTGTTTTGGTGTTTCAAAACAAGCTTTCAAATTGCAATTATATTTATGGTATGAATTTAAGAGTGTTCCTTTTAGAAATTTAATTACGGATGATAATACTTTGGCAATGATTTATCATCTGGGTGAAGCGCAATTTGAAGTGAAGTTCGAGCCTACTTTTACAAACCTGTTAAGCTTGACTCAAAGTCAATGTTTTTTTCAAGCGGGTAACTAGTCACTAGATAACGAAGATGATGAAGACAATGACGATGATGAGGACAATGACGATGATGAAGACAATGAAGACGATGAACATGTTGAAGATGATGAAATTGCACCATTGGTTAATGGATCTAGTGATGAGGCACCTTATACAAGTGATGATACCATCGACGGATATAGCGTTGATGGGATGTATCTGGAGATGAAGATGATGAAGGAGCACATGTACAAGGTCCTTTGGAGCAGCAACAACATCTTAATCTTGACGATGATGATGAAGATCGTCAAATGCCATTCAATGAAGTTCAAGAAGATGTGGTCTTTTGGTCGAAAGAAAGAAATGTGATAGAAAAAGGAATGTTTTTTCAAAGCAAGGCGGAACTTGTATACGCTGTAAGGCTTTGGAACATAAGAGAAAACAGAGAACTAATTGTTCAAGATACGAGGCCACAGTTTTGGAAAGCACAGTGCATGACCAGGGGGAAGAATTATCGTGGTGTTATGGACCGGGTCCCGTGTAGGTGGGTTGTAGTTGGATCTAGCAGAAACAGGTTAGGATTGTTTCAGATCACAAAGTGGGTGGAGAGTCACAATTGCTATGGAGAAGTGACTAATAACAACAACCGATGTATGACAGCAAGTATGATAGCTTTTGAAATTTTGGACCAGGTGCGGGAGGATTTAACTTATAAAGTCAGACACATCCAGGCGCAAGTAAAAACAACTTTCAATGTCGATGTGACCTACACCAAGGCGTGGAATGCAAGAAGGATAGCTATTGAAAAGTTGTATGGAACTTGGCCGAGTAACTTTGATGCATTGCCCAAGTATATTGCTGAATTACATCGTGCTAATCCAGACACTGTTGTAGAATGGCTCCATTCTCCAACCAGTTCAAGCCATATACAAACATTCAAGTTTATATTTTGGGCATTTGGACCGGCAATTAGGGCATTCCAACGGTGTATTCCAGTGATCTTTGTCGATGGCACTCATTTGAAAGGCAGCTACAAGGGTAAGTTGCTAACTGTAGTGACTAAGAACGCCAATGGACAATTATTGCCTGTCGCATATGCCTTGGTTGATGAAGAGTCTAACGAAAGTTGGGGATGGTTTTTAAATCTCTTTCAAGAGCATGTCGGATCGTAGCGGCAGGGTGATTTGTGTATCATTTCAGACCATCGGTATTGTTTGAGGCACGTTTGTAGCAATGTCAACTCGCACTTCAAGGACAAGAGAATCAAAAACTTGGCTTGGGTTATCGGTTCCACATCCCAACAATCCAAGTATTCTTGGGCGGTGGATGAAGTCAGAGGTGAAGCAGAAGGGTTTGGCCGTATTTGAGAAACATTGGTTTGGATAAGTGGACTCTAAAGCACGACTCGGGACTTCGTCGTTGGGGTAACTTAACGACAAACGTTGCCGAATGCCAAAACAATATCCTTGGAAAGGCTCATATGCTACCTATTAGAGCTTTAATTGAGTCGACTTTTACTTGGACAAGAGACCATTTTGTCAAGCAATACCGGAAGGCCACCAATTGGAACCCACCACTAGCTCGCAAAATGTGGGAGGTTTTTCAGATGCGTGAAAGAGCCTCAACAAGCCATAGGATGGAAGTGTATGATGAACGAACAGGAAATTACACGGTCAGAACAAACCAAAGAAATGCACAAGGCGAGTACACATATAATGTTGTCATGGCGGAGAATAGGAAAAAATGCTCTTGTGGAGCTTGGCAGCATCAAAGGTTTCCATGTTCTCATGCCATTGCTGTTTGCGGATATAGAGAGGAGAGAGTTGCTAATCTTCCTAGTAAGAGGTACACAACTAGGACGTGGATAAATCAGTATAATGCTGCACTTGCCCCCCTCCGAGACGTGCATTACTGGGCGGAGGTAGATTGGAAGATCCAGGGAGACCCGGCAAAACTGGTCACGCATAGGGGTAGGAGACGCACCAGACGGTACAGGAACGAGATGGATGAGAGTTCTACCAGCAGATCTTCAACCTCAAGACAACAAGCTAGGTGTGGCATTTGCAACGGATTGGGTCATAATAGGAAAACATGCACTCAACTTTGAATATTGCAATAATCTTGTCGTTTTTGTGTGATGTTTTTATCCGTTTTTTCCTGAATTCCTAGGTGTTTTCATGTAACATGGCAAGTTTCAATATGAATTTTATGTTTGTTTTTTTTATTAGGTATGTTTGTCACTTTATATTAAAAAACATATATGGCGAAACAACTTAATTTATTGAAAACTGAAAGGCCATTACATAAATACCATTACATAAAAACGATTACATAAATAAGCCAAAATTATCCAAATCATGAAAACGGGAATCAGTGGAGTCGAATGAACTATCACCATCATTACGGTGAATGTATTCACCGGGCTCATAGGCAGGGGTTGCAGCTTCGGGGTCTTCTGTTGCGTATTCCTCTCCCGGGTCAGTCACGTAACCATCAGGCCGAGTACCAACCGAGCGAAATTTAGCACTAAAGGTATACGCGTGCTGCATCGTGTTGGTTATTGAGAACTCGGCAAAAGTAAGATGGTTAATGGTTAGTTGCAACCATTGGACCTTCTGCTGCAGGTAGGCCTCGTACCTCTTGTCTATTTTGGTCGGTTGGACCACTGTTGCCCGTTCTGCAATCTCAGCCTCATAGTCCGACTTTCTCGCCTTCAAACGATCAATTAAAGCTGTCACCGCATTTTTACGCTCGCTATCATCACTCATGTGATTCCAAACGTTGTTTGAGGCTCCAAACCGTGTGATATTTGGGAATGAATCACCACCAGAAGATGATTGACCTGCCATTTTTTTAGATATGTTTTTTTTGAAAATTTTCGTTGCTGTATTTTTTTTTGAATGCTCAGAATGAGCTATATATATATATCAAAGTTTGTGTGAATTATATTCTGCTCGACTGGCTTTTTTTTTTGTCTTTTACCTCGAACCCGGTATTGGAAAAACCGGGTTCGCAGCCTTTAGTCCCATCACTGACCCATGCTCTGAATGTTACTGTTGGATGCGTACTTTTTCTGAAACCGGTAATGGAAATACCGGTTTCGAGCTACTTTTTCTGAAACCGGTAATGGAAATACCGGGTTCGGGTCAAAATTTTGAAACCGGTATTTCCATTACCGGATTACCCACTTCCACAAAAAAAAATTCGAAAACTTGTTTGACAAAACACCCTTGAAATACGTCCGTTTCAAAAAAAAATTCCATCCACATATTGCAGTGGCTCGAACAAAAAGCCACCGTCGTAATGAACAATCAATTTATATAATTTCATGTTTTCTACAAAAAAAATAAAGCAACAAAAATAAAGATCCATCAATAAATATCATGAAAAAAGGATAAAAAATAAAAAATAAAAAAAAAAAAACCCTAGAATTTTGCTATCTACAGTCGAATCAACAAGATAAATAAGGAAATAAAGGATTACATACCTTCATACACGCGTTAAAATGATATTATTTTGTGGATTGGGCATCAAATGATACTGTCAGAGTAGATATGGAGGTTTGATGTGATGAGCGGGAGTGAAGTTGGGGAAGATGAAAGGGTTTTTGGGTATCTGAAATGTATATATATATATATATATATAATATATATATATATATATATATATGTATATATATATATAACGTGTTTATATTAATCAATAATAAAAGTGTTTTTCCCAGTCACCGTGCCACGTGGATTTTTTTAAAATAAAAATTATAAGTGTTACCGGCTAATGGTAGGACCAGTCAACTGCTACATTAAAAGAACAAAAACGAAAGGTACTTGCATTAGATAGCCAGTCTGAAAGGTCACTACACTACATAGCCATTGAGGCATAGTTGGTTACACTCCGGTGCCATAATCTCTTTTAGTTTTCCATAAAGAGAACATTTCTGTTCGATTTTTAGATTCCTAGAAAAACCAAGCAATCCATTAAAACCGAATCAAAATAAAAAAAAATGTATATTGTTTAACTTATTTTATAGTTATATTCTTTTATTACTTATTCTAAATTAATATATGTTAATATATTTACTTTTGAGCCTATAAAACAAAATCAATTATATATTGTAGTTTAAATGAAAATATATAACAAGACTAATATCCGGTTTGATAAAATGGATATTGAAACAACCACTAAAAGATTAGAATTAGTTAAATAAAATCAATTGTTTTCTTATTATCATATTATATGTTTAACAATTAAGTGTTCATTTATAACTTAATCAGTAAATTTTATTATAGAAAAAAGTTATAAAAAAAAAAAGAATTAAAACCGAACCAAAATTCAAACAACCACCAAAAAAGTCCAACCAATCTAAAAATCAAACCCAACGGTTTTCAGATAAATGGACCGAATTCTCGGTTCGGTTTTAGCCAATACTGACCCGACACATTCCTTTAAAAAGTCCGTTGACTACGGATTCAAAAGTCTCCCAATGCTTTGGGTCATCCGAAACCATTAATGTCGACTGACAACACGATCTCTTTTGAAAGCAGAAACAATGATCCCAATGAATGAATATACTTTCTATCTTAACCCGGTCGTTTGTAGCCTTGTATATACAATAGTTTTGTAGTAATTAGTATCGGTGGTATCTATAAACCATTATTTTTTAACCGTACATCTACATACTTTACAATATTGTACTGTACAATATCTTAATGCATATTTGGTGATGTACGGTTAAAAGTCGATAGTATACGGAACACCACCCAATTAGTAAACAGTGCTTGGTGCATGCCTCGCTTTCGGCGTGACAATTGACAAACGTCCACTCAGTGACCATTTTTGAACATTTTCCTGATTATTCTTAAAATGTTTACCAGGTGACGCCTAATTAATAGAACATATTGTAGTGACCAACTTGTATACTGTCCAATAATACAACTGTTTTTCTTTGTTATACCCGCATATATCACATCTATTTATAACATAACTGACCCCATGAAACAAATGGTCTTAAAAGTCAAAATTTCAACCAACAATTAATCAGACTTAAATTTCCTGCACAAATCTTAACATTTTACAAATTTACAAACCAAAACATGACTTCATCACCACAAACCATAACTAATGAACCACAATATTCCTACTTTAGATGGACAAAACAAGATTTCTTTCCAGAACAATCATTCAAAAACTGGGATACTTACAAGCATGCCTTGTCCCATACTTACTCTCGTTTCACAGACCGTCTTCTAACACGATCTGAAGACGCCGATGAGATCGAAACACTTAGAAAACAAAGCGAAAACGACATGAAACGATGCTTAAACTGGTGGGACTTAATGTGGTTTGGTTTTGGTGCTGTCATTGGTGCAGGAATATTTGTTCTTACTGGCCAAGAAGCCAACAAGAACGCCGGGCCAGCTATCGTTTTGTCTTACGTAGCATCCGGTTTTTCAGCTATGCTTTCTGTTTTTTGTTATACAGAATTCGCTATAGAAATACCCGTGGCGGGTGGCTCTTTCGCATACCTTAGAGTAGAGTTAGGAGACTTTGCAGCTTTTATTACTGCTGGAAATATTTTGCTAGAGTGCATCTTGGGTGGGGCGGCTGTTGGGCGATCATGGACGTCGTATTTCACTAGTCTTTTGAACCGTGAAACGAATTCTTTGAGAATTCATACAAATCTTGCAGAAGGGTATAATCTTTTAGACCCTATTGCAGTTGTTGTACTTGCAATTGCGGCTACAATTGCTATGAGTAGTACACGAAATACCTCATATGTTAACTGGATTGCGTCCGCAGTCAACACCCTTGTGATTTTATTTGTAATCATCGCTGGGTTTTTGAATGCGGACGTTTCTAATATGAAGCCCTTTGCGCCTTATGGCGTTGAGGGCGTGTTTCGGGCTGCAGCAATTGTTTATTTTGCGTATGGAGGGTTCGATGCAATTGCAACTATGGCAGAGGAAACAAAGAACCCGGCTCGAGATATACCTTTGGGATTACTTGGGTCTATGTCGATAATTACAATAATTTATTGTTTGATGGCACTTTCGTTAAGTATGATGCAAAAATACACAGATATTGACCCGAATGCAGCCTATTCGGTTGCATTCGAGAGAGTAGGGTTGAAATGGGCTAAGTATTTAGTGGCTTTAGGTGCACTTAAGGGTATGACCACGGTTCTATTGGTTGGTGCCCTTGGACAAGCTCGATATATAACCCATATCGCCCGAGCCCATATGATACCTCCATGGTTCGCTTTGGTCCATCCAAAGACGAAAACTCCAATAAACGCTACTTTGTTAGTGACAATTTCTAGTGCTTGTATAGCATTTTTTTCGAGTTTGGACATTTTGGCTACTTTACTATCTGTGAGCACGCTTTTCGTTTTCATGATGATGGCAGTTGCACTTCTCGTTCGGAGGTATTATGCAAAAGGGGTTACTCCAAGACCGAATCTAGTCAAACTAGTCGGGTTTTTGTCAATAATAATCGCATCATCAATTGGGATTTCGGCTTGTTGGGGGTTAAAATCAAGTTGGGTGGGTTACGCTGTGGCGGTTCCTTTATGGTTTTTAGGAACACTTGGGATTTCGCTGTTGTTGCCACAACAGCGAACCCCAAAAGTGTGGGGAGTGCCCCTAGTTCCATGGCTCCCCTCACTTTCGATAGCAACAAATTTGTTTCTAATGGGGTCATTGGGGTACATGGCTTTTATTCGCTTCGGAATATGTACAGGAATTATGTTGTTGTACTATGTGTTATTTGGTCTCCATGCCACTTACGATATGGCACATCAAGAACCCAAGCTTAAACCAGATGGCATAGAGGAAGACAATGATGGAAAAGCGTTGCCTTAGCCCATTAGTATGCAACACAAATGATGCTCAAGATTTTTCTTGCTTTGATTAATATACTTTGTATTGTATAGTTGTATATGATTTCAATGAAGTCCAGGAAAGAGAAATTTACAAGTTGAACAACATTATTCATTATATGAGGAGGTACAAGGTTGTAACTCGGGTGAAATCAAATGTAATTGTACTTTTCAATCAGTAAATTAGTTATAGTGCTTGCTTTGTTAACTTGATAATGTTGTTATTCGCTATAAAAACATGCGTATGTAGAGCAAATTTTAGGGTTACGAGGCTTTAGAAAGTTTCAAAAGATAAGAATCATCTTCCTTTCCAGCAAAGACGACATAACTGAAGACGAATCTAATGGATACACCACCATCCATCATCTAAAAAGCTATCGTCTTCCCCTATTCGCCTAAACGATACTTCAACTTTTCTGTTAAAAATTTTCAACTTTCAGTAACTATTCGCGTAAACTATCTAATGACAGAAGAGCTTGATTACACCATCACCCCTTGCAGTGAAGGTCGAACTTGCAGTCCAATACACCATAAACATAGAAACAACCAATAAGGTTGTCGCAAACAATGTACGACTGATCTTATACTTAAAAGTGGCAGTTATGAGTTATGACCCATTTTTTGAAAATGTAATGGGTTGATCCAGGCTACATTATATCTCTAATGGTTAAAAACTTAAAATAATTGGAAAACGAAAAACATATAAAGAAATCCGTCAACTGTTGCCTAATCTACAATTCTACATTCTATATGTCAACCTACCCCACCATTGATACTAAGACTGTGTGGAGTGGGGGGATAAACCAGCCGACGCCGCCCTTTGCCGCCTCACCGCCGCCCGCTACACCGCCCCGAGGGGCGGCAAATGCAAAAAAAATGTTTCCCGATCAATATTCATCGCCTTATTTGTGAGTTTTTCAAAAAAACAGCCGTTCAAACGGCTAGTTCCCCCATTAATCAAAAAAAAAAAATTTACTTTTTATTATACCACATTTATATATACATATACACATCTATATCTATCATCTTCTTCCTCCCCCCATTTTCTTTAAATTTTCATACAAACACCTCAATCTATATAGCAAAAATGCACCCCCGTAACCAACGATCACTCAATACCAATCCCGGTAACATTCCCGATCCAAACGATTCCAACTTCATGCCGTTCTTGAATAATATGCAAGTTCCGTCACCGGGGGGTTATATGCCGTGGGCTCCAGAAATCGGCGAATTGATTTTCTTCCATCTCCTCAAATTCCAACCACCTCCTACCACCACCACCATCATCTCTGACCACCACCATGATTTTCCGGCGACGGCGACCACCGCCACCACGACTTACACATGTGTAAGTTAACTTACACATGTGTAAGTTACATGGACCCTTTTTGGACTCAAATTAAGCTGGACTCAATTTATCCCACCCCTATATATATATTTATATATATATATATATATATATATATATAATATATATCAATATATATATATATATATATATATATATATACGTTTTTAATCTTTGTAGATGGTCATTCCATGGAGGATATAGCAAACATGACTCAAGCGGATGTGGAAACGGTGCAAGAGACGCAACCGGACGTCGGTACATCTTCAAAAAGGCGTCCACATCGTAAGAGAAACCCGGGCGAACCGCGCCCAAAGGTCACTCAAATGGCTTGGACACAAGAAGAACAACTCGCGTTATGTCGAGCTTGGCTAGACGTCACGGAAGATCCCAAGTCCGGTATATCTTCTTTTACGGTTTATATATATACTATTATAATATATTTATATATATATTTTTACGGCTTATATATATATATATATTATGTATGTATATATATAATACGGTTTACATATGTTTTTTTGTAGCAAACTATCAAAAAGACAAGACTTATTGGCGCCGCATCACGGAAAAGTTCCATCAAATCCTCAAAAAACAACCTTACCGTGATCAAGACGTTGTGAGTTCGAAATGGCGGAAAATGCGGCCGGTTATTCAATCATTTAACCAAATCTTCCATCGTTTGAGTGAAAAGAACAACCATCAAAGCGGTTCAAGTGACGCCGACCTCCAAAACATGGCGTTGGCAGAGCATCAAGGATTGGGCGGTCCACCGTTTCCTTTTTTGCAGGAGTGGACTTTGTTGAGGAGAAGCTCGAAGTTCTTGGAGATAATGGTTCAAAGTGTGAAGAAAACTCGTGGTGAGCCAACCGCGAAAAGGTCGAAGACGAGCTCTTCAGCCGACCCACAGAGCGCGAGCGGGTCGGATGCTAGGATAAACATCGACCTGAATGAGACAGATGATGATGAAGCAGAAGAGGAGGCTCCAAGATATATCCGCCCGAGCGGTCGAGATGCGGCTAAAAAGGCCGCAAGGGCGACATCGTCTTCATCCGGATTGGCCCCGTATTCGGATGACTTTGCTCTTTTGGGTGAGCGAATCGATGGATTGTTAAACATCGGGAAGCAACGGGTGGAGCTCGGGAAAGAGAAGTTGAGGTTGAAGAAAGAAAAGGAGGAACGGGAAAAGGAAAGGGAGAAACGGGAGAAAGACAAGGAGATGCAGGATGATTTGAAGATTCTTAACACCGACTATAGTAATCTAAGTGGGGTGCAGCGACAATTGGCCGAGCAACTCAAGCAACGAATCATGGAGAAATATGGTTTTAGTACTTAGTTTCATTTCGTTTAATAATTATTAGTCGTAGTTGTATTTTTAGTTTAATTGTAATGGATTATCGTAATTTTAGTTTAGTTGTATTTTTAGTTTAATGTAATTTTTAGTTTAATTTTAGTGAAGTAATGTAATTTTTAGTTTAATTTTAATGTAATTTTTAGTTGTTTTTTAATATTATTGTAATATATTATTTATATTTATATTTATAAAAACAAAATAAAAAAAAAATAAAAAATAAGGGGGGGGCTTCCCCAAAGAGAAGTCCCACTCCAACAAAAAAGAGGGGCAACTCTTTGGGGGAGCCTCCGCCACATGGCGGAAGTCCCCCTATGTGGGAGCCCCAAAGCCCCCCACTCCTCATAGTCTAATAACTCGTGTAAACTCATAACTGGTGGAAAATGGTATTGAGTGTAACATTTAGTTACAAACCAAATTTTTGGCCCTGGTCAAATATACGAGCTTTATAACATTATCAATATAATAATTATTATATGAACCAAAAAAACTACTAATATGTTAAATGTAAAAATTTACTTAAAAAAATATTGAGATATTCAAATGTAAATACTGAATGTTAAATCATATCAAGGCGGGATGGTGTAACAAGGTTTCTTTTATACAAACACTTCACGAAAAGCAATATCTTAAATTTGATTACACAATTGACTGAGTTTTCATTGATATCTTGCAAAAAAGTAATTTTATTTTCGTTAGCCATGGTTATTAAGAACAATAAAAGTAGCAGCTGGTTCGTGGGGTTTTCAATGATTTCGTGTGTTGTGATTTTATTTGTAGGGTTCAGTTTATATGAGAATAAGGTGTATCTTAAATATAGTTTGATTCCAATTACTAATAACAAAATTGATTATCCTAATGATAGTCTGATTACAAATACTAATAACAACAATGATTATCCTAATGATAGTCTGATTACAATTACTAATAACAACCATATTACAATTAGTTTGATTACAGATAATAATATAAAATAAAATATTGATATAACTATTAATTTGTATTACTAAACTTTATTTATTTTTAAATTAATTAAATTTATATTTATATGCTAGAACGTAATATTATTAGCTATTATTCTATTAATATATATATTAACTATTATTCTATTGTATATATATTAGCTATTATTCATTATTTGTTATATGATAATTTTTGGTTAAAAAGTTTATATTTGTGATGAAAAAACAAAAAAGTATAAATTAAAGTCAAAATTAAAAACAAAAGTCAACTTTATGAAATCGAGAGATGTGATTGGTTAATAAGTTATTAGAGCAATTGTGCTTTAGTATAATAAAAAATAAAATATAAATCATAAAAAAAAAATCCAAAATTTGATTATGATGGTTGGATATTTACTCGTATAAGTTTGTAACAACAATACAACAATGTTTATTAGGTTTATGGTTTTTTTTGAGTTAATTGCACAAATCATCCCCGTGGTTTACGTATTTTCGTGGTTTTCATCCCTTCAAGTTATTTTTAGTGGATTTCGTCCTTCAACTTTACCTTTTTAGTGGATTACATCCTTTTGAGGGATGAAAAACACGAAAAGTGTTCAAACTTTTTTAGCATCTTACATCCCCCAAAAGGATGTAATCCGCTAAAAAGGTAAAATTGAAGGACGAAATCCACTAAAAATAACCTGTAGGGATGAAAACCATGAAAATGTGTAAACCACCGGGATGTTTTATGCAATTAACTCTCTTTTTTTTATATAGTTAGGCTTACACATTTTTGTTGGATTAAAAATTCTAACAAAATTTAAAAGTCATGCCCAGCCACAAAAACGCAAACCCTCGCACAAAAAAACACAAAACAACAACACAATAACAACAATACAATAACCACAACCGCCCCACACACAGATCTCCTGTAGTGGTGAGGTTTTGAGCTGTTGTCATGTCGTTGTTTTCTCCTGGAATTCAAGTCTTCAATGTACCAAGTGGTTTAGACTACTTTCATAAAGGTAACTCTAGTTTCAAAAAATTGGGTAGGAAATCATTTGAGGGGTCAAGTTATAGCAAGATGAAACAACAAGCTGTTGTGCAGCCTACTAGTGGATTGAAAAAGAAAGATAAGAAGTCTGAGAAAACATCTGGTGAAGAAGAAGAATAAGTCAGGAAAAAAATAGCATGTCTGGGAATATTAGGTGAAACAGGTATTCCAATGAGGAATCTGTTTGAACGAAATCTATTTTCATCTTGTCGAATTATGTTCAATACTTTTTAAGACATTTTTGTTATTGAGTGTTCATGGTTGTGGATTTTGAAAAAAAAAAACCATTCCAAAAAAAAAGTTATAGCAATCTTGACCATTTAATTAAAATCAATGATTAATCTTTTAATTTTAACCTTTTGATTTTAAATCAATGGTCAAGATTCTCCCATCGAGCTGAAGATATATCCATTGTGTTGTCAAAGCTCCTCATCGAGGGAAAATATTTGGGTTCAACGTGGCCACGTGGGAGAAATATGTCGGCGGTGCTGTTTCAGATTTGAGTTATGACCAGGCATCTTCTCTAAGGTAGCACATACTTGGAGTGTAAATTGATTAACATTCCATTTGGTAGTTCGTTCATGATTGCAAATTTGCAACATTTTTTTGTTTTTGTTGAATCTCAAACTTCGAATTACCCCTTCAAAAAAGAATCCATATGTAATGAACTTTTGTATGGCAAAGAAGCTTACTAAGAGAACATGCTACTTATTTGAACATCTTAACTGATGAACTTGGTTTTAAAAGGCGATAAACACTCAACTTTAGAAAAAATCTATAGTTAACCATAATGTAGTTGATAAACACTCAACTTTAGAAAAAAAAATGGAGTTAAGTGTATAATATATGCTGAAAAACATACTTTGATCACTTTATCCTTTTCTTTTCTTCTCTCTTTATTTACTAGGAAGTGATATTCGTACCACAAAAATCGATTTATTTACCACAATGTACAACTTTAATAACATATTGTATAAGTCAGTAAAGCGGATTTGTGGTAAATATATCAATTGTTGTGGTACGAATATCAATTCTCTTATTTATTACTTTCTCCTAATATAAAATTATATGTTGGGTTGTTTTTTTGTAGACTTAGCTACTCGATTTGGAAAGGCTGTCCTTTATTCCCTGCTTGAACTAGGGATTGCCCTCGATGCATACAAAGGCGATAACTGCGGAAGGAGGATAATTGACGACAATGATGGGGAGATATGACTTGAAATTACGGCCGATCTTCCTGGGTGTGGGAAGAAAGACATTTCAATCCAAATGGAGCAGGGTACATGTTTATGTGGAGGCTTAGGGGATACATAAGAAATACAAGATAATCCCTAAGAAAATGTTGATTGACCCCACCAAAGTAAATGCTGAGATGAAAAAAGGCTAGCTCATTTTGTTACTAGCAAAATCCGGAAAGAGATTGCCGGCACACCCCATATCCACTGTACGTGATATGTGTGTCTGGAAAATTTATTACCAATAGATAAACATAAATATAAATATATATCTATATATATCTATTCTTTTGTAAGCGGAGATTGACTTTATATCACTCTGCTTTTGTAAGCAACTTGATTGACTACGAATGATGATTCACATTTTATTGGATATATTTTTTGCGTAATTTTCTTATGTTTGATTATATTTGTTTGCGTAACTGAATATCATCTTCAAGGTTCAGTTTAGGTTTTTTTTCCCTTTCAATGTCAGATTTCATTTACAGCATCTTAGTTTGATTCGTCTATTTCTCCTTCATTTGGAGACGGGTTTGGTTGAAAAGGTTGTAAATTATAAAGTTTGATGTTGTTATACACTATGGATATATATGTTATGTGGTTTGGAACAATACCAGCCTTCTTATCTTACAGTCTTGTGTAACATATAAGATGCATTCATGAGTTATTATTGATATTTCTACTAGAATGTTCATTGATATGGTTACGTGAGCTCAACTTGTAGTAATATCATGTGCGGTTTGCCATTGTTGATGAATCTAACCCGACATCTACCCAGGCAATGTTTAACGTCACTAGATGGAGGTATGGTATATTTATGATAGAAGCCATTTCGTTTGAAGTTTGTACTACTATTATGATGTTAAATGTATTAAACCACATTCCTAAGTTTTCTGCCGAGTAAGTTTGCTCTTGATCATTTATTCAAGGTTGTTACTTGAATTTAGTTTGTACAAATTATAAAACAATTTACTTGAATCTTTTATCATGCTTACTGTGTTTTTTTTTGGTGCTTTATTAATTATGTTGACTTTTGCTTGTTACAGTCCTATTGGACAGCAATGCATCTCAAAGGAAGATTCAGACCTGATAACAAGGAAAGGTTTGGCTGTTGTAGATTGTTCTTGGGCGCGATTGGATGATGTACCTTTTACAAAGTTACGATGTCCTGCTCCCCGTCTATGTAAGGGCTTCAATAAATCTTTGTGTTGATATCATTGACCTAAATCTGATAAAACCAATATGGCATATTGTGAACATATCTAAATACAGTGTAAAAAAACTATACCAGTTACTATAATTGGTGCATGCATATTTCATAGTGTGTATGAGCAATTTTTAATGTATTTGGTGAATTTGTAAGCTATCAAACTTAGTATGATTACTATATTTCTTATAAATTGATAGATTGTTTGCTGCAGTGAGCTATCTTGTGTTGAGGCTTTATCTGCGGGTCTAATTATATGGTAACTACCTCACCCCTTTGTAAGTATGTATGTGTTAGAATGTTCATTGATATGGTTACGTGAGCTCAACTTGTAGTAATATCATGTAGATAAAAAGGTGGCCCATGATTTAATGCTGGGGTAGGACATCTATACAACATGTGTTGTCATTAGCTACCTTGAACTCTTGAAGCTATTAGGATTATTGTGCTTGTTTAGCAACGCATAAACTCACAAAAAAGGTCTTCATCTCCAAAACTAAGGGTTAAACATATAATTTTAATCTATACAACAGATTCCGATATCAAAACACCTCAAGACTTTTAAGATAATAAAAATGGGAAGAGAGAATTTTGAGAAACCGGTTATGGAATAATTATAGGTTCAGAAGGTTTTAATGCCATAAGCCGGTTATGGCCATATGGGTTAAGAAGGTTTTAATGTCAGAAGAGAGTTAGAGTTCAAATGATTACTCTTCATTGTGAATGTAAAACAGAACAAAGCATGACAAGCATATGTTTATGATATGGTCACAACATATCTCACCTATTATATGAGGTTATTTTGATGGGAAAGTAAAAGATTTACAGCTTATGGATTTTAGAAAAGAATATTCAGTTCCTGCACGTGATAGATACCATTTTAAAAGGTCGCTGCAAATAGTCCTGCTCGTTATCCGTACACTGTTGACCCATACTTCTTTTCATTATATATAGTTTATTCGCTCATTCATTCCATTGCAAACATACGTCTTTCCTTATTTGTTCAACAATCGCTTTCTAATTTTGTTCATTCATTCGCTCATTCATTCCATTGCAAACATACGCTTTCCTTATTTGTTTATTCAGTCTTTTTCGCTTTCCTTATTTGTTCAACAATCGCTTTCTAATTTTGTTCATTCATTCATTCAGGTTAGTATTCATACGTATTTGTAATATAGATATTTACACATAGTAGATATATATTTTAATAATATTATTGTAATTTACATATATTTATATATGTTTCAGATGGATTCTTTTGAGAATATATGGGGAGAAAATTTTGAGTTTCACTTAGAAGAACCTGATGAAGATTTTGAAACCCCGGAGATGGCCCCTCAATTTGACTACGACGCTAGCGATTTCTACACCGATGAGGTATAATTAAATGATGACATTAACGTTTAAATGGAAAATAAAGTCTAATAATGAGTTTTTTTGTTTCGGGCACACTTTACTATTTCAGGTGTTCGATTCACACGAAGAAGTGTTCAACTGGGCACAAGGAATAGCAAACAAGCTTGGTTATGTCTTAATAAAACGACGAACAAAGTCCAACTCAGCTGGTGTCAAAAATAAAGAGACCATAGTCTGTACTAGAGACATGATTATCTACGTAATTTTTCATCTAACAATATAGATATTCTAATAAATCACTAAACACCTAACACTAATCTTTCACTAACAAAACAAATTACATACAAATACAAACATTATAATACAAATCACTAACTTATCAACAAAATTAAAACTAACAATACCAACAAACCTATAATACAAATCACTAACTTATCAACAAAACTAATACTAACAAACTTTTAAAATCCAAAAATTAACTATCAATCCTAACAAAACTAAAAAAAACAAAAACAATACTAACATATCAATATTATAAATTAACAAAACTATCAAAAACACAAATAATAACAATAAAAAAAGAATAATATGGACGGAAAATACATACCAAAATATGAGATGGCCGGAAAATTCGGGGGAGGAGGGCGGCGGCCGGAAAATTCGGGGGAGGAAGGCGGCGGCTGAAACGTGTGATGGCCGAAATAGGGGGCTGTATGTCGCTGCTAATAGTCCGTCGGAAAAGTGTCCGGAAAAGTGGAATTTTTGGTGCTTGGCCGGAGTTATTTGGTTTGTAAAAGAGGGAGTTTTTTTTTTGATAATGAATGAATGGATGTGGACGGGTTGTATAGATCAAAACTGGGCCCCACTAAAGCTTTTGCAGCGACAATCGCTGCAAAATGTCGAGTCAAACGGTCAATGTAATAATGGCGGTGGGTGGTGGATTGCTGACGTGGCAAAAGTATTTGCAGCGAATGTGCTGCAAATACTTTGGTCGAGATACTAAATATTCTCTGGTAGAGATACGGGCTGCGTTTTAAAATGATGTTTGCTGCTAAAAAAATATGTATTCATCATTTACCATCTTTTGTTATAATTAGGAAAATACACTTCTGGTCAATTACGATAGATATGTTCTTTTTGATGCATGTCTCCTACAGTGGCGAGGTAGAAAATGGTGAGTTGTTGCTAAGCAAGTTCAATTGGGGCCATGCTTTCTTGTCGTATATTAATTACTTTCTATACCCAAAATCGAGGTCATGTTTTGTGTGTTTGATGTATCATCTAATGATTCAAGTGATAGGTGTATCAGTTTGAAATAGTAAAGCTCACGGGGCGTTTGGTTCACAGAATGTTTTTGAAGGAATTGTAATCTGTCAAAGGAATTGGAATTTAAAGGAATTGGAATTAGAAAGTTTTAAAACTTGTCATGTGTTTGGTTGACAGAATTCAACGGAATTCAACTAAGGAATCTAAATTGAAATTATAACAAATGACAAAATTACCCTTTATTAAATTTTTGTAGTATCTTAATAAAATATAAATAATAACAATTATCATCATAATAAAAACTTAATAATAATAAAATAAAAATTAATAAAAATAAAAATTAATAAAAATAAAAATTAATAAAAATAAAAATTAATAATAATAATATAATAATAATAATAATAATAATAATAATATAATAATATTGTTAATATAATAAAAATAAAAATAAAAATTAATAAATAAAAAATAAATTAATAATAATAATAATAATAAAAATATAAATAACTAAAAATAATAAATAAATAAATAAAATAATAATAATAATAAAATAATAATAATAATAAAAATGATAAATAACTAATAACAATAAATAAAATAATAATAATGATAAATAACTAAAAATAATAAATATTAATAATGATAAAATATAATAATAATAATAATATATAATAATAAAATATAATAAAATAATAATAATAATAAAAATAATAACAATAAATAAAATAATAATAATGATAAATAACTAAAAATAATAAATATTAATAATGAATAATAAATAATAATAATAATATAATAATAATAATAATAATAATAATAATAGTAATAATAATAATAATAATAAATAATAAAATAATAATATAATAATAATAATAAATAAATAAATAAAATAATAAATATTAATAATAATAATAATAAATAAATAAATAAATAAATAAATAAATAAATAAATAAAATAATAATATTAATAATAATAATAATAATAATAATAGTAATAATAATAATAACAACTAGGAAGGATATTTTAGTCAAGTATATGAATTGGAATTCAAAACTTTCCTTTGCATTTATGATGGAATCTCAAATTCCATGTTTTAAGGAATTTGGTGGAATGTTTTGAATTCCAATTCCATCAAATATCCAACCAAACATAAGAATGAATGGAATTCAAATTCCAATGAATTCCAATGAATTCCTTCCAACCAAACACCCTCTTAGTGTCAAAGCAAAGATCCACCAGGAGGGTCTTGATGATAGAGATAAGCCGTTCTTCGTCATCCAGGATCTAGAAGCTTGCTGCAAATATAGAACAACTGGTTAGGAAAAGGTCAAGGGCAGAAAGAGGACACTCCTTCTGGACGGGTGGGTTGTGTTTACTCCACGGTCGGGTTAGACCCCGATCCCATGTAGATATATGATCGCATTACAAAATAGGAAGAGCAACTAAACACGAATATTTTCTTACAAACTTGGGTTCTATATACCCAAGTCTTTAGCTTAACTTAACTGTTTGATTTTGGATGGATAATAGGCATAGCCTTTTACTTATTTCGTTTCTATTAAGAAAATATTTTTTTGATATTACTCTTCATTGCAGAATGGTACTTTGCTTAAAAGGATGGAATGCACAACTAGCAGGTGCTGCAGCTCTAATAGTAGCCGATACTAGACGAGCCTCTCAGAACTATGGACTCACCCGAGGCAAGCTCAAGTGCCAGCATGTCATAGACAAGCTCTCAATTCCATCTGCATTAATACACAAGTATTTTGCTCAGGCTATCAAAGATGTCCTGCAAAAAGGTGACTAAGAAGTCCTATTAAAACTCGACTGCTCAAAGTCTTTATCTCACCCTGACAAGAGGGTTGATGCCCAGGTATGATTATTGAATTGAAGAACAAAGTGTATAATTGAATCACACAATTATATTGAATCAAATATGTTTACAATCACTGTAACGATTTGATTACAAAGTTGGATATTAAACAGAATACGAAACTATCCTATTTATACTAGTTATTCTTGGCGGTTATTCTCTAACCAACAGAAATGCTTCATCAATCGATGTGTTTCTTTGGAGCGTCTTGTCTGTTTGCTGTGTGAGGCCCAAAACGATGGCCCCTTTTATTAACAGAAGTGTCGTTTCTTTTTTTGTCCTATTTACACTTTGTATCCCTCAAGTCTTAAACTAATTATAATTCCAACAAGGGTTGAGTACGAGCTATGGGCAAACAGCAACGGTTGTGATGAACAAATGAATTTCATCAAAAACTTCAAAGGGCATGCTCAAATAATGGAGAGAAATGGCTACACGATGTTCACTCCTCATTACATAACATGGTACTGTCCTAAACCGTTTGTTTTGAGCGATCAGTGCAAGTCTCAGTGTATCAATCACGGACGATATTGTGCAGCTGATCCTGGGCAGGATTTTGGAGAAGGGTATAACGGAAAAGATGTTGTGTTCGAGAATTTAGGGCTGCTTTCTGTACATTGAGTTGCTAATGACACCCACAGGTCTTGGGTGTCATGCAGTGGCGGATCTTGACTCATTTAAGAGGCCGGGGGGACCGAAAGTCATGGGACCAAAAAATAGCACTAAGGAAAATACTCAAAGGGTGGCAAAATTTACGGGATCTAGAAATAATACTAGGACATATAATTTTCCAGACGTATAATGGATAAAACTATAATACTAAACGGAAAAAATGGAGGGGGTCAGGGCCCCCTCGGGCCCTAACAAAGCTCCGCCCCTGGTGTCATGGGATTATGTGACAGATTTTCATATTAGGTGTTCCATGAAGAAAAAGAGAGATAGCAAAGAATGTGCTGAAGATGTCATCAAGTTTCTTGGTTATTACTAAAAACTTTTCTCTTTAACCTGAATATCGTGACTGCACCAGTATTTCGACTGTACCTCAATGTTATATGGTATCACCGGGCTCGAAGCCCATTGATCGTAACTAGCTAGCTAACTATTCTGTGTATCATAATAATATGATGCTAACTGAATAATATTATAACTTACTATACTGCTTCCGGTGAGTACTTTCTAATCAAACTTTGACATGGAGCTTCTGTAGGTATTCTTACGAGGTCTAGAATCTCAAATTACTAGATGCAGTCAAAAATAGTGATTCAGGCGCCATTTTATATATCCGAAATGAATTTGTGCAGAAACGGGTCACTGCTTGAAACTGCATATTTGTATTTCTGCAACTGCGGTTGTGAATCTATACCACTATGTTTATGGCTAGATAGATTTTGTAACTGCTAAGAACATTTTAATGTGTGGGAGCGTGATCTCTGCTTTGGAATTGCTGGCTTGGTCTCCTTATTGTATGTATATCGACAGGGTGTTTCTTATTTGTGGTGGCGAGATTCTAAGGTCTGTACAACCAAGGAATGTGTTTTCTAAATGTTATAATTCAAGTTTATCGATAGCTAGCTAGTCTTGGGGATGCTTATGACCAATGCATGAAATCAAAGATATTTAGTTTTGTAATGACTGATTGTAATATAGTTTGATTTTGTAAAATATTGAATGGTTGGATTAGGTATAATTATGTCTAATATATAAAAGCTAAGTTACTAAAACACCAAGTTAGTATTAAGTAGTTTGTTAGGTGATTGCTAGTTTTCTACAATATAGTATACTAGTATAGTATGTTTCTGGCTTAAAGTTTTAACTTTGTATTTAAGAGAATCTTGATAGGTTTATAAAAAAATTATAATGAGGTCTATTGATTTTTTTTTTGGTCTAGCCGTTTCACTACTACAAAACTGGGGAATACCGACGGATTATTCCGTCGGATCCACTCTGTCGGAAATTACCGACGGATTTGTGACGAAGTTCCGACAGAATACCATTTAATTACAGATTGAGATTTTGCGACAGATTTTCGACGGATTTCCGACGAATAAATAATTCCGTCGGAAATCTGTCAGAAATAAATTTACTTTTCCGACGGATTAGCGACGGAAAATCATGATCTGTCGGAATTCTGTCGGAAAAATTAATAGTCTAGAATTTTTTATTTTTTTAATTACTTCTGTCGGAAAACTGTCGGAAAATACCGACAAAATACCGACGGAGAAGATAGTTTGTCGGAAATCCGTCGGAAATATTATTTTCAAAAAAAATATTTTGTTAATTTGTTTTGTCGGAAATTACCGACGGATTTGTGACGAAGTTCCGACAGAATTCCATTTATATTACAGATTGGAGATTTTCCGACAGATTTTCCGACGAGAAACAAGTTCTGTCGGAAATTCTGTCGAAAACTTTTTAAACTTTTTAAGTAAAATAATATTAATATTTTCGTCGGAAATCTGTCGCAAGTACCGACGGAGTCACCGACAGAGGCTCAAATTAATTAATAAAAAAAGGCTAAAATACGTTTCGGTCGGAAATCTGTCAGAAATCTGAAAATTACCTACGGATTACCGACGGACTTCCGACAGATTTTTTGTAATTCATATATTTTATCGACTATATATAGAAAATAAACAATAAATGATTCAAATATTAAGGATTTATTATAATTCTAGTTAGAATTCTAACTAAAACACTCTTCTAGATAAAACTATATATGTACTCATACATTAATGTATGAGTACATATATAAATTACATATATATATACATACTAACATATATTAAAAAAAAGTACATAATGTTATCCATCACAAATGTTTAATGTGTCATTATGGGTGACCTTGCTATCAATAAGTCAAAGGTTTAAATCGTTCTAACCTCCATACATTGGTATGATAAAACATGTTGATTGGACGGGCTTTTCTATATCATAACTTAAAAGTTTGTCTTTGGCAACTCGAAAACCCCTTGTAATTGGAGTATACTATATATAATTATCTACCAATGAACTAAAACAGGATTGTAGTATTTTTTGATGGACACATTGCATAATATTTAAGTGACACGTGTTCTTTTAGTTTATATTAAAAATAATCTCATTATAAATACCATATATATAATTATATTTAACAAATACACTTTATCTATTTGTTTACGCATATATAACTTGTATTGGTTTTAAATTCCAATTTTAATTATTCATTTGTCATGATATATGAAGTAACGTTGGTTTCAATTTTTTTTGGGAACGACTTTCAATTATTTATTTATTTATTTATTCTATATTTAAAGACTTGAAATCATCAATCTATTAATAGAACTACAAATATTTTAAAGTTTCATATGGTAATTTTTGAAAATTCCTAATATAAATAAAACTCCAAATATTAAAATTGTTTATATAAACAAACTTGAGAAACACACTTATGTAGATCGGTAGATGGATCATTCTATAAATTAGTTTCATTTTTTAAGTGTATCTTACATATATACCGTTAATCCGTACATCGTACCGGTATTAGTTTTAGTAAAAGATATAAATCATTAATCAAGTTGATAACTAATAAAAAATAGTTTATGAAGTTTGATTTTAAATTTGTCAAACATAATTTTAGTTGTAGATTCCATTTTTAAAGATGTTAATGTAGAACTTGATAGATTGGTATTAAAAAAAATATATATCCATAAAATTAAAAAAACCCCTTGTAATTGGAGTATACTATATATAATTATCTACCAATGAACTAAAACAGGATTGTAGTATTTTTTGATGGACACATTGCATAATATTTAAGTGACACGTGTTCTTTTAGTTTATATTAAAAAAATCAAAACCATGTGAGAATCGAACTCACTGGCTACATCACCAAAGACTATGTTAAACCAATGCACCAAACTTTACTTCTAGTTTATTTTTTCACATTTAAAACTTATATGTTTTAATATATTGGTAAAAACTCAATAAAACTAACCCTAATAATTTCTATCTCCCGCCCCATTCTTCATTCTTTAGGGTTCCAGTCAAAAGGAGGGCGATTGGCGACTGACGACTTCATCTCCCGCCCTTTTCTTCATTACGGTTTCACTTCTTCTTCAATTTCAATTTCAATTTCTTGTTGTATATATATATACACACATATCGATTTCAATTTCATTGTTTATAGATAAACAGATCGATGTATATATATATACACAGATCGATGTATATATATATGTATCGAGATCTAATTTAATTGTTTCTCTTTTTCAGATTCGTTTCTTCTTCTTGACCAAATTTCAGGTTCGTTTATTTTTTCAGACTCAATTTCGTTTCTTCTTCTTTTACTGATTCGTTATATATATATATATATATATATACACAGATCGATGTATATATATATGTATCGAGATCTAATTTAATTGTTTCTCTTTTTCAGATTCGTTTCTTCTTCTTTTACAGATTCGTTATATATATATATACTTATATGTATTATTGTTGTATTTGGTTCAATGATATATATATATATAGATATATAAAATTTATACGATAAAGTAATTGAAGAGAAAAAAAAACTTATTTTTATGGATTAAAAACCGATCTAAGTCGAGTTTTTGATGTAATCAATTTATTTATTCTGTTTTGTGGTATGTTTTGGAGTAACCATTGGTGTTGTATTTTATGATTGTCTAGCTCACTAGCTGCTTGCTTTTAAGAACGAATAATTGATCAAGTCGTCTGATCTATATATACTTTTGTCTTTGAATACTGAAGTATCCTTACAGTAACTCATTTTGAGTGTTGAATGATAGGTAAATGCCTTGTTTTTGTTTAAAGTGAGCGATATTTAGTGTTTTCTCAGTTGATTAATTGATTATTTGTTACTTTAGGAGTATGTCGACTAATGATAGGGGATGGATGTACAAAAGGATAGAAGGTAGATTTATTAGTAGAGAATGGATAATGAGACTAGAGACACAATTTTTGAACACTACCTTTTCTAACGAAGCAATTGTTAAAAGTAAAAATGTTGGTGGAACCATGATGCAAGTTATTAGATGTCCATGTTCAAAATGCAAATGTAAAAAGTACAAATGTAGAAATGATGTTCATTTAGACTTGATGAAGGTCGGGTTTCAGCCCGATTATACAACTTGGTGGGCACATGGTGAATTATTTTCTTATGCTCAAGAGGCTGGAGAGTCTTCCAATACGACGAGGGACGATGATAACGACTTTGATGGTTGTACACGCATGGTGTTGGATAACATGCATCCCGCTGATTTTCATAATTGGGAAGAGCAAGCCCCAAATTCATCAGCAAAGGGATTTTATGACATGTTACAAGCTGCTGATAAGCCTTTGTATCCCGGTTGTCAAGCATTTTCAACATTAGAATGGGCTACAAGATTGCTGAATTGGAAGTCAGAATGCAATGTACCCGTGTCCACCTATAATAGATTGCTTCGGGACTTGAATGAAGCATTTCCCGTGGGAAGTAATGTGGACCAGAACTTCTACGAGACAAAGAGAAGATTGTCTAAACTTAGTCTACCGGCTGAAAGAATTGATGCTTGCAAAAACCATTGCATGTTATACTATAAAGAAAAAAAGGAGTTGGTCAATTGTGAAGTATGCGGGTTATCTCGTTACAAGAGTAATGCGTCAAGTAAGATACCGAATTTGGTATTGCGGTACTTCCCAATTACTCCTAGACTTCAAAGAATGTATATGTCAAAAAAGACGGCGAAAGACATGACTTGGCACTATGATCATCCTAGAGAAGATGGTAAAATGGTACATCCAAGTGACGGTGAAGCTTGGAAGCATTTTGATAGGACTCATCCTTCATTTGCAAATGAAATCCGAAATGTTCGCCTTGGGTTATGTACCGATGGTTTCACTCCGAATAACCAATCATCCAATCCTTATTCATTATGGCCCGTGTTTCTTACAATCTACAACCTACCTCCATGGATGTGCTTGAAAGATGATTATGTTAACTTAAGCTTGGTTATTCCAGGAGGAAAAAGCCCGGGTCAAAACTTAGACGTGTTTCTACAACCAATAATTGACGAGCTTAAAATGTTGTATGAAGATGGTGTTGAAACTTATGACAAATATCGTAGAAATAATTTTAGAATGAGAGCTATCCTTCTGTGGACAGTTAGCGACTTCCCTGCATATGCAATGTTGTCGGGTTGGAGCACGCATGGAAGGTTAGCTTGCCCAACTTGCATGGGCGATATTAGCTCGTTTCAGTTACATAATGGAGGGAAACCATCTTGGTTTGACTGTCATAGAAGATGTTTGCCCAAAAATCATCACTTCCGTCGTGATGTGAAAGGTTTTACAGTTGGAAAAACAATGTCATGTGGTCCACCACCACAGTTGACTGGTGATGTGATATGGGAGCAAGTTAGGCAAATTCCAACGGTATATGAAGGCGTTCCTTACAATCCGAAGAATAAAAAACTCCAAGGTTTCGGGCAAACTCATAATTGGGTGAAAAGAAGCATTTTTTGGGAGCTGCCATATTGGCGAACTATGTTAATCCGCCACAACCTTGACGTCATGCATATAGAGAAGAATGTTTTTGAGAATCTTTTTCACACTGTTATGGATACTTCGAAATCTAAAGACAATTTGAAGTCGAGAAAAGACATTGAATTGTATTGTGATAGATCGGAGTTGCATGTTTCCAATGTCAATAATAAACTTATGAAACCAAAAGCATCTTACACTTTATCCAAACCACAAGTCACAAAGGTATGTGAATGGTTAAAGAATGTTAAGTTTCCGGATGGGTATGCTTCAAATATAGGAGGGTGTGTAAACCTTATAGATCATACTTTTTATAGTTTTAAAAGTCATGACTGTCATGTATTGATGCAACGCTTGCTTCCGATTGCATTAAGAGGCATGATACCATTTGTTTCCGGATGGGTATGCTTCAAATATAGGAGGGTTTCCGTTTGCCTTTTGTTTTTAGTTTTTAGTTTTTACAGCATACATGTATATAAAAGCTAGCTAGGCTGGAAATTAAATGTATATTTACCCACGGATTTTGTATATTAAAATTCTGTCGGAAAGTCGTAGGTAAAATTTTGTCGGAATAAATCTGTCGGTAGATTTGTCACAAATGTTTAATAATTCGTTAAATATTCTGTCGGAAATCCGTCACAAATTCTGTCGGTGATTTTTATTTTCCGACGGAAAATTGAAAGATTATTAATTACAAATACTGACAGAATACCGACAGAAATATCTGTCGAAAATATTTTCTGACAGATTTAATTCTGTCGGAAACTATTTACCCACGAAAATATTCCGACGGCAGAAATCCGTCGGAATAATCCAGTTTTGTTGTAGTGTTTGTCCATAACGGGTGGCAAAACAGTTGTGTCCCACTCACAAGGATGTAGAATAGAGTAGACAAGTCCGTCGATATACTTTTTTAATGTAGCAATCCATAACGTTTTAGCTTAGGGTTTAGACAAACAACTTTTATAACATGGTCACTCAGCAGGGCCGGTCTTGAGTTATCGAATGCCCAGGGCACGATAGTTAGAATATACCGTACTAAAATTTTATAGGAAAATAACGTAAAGGTTTAAGCTCATTTAAACAATTCTTATTAAATAAACAAAATACAACTTAAGAATAAAATCTCCGCATAATTTTCACATCACAAGTGACTTAATGTTTTTGTGTTCATTTTAAAATAAAACACTTTAATAATCTTGTAGTATTTTTTTTGATAAAGAGTTACCCCGTTTAGAATATTATATTGTAATACTCAATAATAGCAAAAAACTCCTCTCAATACATAATTAAAATTCGGTTGCGTTTGACTCATTATATCTTGTAAATAAGTTCAATAAAAACATATACATTATTGACCTCTTACAAAGTAGATCAACTTTTTTTTTATATATATATAATCACCATTCTATATCTTTCCTACAATATATGAGTACGAGAAAGAGACTACATAATTTTTTAAAGCATATGCAGAAATATTTTTTATTATTCTTTTTTCACATGGTAGTGGCTTAAGAGTTTAATTTAAAGCCATATAACCTTTAAAATAATGAAACCATATAAAATTAAACGGATCCCGTTAGAAGGGTTTACAATAATGAAATTATATAATAGATGGGTTTAAAAAACGTTTATAATTAATGGGCTAAATATATTAATGTTAGGTCGAAAACGACCAAGTATAATTTGTCCAGGAAATAGTTGAAGTCTAGTGAAAAATACTTGTACAGGATTCTGAAACGTCTCAGTTCAGAATATTCACTAAGCTTCACTTCAGTTAAGATCAGCCCAACTGAAAGCATTCATCTGAAGTTAAAGACTGAAAACTGAAGAAAGAGATTCATCTCAGCAGCAGAACTCAAAGAAGATTCTACCTGATCGAAAACTGAAGCATCTCATTGTAAAGTAGTTACACCACTTTACACTGATTACGAGGAAACCTTTTTTACTTTACCAACCTTTACCCGGATAATAACGAATTGTCTGGAAAAGTACAAAGTTGTGAATAAAAGGTGAAATGTCACATCAAGTGACTTTCACACATATTCTTAATATACGCATGTTAAGGAATTGATTTCAATTCCTTAAATGCTCTCAACCGTATTTTGTACGGCCTGGTCCATGTCAGCATGGACTTTGCCTATAAATACAAGGCTTCTCACACTTTGCAAAATGCTCGAAACTTTGCCATTGCAACTTGTGAGATATACTCTAAGTAATTCTTACGAGTATTTCCAAGTTATTAGATCACTTGTATTTCAAGGTTGTTTAGATATTACACTTGGGTGTTTATCTTTGTTCCGCAACAACCTTTGTATTTTGTTTAACACAATTAATAAAATACATTGAAAAGTACATCGTGTTCCTTTGCCACATACTTGATATATATATATATAGTTTCAGTCATTTAGTTTCTTGCATTTACATTTATTTACTTGTTCAACTGAAATCTGGATCGTCACATCTGAACTGGTTTAGTTACCAGATCAGTGTTGCTTGTCAGTCATTGTTATTGACATTGAGGTGTCTTCGGGTAATCCATACAGTTGGGACTTACAATTAAATACATGGGCCTACTACAAAGTCAAGTATAGTAAAAATTTGCTGCCCACTAATAATTTGATGCTATGGGCTA
>CM067169.1:34675863-34765863 GCA_034093135.1 Erigeron breviscapus | reverse complement strand
ACCTCTAACCTCTTATGAGTAAAGAGGTCTCCTTACAATTAGACCATTTAAAGATGGTTTAATAAATGACTAAAGTAATATTGTATTACATGAGTATTTTAATATAGTTGCTCAGTTTAATACTATGTAATAGATCTTGTTAATAAAAACCTTAAATAATTTAATGTAGTAGTTGAAAAACTATCTCACTTTGGTGGGATGGCCACCAGCTGTCATTCCTGGAGAAATCCATGTTCGAATCATGTCAAAGACAAGTTTAATTTGTGCCTGAATTACCTTGAAAGTAACATTGCTGGGGGTTATGTGGGTACCAAAAAGGTATATGTGTCTAAGAGGTTCCCATCAATTTACTTTTTTAATGTAATAGTTGAAAATAGTATGAATACTTTTTTCAAAGACAGACTCACACCAATAACCAAACGCACAGTTCTAGTCTTATTCTTGTTGACTTTCTCCTCGATATCAGGGAAGTGATTTCTACTATACATTCTGTAACACCCCGAGCTAGGCTCGAAATATTACCGAAAAGATATAGCGTATGCATGGAATTACCGTAGAACATGAACTATATGAGAATAAAAGGATTCGTTGAACCCACGCTAAACATTTAAAGTATCAAGAACATACAAAACATGAGAACCTTACGCCAAAATGGACTTTTCTGGATAGCCGTAACCTACGCCCCTTACTAGCCGTAACTTACGCCAGTTGAAGTCTGCCCACCGTACCTTACGCCCAATCAGACCGTACCTTACGCTAGTGCAATTCTGACCAGCGTAACCTACGGCTGGTTAGACCGTAGCTTACGCCCCCTCTGATGTCCAGTTTCCTTGTTTTGATTTCTAGCTTGAGTTCAAGTCTCCTTGGGTCGAATTGGGCATGCAAATGGGTTCCTTTTTGTTCTTTAAGGCAGCTTACTCGAGTCATAATACGTGTTGGAGTCCTGGGTTCAATTCACATGTTCATAGAAGTCAAATGAGGACATAATTGTATATATATTGATACGTACATGCATATGTTGATAGGTTGTGGGCACGTGACGGTTGTTGGACTTTCATAGCTTGATATTAACTTGTTGTTTTGCTTGGAAATCAAGGTGAGTTTCGTAGCTCCCTACTCAATTGAGATTCGGGCTGAAAAGTGTACAACCTTGTGTGCTTACTTGCTTATGTGTGCATTTATATGTTTGTTTGGATTTGGGACATGGTTCAATTTGTGCATACGTTCGATTTTCTTGGTTGATATCATTTTTTTCCATGCTCTTGTTTACTATGAGTATTCTATATATTTTGATGTTGTTTAAGTGTGAATCTACTCGTGAGGGTCATCGATGGACATTGATTGATTTATGGATTTACATGTTGTGTGACGGTTTTGTAGATGTACAATTATGTGATTTGTTGATTGGTTATTGTATATGTATACTGAGTTGTTTTAGGTTAGTTGTGTATATATGGAGGACGGTAATGCCTTTGAAAGGTTGGAGATGTGGTGGGAAGGCTACGGGTGACCCTATATATAAGCATCAAAGGCCTTTCAAAAGTAGTATCGTACGAAGTATATACACATGGTGTTGTGGGTGATTGGGTACAATGTAGTGCAAGTGCAATTGGGTACAATGTAGTGCAAGTGCAATTGGGTACAATGTAGTGCAATGATGTGCAATTGGGTACAATGTAGTGCAAGTGCAATTGGGTACAATGTAGTGCAAGTGCAATTGGGTACAATGTACTGAACACGAGGTGCCACGTATCACGTATTAGCGGCGACGTCGCCGCTAATACGTGCCACGTGGCACCTCGTGTTCAGTCTTGACAGCATTACTGAACACGAGGTGCCACGTATCACGTATTAGCGGCGACGTCGCCGCTAATACTTCCACGTGGGTATTAGCGGCGACGTCGCCGCTAATACGTGCCACGTGGCACCTCGTGTTCAGTCTTGACAGCATTACTGAACACGAGGTGCCACGTATCACGTATTAGCGGCGACGTCGCCGCTAATACGTGCCACGTGGCACCTCGTGTTCAGTCTTGACAGCATTACTGAACACGAGGTGCCACGTATCACGTATTAGCGGCGACGTCGCCGCTAATACGTGCCACGTGGCACCTCGTGTTCAGTCTTGACAGCATTACTGAACACGAGGTGCCACGTATCACGTATTAGCGGCGACGTCGCCGCTAATACGTGCCACGTGGCACCTCGTGTTCAGTCTTGACAGCATTACTGAACACGAGGTGCCACGTATCACGTATTAGCGGCGACGTCGCCGCTAATACGTGCCACGTGGCACCTCGTGTTCAGTCTTGACAGCATTACTGAACACGAGGTGCCACGTATCACGTATTAGCGGCGACGTCGCCGCTAATACGTGCCACGTGGCACCTCGTGTTCAGTCTTGACAGCATTACTGAACACGAGGTGCCACGTATCACGTATTAGCGGCGACGTCGCCGCTAATACGTGCCACGTGGCACCTCGTGTTCAGTCTTGACAGCATTACTGAACACGAGGTGCCACGTATCACGTATTAGCGGCGACGTCGCCGCTAATACGTGCCACGTGGCACCTCGTGTTCAGTCTTGACAGCATTACTGAACACGAGGTGCCACGTATCACGTATTAGCGGCGACGTCGCCGCTAATACGTGCCACGTGGCACCTCGTGTTCAGTCTTGACAGCATTACTGAACACGAGGTGCCACGTATCACGTATTAGCGGCGACGTCGCCGCTAATACGTGCCACGTGGCACCTCGTGTTCAGTCTTGACAGCATTACTGAACACGAGGTGCCACGTATCACGTATTAGCGGCGACGTCGCCGCTAATACGTGCCACGTGGCACCTCGTGTTCAGTCTTGACAGCATTACTGAACACGAGGTGCCACGTATCACGTATTAGCGGCGACGTCGCCGCTAATACGTGCCACGTGGCACCTCGTGTTCAGTCTTGACAGCATTACTGAACACGAGGTGCCACGTATCACGTATTAGCGGCGACGTCGCCGCTAATACGTGCCACGTGGCACCTCGTGTTCAGTCTTGACAGCATTACTGAACACGAGGTGCCACGTATCACGTATTAGCGGCGACGTCGCCGCTAATACGTGCCACGTGGCACCTCGTGTTCAGTCTTGACAGCATTACTGAACACGAGGTGCCACGTATCACGTATTAGCGGCGACGTCGCCGCTAATACGTGCCACGTGGCACCTCGTGTTCAGTCTTGACAGCATTACTGAACACGAGGTGCCACGTATCACGTATTAGCGGCGACGTCGCCGCTAATACGTGCCACGTGGCACCTCGTGTTCAGTCTTGACAGCATTACTGAACACGAGGTGCCACGTATCACGTATTAGCGGCGACGTCGCCGCTAATACGTGCCACGTGGCACCTCGTGTTCAGTCTTGACAGCATTACTGAACACGAGGTGCCACGTATCACGTATTAGCGGCGACGTCGCCGCTAATACGTGCCACGTGGCACCTCGTGTTCAGTCTTGACAGCATTACTGAACACGAGGTGCCACGTATCACGTATTAGCGGCGACGTCGCCGCTAATACGTGCCACGTGGCACCTCGTGTTCAGTCTTGACAGCATTACTGAACACGAGGTGCCACGTATCACGTATTAGCGGCGACGTCGCCGCTAATACGTGCCACGTGGCACCTCGTGTTCAGTCTTGACAGCATTACTGAACACGAGGTGCCACGTATCACGTATTAGCGGCGACGTCGCCGCTAATACGTGCCACGTGGCACCTCGTGTTCAGTCTTGACAGCATTACTGAACACGAGGTGCCACGTATCACGTATTAGCGGCGACGTCGCCGCTAATACGTGCCACGTGGCACCTCGTCATCCTTGGACCCATGACTGCCGATCATATAAATCCGTATTTCGTTTGGCATTCAAAGTACATGTTCTATTTTCTTTCTTCATTTCGATTTCAAATCTTTACTCACTCGACCCAAGCAATGAATCACAATTTTACAATTATATAAATTGGCTTATATAATCCGTATTTCGTTTGGCATTCAAAGTACATGTTCTATTTTCTTTCTTCATTTCGATAACAAACAGAATCACAATTTTCTTTCGCATTTTTGTTTAAGATGGATAGTTTTGAGGCTATTTGGGCAGACCCAGAAAACGTACGTATTGAAGTGCCCGATGATGAGTTTGAGTCACCTGATGCAGAAGGTCAATTTGACTGCGAACCTGGAGACTTAGAAACCGAGGAGGTGTTTGATTCCGTCGAAGAATTGACGGAGTGGGCTAAAAGAACAGCACTGGAGTTGGGTTATGTTCTAGTCACACGGAGGTCGAACAAAAACTCGTTAAAGGTGGTCAATAAGGTGACACTAATATGTCACCACGGTGGACCACGCGATAAAAGGTTAACTGGGCCACCCAAACGGTCCAACAAGATAGGGTGTCCCTTTAATTTGGAAGGCCGCCCCGGTTATGATGGTGGTTGGAGGGTAACTGTCAAGGATTGGAAACACAATCATGATCCAGCTACCGATCTGCAGGGGAATGCATACGCGAGACGGATGACGGAAGAAGAAAAGCAATATGTGGGAAACCTATCTGATCGCGGTATGTTCCCACGCCAGATCCTGGTTAACCTGAAAAATGAATTTCCAGGAAACCTGACTCGAAGAGGAGACATTACCAACTTTCTGAAATCGAGACGGAGGGCGGGCCATGCAGGACATACTCCAATGCAGGTACAAACATCATATTAGTGATTACGTACTCCGTTGTTGGAAGTGACATATTTACTATATCTTGTTCACCTGTCGCAGGTTATGTTCTCACTGATGCAAGAGAAAAATTACTTTTACCAGTTTACTACAAATAGTAAAAATGGACGGTTGGAGAATCTCTTTTTCATGCATCCAACATCAATGACCCTATGGCGCGCATTTCCCTGGGTTATTGAAATAGACTCCACGTACAAAACCAACGTGTACAACATGCCGCTTGTTGAGATTGTCGGCGTCACTTCAACGGGCCGGACCTTCAGTTTAGCATATGCTTTTATCGTAAACGAGCAGGAGGCGAATTATAAATGGGTGTTACAATGTCTGAAGTCCACCCTTGTTGAAGGCTTAACTGTTCGTGTGGTTTTAACTGACACGGAGCTGGCCCTGATGAGAGCATTGAAGGTTGTTATGCCGCAAGCGAAACACCTGTTGTGTAGGTACCACATATGGCAAAACATAACCAAACACTGCGAACCGGCATTGCGGGTGAAGAAAGATGTTAACATCTTTATGCTTAACGTGTGGTGGAAAAGAGTCTATGAATCTCGGACTCTTGACGAGTTTAAAGCATACGAGAAGGAGTTAAAGAAAAAATTGGGAGCTTATCCAGGTGTCTACAAGTACCTCAACGATAATTGGTTGTCCCCGTACCGAGAGCATTTTGTGTCATGTTGGGTGGATGAACATCTCAACTATCAGAACCACACCACAAACAGAGTCGAGGCCGAGCACCACCATCTGAAGGAAGAGCTGAAGGGGAAATGTACATTTACTAGAATCCTGCAATGTGTTGATTCTGTCATTATCGGTCAAGAAACTGAAATAAGGGGCCAACTGGGGTATAGCAAGGGAACCCGCCTGGGTAAACATAACTACAACTGTATGAAGGCCCTGCTGGGAACGGTTTCACATAAAGCTTTGGACATCATGGTTGATGAAATCATTCGCTTAGAGAAACAATTGAAAAAAAATGTGAAAAAATGCGGGTGCAAGGTTCGGTATAGTTGTGGGCTACCATGTGCCTGCAAGATTGCCGAGTACATGCACCGTGGTTAGTATGTTTTAATATATATTTTTTTAATCATACCAACATAATGTCGTATACTTATTGATATATAAAAATGCAGAGACTCGTATTCAGCCGCATGTAATAGACCCGTTTTGGAGAAAGCTTGACTTAACACCATCGACATGTCTAAAAGAGGAAGACGATGCAGAAGATGTCCATGAAGTCTTAGGTGATCTTACAACTTTCTTGGTGGAGCAACCCAAGGCCCAACGGAAACATTGGTTGTCTAAGATAAAGGATATGTTTAAGCCGGGTAAGTCACAGGTGAAAGATCCCATTGTTCAGAAGAGCACACGTGGAAGACCGGTCGGGTCGAAACAAAAGCCGCCAAAGGTAGACCAAACACATCATAAGCTTAATTAGTGATTTAATAAAATTTATAAAACTAATTGATTTTAAGTAATTGTTTTATTTTATTGGTCTAGGTGCCCGATCTTAACAAAAAGCCACCTGGGCTTCGGAAATCTAAGTCCAGTCGCCCAAGGACTGAAGAGGTGCCAGATCTGAATAGCCCGCCACCTGTGCAGCCCTCTAGACAAAGTGAGTACGCGCCCACCAAATCACGGTATGATGACCCGCAGGGTGCGCGACACAGTATGTACGAGCCGTCCCAATCATGTCGTATCCCCGAGACACAGAACTTATTCGGGGAGACGACCCAATCCGAATGGGTAAAGGATAATCTAGACTTTTTCGGAAACCTCTTCCCATATCCTGGTCTTGAGAATATATATACATTCGGGGACCCGTCCCAATCCTATGGGGTCCAAAATTTATATGGCTGGGGGGAACCATCCCAATCATATGCGGTCCAATCTGAGCAGCCATATGCCAAGTCAAAGTCAGAGCCAGATTCAGAGGCAAAGTCAGACACCAGTTGGGTTGGGTATATTGCGGAACCGCTTAACGCCAGACTGTCCCGAAACATCGCATGGGTACTAGAAGAGCTGCCAACGTACATTCGACCTTACGTTGTCGGCGCACAGAATGTCAAAGGGGATGGTAGTTGTGGATTTCGAGCTACCGCGGTAGCTTTGGGGCTAGATGAGGATTACGGTTCGGAGTGGGTTCGTACGCAAATGCTAGAGGAGTTTGAATCTGACCGCGAAGGGTACATGCGAATGTATGGGCCCGAGGGCAAACGCATATTAGAGGCGTTGCAAACCTCTTATTATAAACAATGGCGTCCCAAGGACCATTGGATGAGTAAAGTGTTTTTCCATATCCTCCTGGCCAATAAGCTAGGTATAATAATCAACTGCATCAGTTTACGTGACGCCCGAACAGTATTCCCGATGCATCATGGATTGGATCAATTAATGTTGGCTCAACCGATAACTATTGCTCTCGTAAATGAGGAGAGTCATTTTGTTGCAGTGGAATTAACAGGTGAGTACCCAATGGCTTACAAGAATCCAGAATGGTCATACTACGCAACCCCGCCTGCACGTGCAGTGGCATCATTGTACGCACATCGAGAACAAGCGTTTCAAGAATGGATGTATGCAAACTGCCCAAGAATACCACCTGGGCCTCCTATTGTTATAGATGATTAAATTCATTACAATAATAAATATTTTGTTATATTTTTTGTTTTTATACATAAATATTTGTTTTCCAATAATATAAATTTTATCATTATTTATTATCTTATTTAACCGACATAAACTTTCATTAAAATAATACATAATCAAAATAAAGACATAATGTGTATGGCATTAAAAAACTTGATTCATTTGGCCATAATAATATTGAGAAATTAAACTTATTTTGGTAATAATGTAATTTTAAAGCCTTATCCAACTTAATTTTTTTTTCTCGTATATCATCGTCAAATCTACACCACGTTATTTATTTCTCATTTCTAGTTAGATAAAATTATCACTACCAATCATAATTTTCGCATATTTTTCATTTTTCTCTTTTAAAATTTATTATCTTAAAAAAACAAATTTTTTATTTTTATTGCTTGAAGCCCCACCTTGACGTCACCTTCCGGTTTATTATTTATTATCTTATTTAACCGATATAAACTTTAATTAAAATAATACATAATCAAAATAAAGACATAATGTACATAATACATAGAAAACTTTAAAATAAAGAGGTTCATAAAAATTACAAACTAATCACTATCACTATCACTATCCAAGCGATGTGTGGGTAATGAGGCGGAACTAGACCCGGCGATGTCCCAAGGGCTCGGAGGGTTGAAGAATTGATCCACGTTAAACCACGGCTCCTGAGCTGGGGCCTCCAAAGGAGGGTCAACAATAGGTGGGAGGTCGACATTCAGTCCTCGTGTTCCTCTAACAGTACGCCCAACCCCGCGGGTATGTCCCGACCGGATCCCCAAAGCTTCCAAAAATGTCTGACTCGGCGGGGTGTTGGGCTGTTGGGAAAGTGCCTGGTGGGATTCAACAAGCCGGTCCTGTACCACATTAAATCATAAACAAATAAAAAAGTTAGTTTTAATTAATAAAAATTTACAAAAAATACAAACTTAAGTTAGTTACAAGAACTTACATAAATGGGAGGAACTCTTGCCTGCACCGTCCCATCGTGTAATGTGTGGGCCCGCATAAAGAACTCAGGCGGGGGCTCCCGTTGCCCCTGATTACTACGCTGTATATACATTAATAAAAGTTATATATATGTATGTGTATCTCTCTCTCTATATATATATACATATGTGGATATAAAACGTAAAAATAATAACTTACAGCGTATTCATATTCACGCTGAGCATATGACTGGCGACCGTGAGTACTGACAAGATTATCTTGTCCATGCCTGTTAGTCGCGTTTCTTTGGGCAACAAGCATCCGGTGTTCCCTGGTCCAGAAATGCAGTAGATCCCTCCAGACATCTTGAGGCATTCCATGCGGCGGAACACCTTCGAATTCCCCGAGTCTATCTAACCCACCTCTGTCGCTAAACCATTTCCCCTTGAATTTTGCTTTTTTATCCCTGTAGTTCTTTTGGGCATCTTGACGAATCATGTTTTCAACAGCGACCCGTAAGGGGTGACCGTTGTCGTAATTTAGATACGGGTCCAAGTAGAACCGTCTCTGCAATTTTGTAGTAATAGTCAGCATCTACCCTAATTTTGTAATGACGTATTTAAATTATAAAATAAAATGTTTTAAACCTGGAGCCAGGGAATAAGTCCATCCCTGATGTGTGCGGGCACCTGATCCCACGAGTCGTAAGTATGCGGGACGGTAGCGACATATGTCCCCAAATAGCTCTTGTACCATTTGGAGGTGTCACCGATAGTCTGCCACCTGCTATTGGTGGGGTCTAGTCTAAGAGCTATAAGTCGTCCAGTCTTCTGAAACTCCCGCTCTAGTTCCTTGTTAGCAGCGGCAGCTCTCCCTGAGCTATTCCCTACAAAGCAAAAATATAGAATAAATATATATACATAAATATATATATATATTACATACATCTATATATACTTACCCCCGCTACGCTTGCAGCCCCATTGGGGATTCCACCCCCAATTTGGAGGGTCATTGCCACCATCTCCGCCATGAACAGCAGCCATTTTAACCTACATAAGTTATATACAAGTAATAAATCAATAAAAACATAACAAAATATCATAACATTTCTATCACTAATTTCTAACAATCATATTAACAAAATGGTTTTCTAACATAATATTAACAATAATATTAAGAATAATCATAAAATACAAATAATTCATAACAATCAAATCCTAAAAATTTCATTAAATCAAACTAACAAACGTAAAATTTCTAAATATAATTCTATAACATTTTTATAACTAATAATAACATATATTAAAAATAATAACAACAATATAAAAATAAATGAGTCTTGTTAAACATACAAAGAAAACGTCGGAAAAGTGGGTCGCCGGAAAAGTGGGTCGCCGGAAATGTCGCCGCTAATGCTAGTCGCCGCTAATACTTCGTCTGAAAATTGGTCCGGGCGGATTTTCGCCTGAAAACTCGCCGGAAAATTATCCTGGCCGGAATTTCGTCGGGGGCAAAAGCGTGGGTGGCCGGATTGTTGATATTCAGAGGGTGAGGGGATTGAGGGCCGGAATATGGACTAACAATGGTGGATTGCCGGAGATTTTTTTTTTTTTTACACCTTTTGTGCGTTTTTTCGTTGGGGAAGAAGAGGGTTCTGAGAAGGGGGGGCAGCCGCGTTTTAAAAGAAATTTGGTACACTATTAGCGGCGACGTCGCCGCTAATAGTGTGGGACCCAATAACTGACAACACCTTTGAATTCACAATGGTCAGTTGGGCCCCGCACTATTAGCGGCGACGTCGCCGCTAATAGTGCGGGACCCATTGACTGAAACACCTTTGAAGTCATCAATTGGTCAGTTGGGTCCCGCACTATTAGCGGCGACGTCGCCGCTAATAGTGCTGGTGGGGGTACCCTTTTTGCTCCGGTGGTGTTACGCGCCCCGAAAGTAATGTATGCCTTTGTTTACTAGCCTACTATGACTACATGCACACAACACGAGAACATGAATGTAAACAAAACATCAATCACAGAATTATATCTAAACTTTCTCATTATTATATATTACATTTATATACTTTTTGTTTTTTGTTTTTTATCTTTTACCACATAAATTTTAATTTTTTTATTTTTGACACAAATTTTAAGCTTAGACTTTTTGACTATTATTTTCTTACCACATATATTTCGAGTCTTTTTATTTTTCTCAATTTAATCTTTTCAATTCTTACCATCTGAGTACAATAAACGTCATGAAGGCCATTTTCCTAAGTTTAAACAAACCACAACAGCCTGTCCATGATGTCCACCGTTGTAGAAATCCAAACAATATCATACACTTTTTGTATAAAGTGTAACATATTTATACTTTTAAAAATTTTCATTTTAATCGCTAAAGTTTCTATTTTCTAAATTTTACTCCCATCATAATTGTACAAGCTTTTTTTATTTTTCATAAAGTATAACACTTTTATAATTTTGTCAATTTGTATTAATGTTTCATTTTTTTTGCCTTTTTTAAGTTTGGGTTCAAATTTTTTGACATAAATGTATTTGTATTACACAAATAATACTATTATATATTTTTTGTATCCAGAAATTTATCGTATAAAAAACGTGTTCCGCAGCAACGTGTGGACACAATAACTAGTCATTACATGCCCTTTCAAACCATGAATGAGTTATTTAACTTTATATTGAAATACTCGTCAATTAAATACAGTTTTTGGGTGTCATTTTAACATTTTCTTTCAATCAGCAGTAAACTGACAATTGAAACATGAAACATTAAAGATCGGTACTCACATATATGAATTTATAAACAATAACTTTTTGGAGAGGTACATAGGTCAAGGGTGATGGTTGGCATCAATGGGTGGTTACCCATTAATGTATACTTATCCTATATATTTATTTATGTATATAGCCAAAAGATAAAATCAGAACTAAAAAATTATCGAGAACTGCGAGAACTATATTTAATTAAAAGGTATAGGGATATTATGGTAATTTATAAATATAATTAGATTAATTATCAAATGAAAAATAAAAACCCCCCTAAATCGCTCCCCCACCCCTCGAATCATGCAGTTATCACCAAATAGTAGTTACTAAAAAATTATCCCATTTTAATTCCTTGATTATGATGATGATGAAGTCGACGATACAACACAGGATTTACCTTCAAAATTAACAAATTGAATTTAATAATTAAGTTTACAAATATTACTTCTAACACCTTTTCTCTATAATCAGGCTAAAAGTCATATATAAAAAGTAAATATTAAATTTTATCTAGATAATCTTTACACAATGATTTTACATTTCCAAAACTACATATTTAATTTAAACAGGATGGAATTAAACATCAACATGTACTAATTATCTCTTGATGACTCATATTGAGTGAATAAAAATGTACCATACAGCACAATCTCACCTATTACTCAACCGCTTTACAGTTGATCCGACCTTTTCATTTTCTTGGTCATTTACGACTACAATACAAACACATGTTACTTGAAGTTGCTATCGACATGTGAGATCCCAATATATGTAATAAAAGATACACATTTTTCATATTAAGCCCAGAACAACTACACGTATCCAATATATGTAGAACAAAGGAAAAATGTAAGGCTTCTTAAGATTTTCTTGCAAGTAGCTCACTGGTGATTATATCCACCATGGGAGTAGCGGAACTTCCAGCCCAATTACAGGCACCACGTTGAAAATGGGTTCATCACAAGTCTTCATCTTTTTTATCGATTTAGCAAATCTATCGTATGAGCTTTTGACGATGAGTGACAATGTTTCATGGGAGATAGTGTAACACCCCAAGCCAAGGCTCGAAATATTACGGAAATCATATAGCACAAGGTGTGATTAATGTAGAACATGAACTAAATGCAAACAAAGGATCCAGTGAATCCATAAACAAGATAATTCAAGTACAGAAAGTATGAGAAACAAATAGTCATCAAAGTTTACAAAAGAGACAACATCAAAAGATGACTATTGGTCTAAACATAAAGCAAAGTAGGCGATGAATCCTTGATTCATATAAGTCCAATGCCTGGGGTTCACAAGCTAGCAATCAATCATACTCCTTGCCTTGGAATAACTTGGTTACCTGAAAAGTGTACTAAGCATAGTCAACACAAGGTTGGTGAGTTCGTAGGAATGGTTCACAAGGAACCATTGTCATAAATCGCAACAAGTATAAGTAAAGGCAAACATAACATAAGAATAGCCTTTAAACGTTACAATCTCAATCACAACCAGTTACAACATATAAGTAATGCGTGAAATAAATAAGCACAAGTGATGTCTATATCAAGGTATGTGCAACACGCATAATCATGTCATGATGCATATGAAATGTATGACTATCGAGTCATCTATGCAACGTTACTCGCATGTCATCACAATGAACAATGTGGCATCTCAAAATTCGTCGAGATATATACGTCTATATACTTGGATGACTGTTGTGCATCTCGCACCAAAGAGTGTCTAGCGTGCTTCTCGCACCATAGACGTATAAGTATTAGTGCACACATGTCATCACAATGACCAATGTGGCGTTCACAATCTCGATTCAGACTACAAACCGCATTCCATATATCTCTAATTCCAACAACAATCAAACAATCAACCAATAGCCTAAACAATACGTACATACACTTCGAAGGATTCTACTTTCAACGAGTCCTAGATGCTTATGTATAGGGTCACCCGCAGCCTTCCCACCACATCTAAAACCCTTTGAAGGCATAAACGACTTCCATGTATGCACTACTATCCTAAATTAATCAACCATTAACACAATCATATATGAATCAATCAAGCGTGTCATTATATCTATTAATTTGTTAACAAACAAATCAAACAATAAGACGGATGGTAAATCAAGCAAATCAACCAATCACTCAAACAATAAAGCACGTATGTTTACACTTTTCAGCCCGAATCTCAAATGAGTAGGGAGCTACGGAACTCACATTGTTCGGCAAAAGAAGCTAGTATTGTTAATATAAGATTATAAGCGAGTATTGGCTCCACGCGTCCACAACCTATCAATGTACATCATAATACCATAAATGTCAACTCTACAATCTTAAACAAGTTGGTTCAGCAAGTTTAAGTCGAGTCACAAACTCATAAACGCTTCTACAACTTTACCGAGTAAAATTAAGACACTTTGACTCAACATTTTTAGAAATGAAGGCAGTTTCATATAAAATGAATGTTATTATAAGAAAATAGACTTTCTTACGATTCCAACGATAGGTCATATGACTCGATTGGGTTTACGGATCAAAAGTTATAAGCGTTTGAAAAACTGCCATTAAGTTACACAAAATTCGCGACGTGACTTTAACCATTCGCGACGCAACCAAGCTATCCATTCGCGGCGCGAGCCCATGGCTTCGCGACGCGAACCAAAGCCCTGGATGAAAACATTTTCTTTGGAATACAAGACTCGCGGCGCGAGTATGCCCATTCACGGCGCGAAGTGCAGCAGACCTGCACATTTTCCAGCCCAAACACGATTCCAAGTTCACCCAAAACCCATTTTGACATCCAAGATCGACCAAGGTACCATTCTAACTCGTTTTTAAGCATAAATGCACATATATAAACATATTTGGACTCAACCCACTTCATAGATCCTCTTCAAACATAGATTTCAAGATCAAAATTTGGTTTTAATTCATTAAGCCCTACATAAACCCTATTTTCAGTTTTAATCCGATTTGTGACCCGAAATGACTTGGGTTCAACTAGAAATAGGTAAATAAACATAAGTTAGTGAATATGGGATAAGTTTGACTTACCAAAATCCTCTTCTTGTGTTAAAACCCGAATTTGAGCTAAATGGGTAGAAATCTTGCACTTTGAAATCCAAGTTTTTGATATGATGAGTATGAGATGAAGATGATGATGATCTTGTATTGAATCAGTTCATCAACACTAAATGAAGCAAGTGTAAATGAGAGAAAGAGGGGAATGAGATATTTGTGATCTTTGAATTCACCAAGTGAATGAGAGAAAGAGAGATAGGAGAGTTAGGAGGGAAGGTTGGTGAAATGAGAGGTCCAGGAGGGTGAAGGGTGGCTGATGGGTCGTGGGTATTGCCCATGGGTCGACCCGTTTCCCTTTTTCTAGTTAATTCACATGTCGTCTTACATTGAATCGTACATTAAGTCATACACCCGACCCGTCAAGCATAAAACTCATTCATTTCATCCCAAAATAATCCCAATTATCTCATTAATTAAGATCGTTGGTCAAATACACATATATAAACATATTTGGACTCAACCCACTTCATAGATCCTCTTCAAACATAGATTTCAAGATCAAAATTTGGTTTTAATTCATTAAGCCCTACATAAACCCTATTTTCAGTTTTAATCCGATTTGTGACCCGAAATGACTTGGGTTCAACTAGAAATAGGTAAATAAACATAAGTTAGTGAATATGGGATAAGTTTGACTTACCAAAATCCTCTTCTTGTGTTAAAACCCGAATTTGAGCTAAATGGGTAGAAATCTTGCACTTTGAAATCCAAGTTTTTGATATGATGAGTATGAGATGAAGATGATGATGATCTTGTATTGAATCAGTTCATCAACACTAAATGAAGCAAGTGTAAATGAGAGAAAGAGAGATAGGAGAGTTAGGAGGGAAGGTTGGTGAAATGAGAGGTCCAGGAGGGTGAAGGGTGGCTGATGGGTCGTGGGTATTGCCCATGGGTCGACCCGTTTCCCTTTTTCTAGTTAATTCACATGTCGTCTTACATTGAATCGTACATTAAGTCATACACCCGACCCGTCAAGCATAAAACTCATTCATTTCATCCTAAAATAATCCCAATTATCTCATTAATTAAGATCGTTGGTCAAATTACACATAAAGTCAAAGGATCAAATCTCACGGATGTTACAGATAGCTTGACTTGTTGAGATATAAACTCTTAGGCTCTGCAAAAAAGAACAGGGATGTATAAGGATTACATTGACATTGGATATATGTACACCAAACCACACATGTGTCCATATCCCGTTTAATTCCTTTGTTCATATCGTGACCCAATGATTATTCTCTTGCATCTGCTCACATTGTCACAATAACATCATTTTCACAGGAGTCCGAGATTTAACATTTTATAACACATATGTTTAGTCTACAACAGTGTTAAGACACATATATTAAGACAGAGATATACACATACACATGTTCATGCAAGAAATCGCCATCAACGTTACTCCAACTTTCCAAAAGTAAATGTTTAAATTTAAAATAGTCGCTCGACTTCATTTCTCTAATCTGAATATGTGTATATTAAGAAAACCAATTAAAAGTCTGTTCAACCCAAAAAAAGAAGTTGACTTACTATTAAACACAAAAGTTGTTGATCCCTTTAATCTCCTTGCCTTTGTTTTGATTGTCTGATCGTCCTTGTTCTAGTTTAATTCATTCATTCATATCTTGATCCAAGGATAATTCTCTTACATCTATTCAAATTGCCAAGTCGAACCTCGTACGTAAGTAGTCATAACACATTTTTACCACACAAACACAGTGAAATGACTCGCATACAAGTGTGTACACCAGACCACACATGTATCCATATCCCGAAATTTGCAAACACATGTGTACACAGAGAGAACATGCGTACACTAGACCAAACATTTTAAATTTTAACCATGTTTCTATGAACATTTCTACGGATTAAAATATGGCTACACTTTCAATCACATGTGTACATCTGAAGTATCCATGTGTGCACTTGCACTTTCAATAACAAATGGTTCACATTTACCTTCATCAAAGTCACTATCGGGTCCTGTTAAATCGATAGTCTTTTCTTTCTTGTTGTTATATTTGCCAAACGATTTGCTCATTCTGTTACTTCCTACCAACAAAAAACAACAAACCGATCAACACACAACCAAATAGATGATTTTCGTAAATTACATATCAAACAGAGTTAAAGAGCAAATTAGATTTTTAGGTCAAAAAATACCTCTTTTCATCTTGATGAGATAAAAACATTTTCTTTATACTCAAAATTGCTATCAACTAGATTTGGATTGTTTGTTAATTACACGCAAAAACGAATTTTTTTCTACAATCGATGATTTGGTTTTGATTAATAAATTGTATTGAATCTCAATAATGGGTTTTGAGAGTTTGTCGATGTCTAATGTGCTGGTAATGATATATATGTGTTTTTTTTTATTTTTAATCAGCCTTGATGTTATTATATTTTTGGTTTTTTTTTACCTAAAATACCCTTTAGCCCATCCACCCTCTTTTAAAGGAGCCACTTATTTACATTAATGTCACTGTTTATTATCAACCATTGATTACTTTAATCTAACACACCAGATTGGTTCTCGCAGTTCTTGACATTTTTTTGATTACTTATCCTATATATTTATGTATATATATATATATAATATTCTACAAAGTATTTTTCAACATATAAAAATCCATCTCATTGAAATATCAAGGCTTTACATTTATGTGTATGTGTATATTTATATTTTTATTATTGTGGTATGTTTTCTTTTAGAGGTAAGATCAATTACTCGTGATTGTCAGGAGGTCTTGTATGTTGTCTTAAACTGACAATCAAAACATGCCAAATTTAAAGACTGGTGCTCACAATATAATGAATTTATAGGGAAGTACAATTGTGGGTGGTGGTTGACATGAATATGGTGGTTGCCAATTAATGTATGTTCCATTTATATATTTATTTACTAGACACATGCCCACTTAATGCGGTGGTGATGGTGGCGACGGTGTGGTGGTGGCAGCGACGGGTGGTGGCGGGCACTGTGACGGCGACGGGTGGTGTGGGCAGCGGTGGTGATGTGATACTGAATGTAAAAGTAATTGATGTAAATGAGGTAGTGTAGTTATTTTAAGTGTTGAATTATTATGTGTAAATTATTTCATTAAGTATTAATGTATATCAGGTTGAAATGTTTGAATTAATGAATCAAGGAGAAAGGCATTTCAGGTACTTTAAATCATCTTTTGAGAGGAGGAAAGGGGGTGATTTGTTTATAATGAAAAAAAGGGGTGATTTTGTTTTATATAGTATTATAGATATTATAGATATATATGTATAACTATTACTAATACCCGTGCGCGTTGCACGGTCGACTTATAGTTATGTGTATTTATGTTTCATTTTATTTATTATAAAATTTATATATCCCGGTGCATAAGTAATTAAATGCAAGGTGAAACATTTTTAAACGATTATATATTAAGAGCATTTATAATGGTAAATTTTAAAGCTTTTTTTGTAAAACAATGTGTAAGAGTGTGTAAGAGGTTATTTTAAAGAAAGTTAAATTAAATATTTTCTCCATTAGAGTGGAAAGCTTTTTTAAAATTGTACTTCATGTTCATAATAATAAATTAATAATAAGAATAATAATAAAAGATATATACATATATAGTTATTAGTTAAGTTAAATTAATAGTTAGATTATTGCCTGGTCTTTGAAATGTTCTCTGTTCTCTTTGAAGTATACCGTATACCAACAAATTCCATGTTTGAGCTCAGACAATTTTAGGTTGTAGTACACTTTCTGTAACAATCAACATTGCATGCAACTTTCGCAAGTATGATCCCGAGGCGTAACTGTTTGCCTTTTTTATTACCTCAATACATTCAAACCTTGCTAGAAACATTGAAGTGTTCACCGACGGTCTATTTGCGACATCTTCAACGGAGTATCTTTTGTTTCATCATAAGTTACATTTTGCTCGCCATCCACATGAAACGGAAGTCTAACTACGGGCTGGTTTGCGATAATGAATATCAAAGGAGTATATTCTCCAGATTGACTCGCAAGCTTAAACATAATGACATCCATAGTATACGTCTATTTCATCATCTTTGTTTGTTACCGCAAGTGTTGCCCTATCATTGCCTTTGGTTATGTACGTACTTGAATAAATATTTGATGGAACGACTTGGTTACACCATTCCACATTTATACGGGTCCGATATCGTCTCATAAGACAACTATTGTATCCAATAACATATGTGTTGTCTAGTGGGATATCTTTTTTCATGACAATCTTGCCATCATCTCGTCTACGATATATTGGAAAACCATCATCTTCATTCCTCCGGTTATTTTACCCTTTTAAAACCTTAAAACGCATTGATTCAAACTTGATCGAAAAATTAATCCCCTTGAAAGTATATATAGCCATATAGGCATCGGAAGAATTTATATATATATGGGCATTAATTTTATTATTAATCATTAATCAAATTAAGGAAAGTGTTAGAGTATGATAAGGAAAAGAACATAAGAATTGGAGAATAGCACAAATAAGGATACATAATTTATATATTTTTATTATGGATATAAACGTAACTTAATTATTATTTTAAAAGGTTTTTTAATTGTATATGACTAAAAGGACACTTGTCGCTTTAATATAGTGCCACGTGTCGTTAAATAGAGGTTACAATCCTGTTTTAGTTTATTGGTAGATATTATATAAAGCGTTTTTTGACATGTAAAAACCCATCTCGCGAGATCAGCATGGCTTTATATTTACGTGTATGTTTATATTTATATTCTTATTATTGTGGTACTTTTTTTATGGTGTAACTTACTCGCGAATGCCGAGAAGTTTAAGTCCGTATTAGAGAGTCTTATCGAAGAGCAAATTCCTATTTAAACTCCAAAGGAAGAAAATCCTACGTTGCCAAAGGGCCGAACTTGAGACATTGGAAGATAAAACTCCCCGCTAACTCCTCATAAAAATGTGGTTTTCTTTTATTATTTATGGTTTATGTATTAAATCGATCCCAAGGAAGAAATTTCTACATTGCCATAGTATGTAAAGTATAAAAAGATTGACATTCAATTCATCATTCTTTGTCGTTTTGAGGATGTTTTGCCTATTTACTATCAACAGGTGTAAGGGAAATTTTCATATGAAGATGAAAGATAGCTTTGCACTTCCATCATAACTCTATACAAACGTTCACACTAAAAAAGTTCATTGTTTAAAATAGCATACCAAGCGGCTGGATTTGGTGTCTCATTCTGACATGATCTCATGGTTCATTCCTTGATGCTGAAGTTGACGAGTCATGTGTTCATATTCTTGATCATGGTTTAAGAAAAATTAAAATAAGGAAACAATACTTTGAAAATATCTCTCATTATAAGACAGATAAAAATTAATCAAACAGAACGAAACAACAGCTAATAGGACTTCTATGTCCCAAGAAGTCTCCTACTTGATTTCCCATATAACAAGACCAAAATCACAATGTAAATAGATCATCAAAACTAATAGATATAATAAGTTTTGCATGTTTTAAGTTGGATACCAATTTCATTTAATCATTGATTTCTAATCTTTTGATATCTACTAAATTCATTTTTTTCGAAAAATAGAATAAAAACACTTTCACATCGATACAGAGAGTAATGTATCAATCCTCGCTTTCTAACAAGCTTTATAACTATTGAAAAATACGTCTTGCTATTAAAGTTTGAAATAACACTTTTGTAAAAACAAAATATAATATAGTTAACAATCAAGGCTTGAATCAAATAGTTAACATTCTTGACTTCGGAGACAGAAGTCAAGGGTTCAATTCTTAATTTTTGCAACGTCGAGTGTCCTTTTTCTCATAACACGTGAAAGACATTATAACTAGAGAATATTAGATCGTGTGATGCACGACACTCTAAAATTACCATTTTCAATAGACTTGATAAGTACTTCTAATTAGAGCTGGCATATCGTGTCCGACACGACACGATAAGACACGAACACGATAGGGTTAAACACGAGCACGACACAATAGCTAATCGTGTCAGTTTTTCCAAACACGAACACGACACAATTTTTAACAGGTTACACGATAAGGGACCTGTTAAGAGACCTGTTAAGGGACTTGTTAAAAGGTACACGATAAGGGACCTGTTAAAGGACCTGATAACGTGTCTTATCGTGTCTTAACGTGTCTTAACGGGTCTTTAACGTGTCTTGACAGGTCCATATATATACTACTTGTTTGATCGTGTCTTAACATATCCGGACCTGTTAAGACACGAATACTACATACTATTCGTATCTTAACAGGTCAAGACCTATTCGTGTCATAACAGGTCCGGATCTGTTAAGAAACGAACCACGTTAAGGCCAAACACGAAACACGAAAAAACCAGGTCGTCTCATGTCGTGCTAACAGGTCCGTGTCAGAAATGGTCAGCTCAAAACCGTGATAGTAATATCAAATAGGTTATCTTGGAGGATTCCGTACTTCTAATGACACATCAAAATGTATGCGACGAAGGTGAAAATAACTTGGCCAAAAAGTTTATCTATTTAGCTATGTAATCTACATATCTAAGGTTTCGATAATATGTATTTTAGCGATCATGACTTCTTAATACGACTGTAATTAGCAAAAAACTTACATCAAGATTTTACGTCGTCCTACAATTGGTCTTTAGCTCGACATTCTCCTTTAAAATGTTAAATGTATGTCATTCAAATAATGTAGTACAAAAACTTCTATTGGTGTTTTTTCAATGGTGTGATCATTATTTTGTCGTCATATTTTTTTTGGGTGGGACAGTAATTAAACAAACTTTCTACTATTCTTTCAAATATCATGATCAGGGGTGGGTTATTTTAAGAATCAATAAAAAAAAAACCCAAGAACCAATACTAGCCATCCATTCATCAAGATCAAATTTAAATCAGGAAGGGTATTCTCGTCATTTTAACAGGTAATTACAATATATAATGTGTAAATTTCTCATTCTCGTTCTTAAGTGTGTGTAAAAACACACACCTTCTCACCTTCTGCTCTCAACAAAATTCCGATCAAAATCTGCAAAATTCAGATCAGATCTTCATATAATCCGATCAATCCTACATGAAATCGCGATCAAACCTCCATTAATTCCGATTAGATTCGATTTCAGATCTCAATTTCTTAAAAAAAATAAATTCATAAAACCTATCAAAAATTCATATTCCGGTTTTTGTGAAATTCCGATCCAAATTCCGATCAAACTATAACAGTTAAGTAATCCGCAAATCGATTATCATCAATTACAGTAGCTTTTTTATTTATAATTTTTTTGATATGAAATTTCTTAACTACACAGGTGAATATGGAAGAGGATTCAACTATTCATGATGACGAAGTCAATTCAACGTTTCATGAAGAAGATAGTGTGTTCAGTAACCTCTTTGAAGCTGAATCGAGTAAGTTTTCAAAATTTCAGCTTAAAATTGAATGTATGTTGATCCTACACATGTGTATGTTGATCCTACACATGTGTATGTTGATCCTTCACATGTGTAGCAGATGTATGTATGCGAATCCAGTTGTATTAGTCGTCTACGCATGTGGAGGATGTGTTTTCAAAATTTCAGCTTAAAATTGAATGTATGTTGATCCTACAAATGTGTATGTTGATCCTACACATGTGTATGTTGATCCTACACATGTGTAGCAGATGTATGTATGCGAATCCAGTTGTATTAGTCGTCTACGCATGTGTAGGATGTGTTTTAGTTAACAGATATGAAGTTGAAATGTTTATCAATGTATGTTGATTCTACACAGGTGTAGCACATGTGTATGTATGTATGCGAATCCAGTTGTATTAGTCGTCTACGCATGTGTAGGATGTGTTTTCAAAATTTCAGCTTAAAATTGAATGTATGTTGATCATACACATGTGTATGTTGATCCTACACATGTGTATGTATGATCCAATTGTATTAGTCGTCTACGCATGTGTAGGATGTGTTTTCAAAATTTCAGCTTAAAATTGAATGTATGTTGATCCTACAAATATGTATGTTGATCCTACACATGTGTATGTTGTCTACAAATGTGTATGTTGACCTAAATGAATGTATGTTGATCCTACACATGTGTATGTTGATCCTACACATGTGTAGCAGATGTATGTATGCGAATCCAGTTGTATTAGTCGTCTACGCATGTGTAGGATGTGTTTTCAAAATTTCAGCTTAAAATTGAATGTATGTTGATCCTACACATGTGTATGTTGATCCTACATTGTGTATGTTGATCCTACAAATGTGTATGTTGATCCTACACATGTGTAGCAGATGTATGTATGCGAATCCAGTTGTATTAGTCGTCTACGCATGTGGAGGATGTGTTTTCAAAATTTCAGCTTAAAATTGAATGTATGTTGATCCTACAAATGTGTATGTTGATCCTACACATGTGTAAAATAACAGCCATAATGTATGATTTTTTTATTCGGAATCATATTATTGTATTTACACGTGTGAAAGTGTCGTTTATTCGTATCCTACACAGGGGTAAAATAACAGCCATAATGTATGATTTTTTTATTCTGAATCATATTATTGTATTTACACATGTGAAAGTGTCGTTTATTCGTATCCTACACAGGGGTAAAATAACAGCCATAATGTATGATTTTTTTATTCGAATCATATTATTGTATTTACACATGTGAAAGTGTCGTTTATTCGTATCCTACACAGGGGTAAAATAACAGCCATAATGTATGATTTTTTTATTCGGAATCATATTATTGTATTTACACGTGTGAAAGTGTCGTTTATTCGTATCCTACACAGGGGTAAAATAACAGCCATAATGTATGATTTTTTTATTCGGAATCATATTATTGTATTTACACGTGTGAAAGTGTCGTTTATTCGTATCCTACACAGGGGTAAAATAACAGCCATAATGTATGATTTTTTTATTCGGAATCATATTATTGTATTTACACGTGTGAAAGTGTCGTTTATTCGTATCCTACACAGGGGTAAAATAACAGCCATAATGTATGATTTTTTTATTCTGAATCATATTATTGTATTTACACATGTGAAAGTGTCGTTTATTCGTATCCTACACAGGGGTAAAATAACAGCCATAATGTATGATTTTTTTATTCGAATCATATTATTGTATTTACACATGTGAAAGTGTCGTTTATTCGTATCCTACACAGGGGTAAAATAACAGCCATAATGTATGATTTTTTTATTCGGAATCATATTATTGTATTTACACATGTGAAAGTGTCGTTTATTCGTATCCTACACAGGGGTAAAATAACAGCCATAATGTATGATTTTTTTATTCGGAATCATATTATTGTATTTACACGTGTGAAAGTGTCGTTTATTCGTATCCTACACAGGGGTAAAATAACAGCCATAATGTATGATTTTTTTATTCTGAATCATATTATTGTATTTACACATGTGAAAGTGTCGTTTATTCGTATCCTACACAGGGGTAAAATAACAGCCATAATGTATGATTTTTTTATTCGGAATCATATTATTGTATTTACACGTGTGAAAGTGTCGTTTATTCGTATCCTACACAGGGGTAAAATAACAGCCATAATGTATGATTTTTTTATTCGGAATCATATTATTGTATTTACACGTGTGAAAGTGTCGTTTATTCGTATCCTACACAGGGGTAAAATAACAGCCATAATGTATGATTTTTTTATTCGGAATCATATTATTGTATTTACACGTGTGAAAGTGTCGTTTATTCGTATCCTACACAGGGGTAAAATAACAGCCATAATGTATGATTTTTTTATTCGGAATCATATTATTGTATTTACACGTGTGAAAGTGTCGTTTATTCGTATCCTACACAGGGGTAAAATAACAGCCATAATGTATGATTTTTTTATTCGGAATCATATAATTGTATTTACACGTGTGAAAGTGTCGTTTATTCGTATCCTACACAGGGGTAAAATAACAGCCATAATGTATGATTTTTTTATTCGGAATCATATTATTGTATTTACACATGTGAAAGTGTCGTTTATTCGTATCCTACACAAGGGTAAAATAACAGCCATAATGTGCGATTTCAGGTACAACATGATGTTTGTCCCATTCACCGGGATAGACAACCATAAGAAGACTGTGTCTATCGGAGCTGGTATGCTTAGGGATGAAACATCAGATTCTTACGTGTGGTTGTTGAAAGCGTTTTTGGATACATTTGGAAGCCAACCAAAGATGGTCGTCACTGATCAAGATGCAGCAATGAAGAAGGCCGTTGCACTCGTCTTAACGGAATCAAGGCACCGAATGTGCATGTGGCACATCACTCAGAAGTTGCCTATGAAGGTAAAAAATTGAAAACTTGACATTCTTCAAATGTTTACGACGATATTATACAGCCTGGACCTCTTAAAAAAACACAATCTTCACATGTGTAGTTAGGCTAACCATTTCCATATACAGGTAGGAAAACGCATGTTTGATAATAATGATTTCAAGAAGAAGTTCAACGACATAGTTTGGAACATATCATTGAGTACAAAGACGTTTGAGAAAAGATAGGCAGAGATAATGAAGGAATTCAAGTTGGAAGAACATCCATGGTTCACGCATATGTATGATATCAGGTCTACATGGATACCAGCTTACTTCACAGACTTACCGATGTCGGGTTTGATGAGAACCACCTCAAGATCGGAAAGCGAAAACTCATTCTTCAGCAATTTCACGAATGGTGGAGCAACGTTGATTCATTTTATGATGTCGTATGAGTCTGCCATGGAGAGGCAGGGAGCAGGTTAGAGGTTCTTGACCACCAGACACATAACAAGAGACCACCGTTTAAAACCCCTCTTGTTATTGAGCAACACGCGTGCAATGTTTACACGCGTACCATTTTCCTGTTGGTGCAAAAAGAAATATATTTGGGAAGTTGGTGGTGTTCTCAGCATTCCGTGACCTCGGGAATGCAAGGATGTGATGTGATTGTGGTTAAAGAGATAAGGGAAGTTAAGAAAAACATACAAAAGGTGGTGGTCGGCAAAAAGAAAGACAAGAATGTTGAAGAGGTTGAAGACATCAAAACTGTGGATCAAGAAGAAGCTGAAGATGGAACGGAAGATGAAACCGAAAATGCAACAGGGACGGGAACCACGACCCAAACTGTGAAAAAAGTATATACTTTCCAGGTATGCTACTGAAAAACTCACTTAGCACATTTACTTACACATGGGTAGGTACATCTGATAATATATGCTACGCATGGGTAGGACAGTTTATTAGAATTTTTTAGATGTAACAACGTGTCCTATTCTCTTGTGTGATATTAAGGTGACACATAACAAGCAAGATGGAACCACTGATTGTAGCTGCATGACTTTCCCGAGATATGGATTTTTATGCCGACACATATTTTGTGTGTTCAAGAACTTGGATGTTCAATAAATTCCAGAAAAATACATCCTAAGAAGTTGGAAAAAGGATTTGATATAAACCACTGGGTTGATAGCCCAGTGGCCAGCCGCCCCCGTAGAAGCTGGGCCCCGCCATGTTTACCCCTCACACAATATTGGGGCGCAGGTTCGAATCTCGGCCGGCACGCATGGTTGGGGTATTTGGTGGAGGGGTTTCAATGGGATACTGGTTGTGCGGCCTGCGAGTATCGGAACCAATGCGGTTCCAGGGATTAAGGTGTTCCCTCCAATCTACACTTTTTCACACAAAAGGATTTGATACCTCCAGGAATGAGAACACGAAGATATATTGGAGAAGGTGGATCAAGTGAAGAATGTGAGAGGATGGGAAATGAGTTGCATTTTATGGTAGATGTTTGCGTAGATATATTGCAGAAGGATGAGGAAAAGCTGTCTGATTTTGTTGAAAAAGTCAGGGCGCTAAAAGATGAGATAGAGGCTGCACATCCAAAATCAAGATCAAAGAATCATGATGAGGCAATAGAGAGATTCTTAGGAGTTCCCAAGCCAAGTAACAATGATGTTCAAAATCCACCTCTTTTACCATACAAGGGATGCGGAAAGGACAACAGATTAAAGTCTCTAAAAGAAAAGGTGACTGAAAAATATCTAAAGCCAAAAAGAAAGTGCAGAAAGTGTGGGATATTGACAAGTGACCACGACGCAAGGAATTGTGAAAAGAAGAAAGCAGAAAAAGCTAAAGAACAGGCGGTGGCTCTCGCTCTTGAAAAACTTGAAAAGAAGTAATCACTCGGATGTTTGAATTAGAATATAGATAAATATATAAAAAAGATGTAATTCATTGATAATTTTTTCTTTTTCTTTTTTCCGAATGTTCAAAAATAATGTCCTACACATGCTTAAGAACTTGTGTGAGCAATGCAATTGGATGATTTACTCTAGCTACTTGATTTACTTTTGTTACTTGAATGAAATTCAATGTAAATTTAGGTTTTCAATGCGCAAGTTGTATATCTTACACATGGGTAAGTTACTTATGAAGTTCAAAATGGTTAGCCAGAACTGGAAAGTTTATAACTTACACATGGGTAAGTACGACCTACACATGTGTAAGTAAACCTGCCCATGGGTAAGTACAACCTGCCATGGGTAAGTACAACCTGCCCATGGGTAAGTACAACCTGCCCATGGGTAAGTACAACCTGCCCATGGGTAAGTTACTTATGAAGTTCAAAATTGTTAACCAGAACTGGTATGTTTATAACTTACACATGGGTAAGTATAACCTACACATGGGTAAGTACAAATTACACATGGGTAAATTACTTAAAAATTTCAAAAATGCTAATCCGAGGGAAAAGCTACATTCCAAAACCCTAAAATCTAAACCCTAGGGGGGATAAATGCTAATCCGAGGGGGAAGTGTGAGAAAAAAGTAGAAAATGTTTAGGGTTTGAAGTCGTAGGGTTAGCCTAATCCGAGGGAAAAGCTACATTCTAAAACCCTAAAATCTAAACCCTAGGGGGGCTAAATGCTAATCCGAGGGGGAAGTGTGATTACGGGGGCCTGCGGCCCGCGCTTTAGTTTAGGGTTTGAAGTCGTACGGCTAACCCTACCACTTCAAACCCTAAACTAAAGTTTTATTACGGGGGCCTTCGGCCCGCGCTTTAGTTTAGGGTTTGAAGTCGTAGGGTTAGCAAAGCTTAATTGCTAATCCGAGGGAAAAACTACATTCTAAAACCCTAAAATCTAAACCCTAGGGGGGCTAAATGCTAATCCGAGGGGGAAGTGTGATTACGGGGGCCTGCGGCCCGCGCTTAATTGCTAACCCGAGGGGAAAGCTGCATTCTAAAACCCAAAATCTAAACCATAAACCCTAAAATCTAAACCCTAAAAACCTAAAGAGGACGAGGGTTCCCACTCTAGGGTTTAGGGTTTGAAGCATTCTAAAACCCAAAATGCTAAACCTTAAAGATGTGTAGGTTTAGCAATGCAATTGGATGATTTACTCTAGCTACTTGATTTACTTTTGTTACTTGAATGAAATTCAATTTAAATTTAAATTTAGGTTTTCAATAGGCAAGTTGTAGACCTTATACATGGGTAAGTTACATATGAAGTGCAAAATTGTTAGCCAGAACTGGTATGTTTATAACTTACACATGGGTAAGTATAACCTACACATGTGTAGGAAAGACCTGTAACTGGTGAGTTGTATAAATGTCCATGGGTAAGTACATCCTGCATGGGTAAGTACATCCTGCACATGGGTAAGATGTATAATGGAAGTAAAAAAGACGGTTCTGCAAAGGAAATTAGATCTGAATTCATCAAAGATACGGAATGCAAATCATCTGTTTCAGCATTAATCACATGTTCAAAAATAGCTTCGTTAACAAGTAGCACAATAAACGACAAAAAGATGTCGACCACTCCTACGTCCCAAGCTAAAACATCAAAATAACAAGATTAAAACCAAAGTCTAACAGTAGCAAAAAGTGTTAAACAACCAAGTTCACCAACTACAAACGATCAAAATGCATATTAGAGGCAACAACATTACGAATCGCCTCCTTGCCCATAGGAACAACATACTCCTCCTTGAACACCTTTAAATATCCATCAAATTTATCTTTGAGAATGTTCTTTGAATAGCACAAAATCTTTGTGCAGTATTTCGCCCTTAGGTTAGTAACAACATACTCCTCCTTGAACACCTTTAAATATCCATCAAATTTATCTTTGAGAATGTTCTTTGAATAGCACAAAATCTTGGTGCAGTATTTCGCCCTTAGGTTAGTAAGCTGAATTTTCTGAGTAACGTCACCGCTTGCACGCTCCCTCTTAAATCCAATGTCCCAGTCTTCACGTGCTTGGCCAACATATGTGTCCATATGACACATCAAAAACACCCCACAGTCCACATCGTTGTTTTTGGTCCTCCACTTCATCTTCATTATATTATGCTTGACCTTGTTGATACTTTCTGCTTTAGGATGACCATATTTTCTCAAATGACAAACAAATAGGTCACGCTGAAACAAAAAATGACGAGTTCTATGTAAGAATTCAAACTTGGCATTGTAAGCCTAAAGATGCACAAAGATAGATACTTACGACAACATCACAGACTTGTTTGTATTTCACATCATATTCATCACACGCGGCACTGTTGTCAATTATGGTGAAGGCAACCCTTGCGAGATTGAAGACAACGAGGTAGTAGTGGTTAAATGCAATAATCGGGAAAAAAACCTGCATATTCAATATAATGTATGATGAGCAGTTATCGTACACATCTGAAAATCAAATGAGGTATTGCTAAAAACAAGAAACCACAGAAATCTAGTATGCAAAGGAGAAGTACTTACGGTTTCAAAATTCTTCATATCGAGAAAATCAGTATTACCGCGCAATACCACCTGCATATTCGATTAAAAAATCTCGAATGCTTGTTCAAGAGTCAACGTTCCATCCCACATATTAGATGTCTGGTTTAAAAAACTAGTTTAGTACCTTATAAGGTGGAAAATGAAAACGTAAAAAAACGTAAATTAACTTTAAAAAACAGCTTACAACTGTTGTGGAATACAAAAACAATCTAGTGGGTATTCCTCCTTTCACCATTTGTTCATCAAGAAGTATGAGACTCCAAACATCGATAACAGAAGCATGCACAGGAACTCCAGGTGCCAAACTTTCCACATGCGCACGGGTTAAATAATGGCCGGTTTTTGTTTCAAATACAAACTCCCTAACAAGAATAAACAACAAAAACATAATAAATTGAAAACATGTGAATACATATAAAAACATAGAACTGTACAATGAAACTATAAAACTACACACGTGCAAAAGAATAAACTTACCCGGCTTCACCTTGCATAACAAAGAAACTGCCAGAAAGTTCAAACTCAAACTGCTCAAGGGACGTAGTGACATCAGTAACCATACCCTTATACGGAGAACGAAAGTATTTTGAAGGTTTAACCATCCGTTTCTTAACATCCTCTAACTCGCATTCTTTGCATCATTTGAAGGTTTCACCATCCGTTTCTTAACATCCTCTAGTTTCGCATTTTTTGGATCAGCATCATCCTTTTTCGACAAAACTAACTTAGCAGAACCAGATGCCGGGGAAGAACGAGTAACAATGCGAGTACTAGGTTTCGGGGAAGGAGTAGTGAAATCCTGAGACAGAAGAGAAAAACTTGGAGCATAATCTGTAGCACAACGACCTAGTTTGGTTTTAGGCACACTTTTATCAATGTTCTCAAAGACCGCATTAAGAGCGGAATCATTCAACCACTCGTCTCCATTTAAACCACCATCTTCACCCGTAGAATTGGCATCATGTTGTTTATCATCATTATCTTTTGACTTCTCGAAATTGGTACCATCAGGAACATCTTTTTGGTTATCAAAAACATCATCATCAGTATTCTTCAGATTCTCACAAAAACCATCAGACTTCTGATCATTACAACCTTCTTCATTACATTCAACATTACCACCATCAGCATAATCACATGGATCTCGGACATCATCATTGAATCTTTGATCATCAGCAGTTGGGATTTCAGTTTTTGAGTGTCTCAAAAATTCTTCAAACTTATCCTTCAAACCTAAAAGCTTCACATCATCAGGAAACAACGAGACCCCCCCTATTTAATGTAGAATCAAGCTGAAGAACAATGTCCTGAACCTTTGAATAGATTTCCTGAAATGTAACAGAAACATAAAATATAAAGAATGTAATAAAAAATGATCCTACACGTGTGGAGTTGCTACACATGGGAAGGTAACACTTTAACATTTGTATGACAGTGCTACACCTGTGTAGGTCATAAATTACACATGTGAAGGTGATAAAAGGTTTACCTCTACAGAAGACTCAACCGATGCACAAGCAGTGGCAAGAACAGTAACACCTCCTTGATCAACTTCATCCTCTGAAAATGGAGGCTGCAAAGGAAGCTTACCGAAATTTCCATTAGCTTTAAGCTCCGCCTCGACTCGCTCTGACAAATAAATACGATTCCAGTACTTGATGGCTGGTCGTGAGAGAGGAACCGGGAAACTTTCACAGATGGTGGAATCAACATAAAGAAACTGCATCATCGTGTAAATCAGTATTACCGCGCAATACCACCTGCATATTCGATTGAAAAATCTCGAATGCTTGTTCAAGAGTCAACGTTCCGTCCCACATATTAGATGTCTGGTTTAAAAAACTAGTTTAGTACCTTATAAGGTGGAAAATGAAAACGTAAATAAAACGTAAATTAACTTTAAAAAACAGCTTACAACTGTTGTGGAATACAAAAACAATCTAGTGGGTATTCCTCCTTTCACCATTTGTTCATCAAGAAGTATGAGACTCCAAACATCGATAACAGAAGCATGCACAGGAACTCCAGGTGCCAAACTTTCCACATGCGCACGGGTTAAATAATGGCCGGTTTTTGTTTCAAATACAAACTCCCTAACAAGAATAAACAACAAAAACATCATCATCAGTATTCTTCAGATTCTCACAAAAACCATCAGACTTCTGATCATTACAACCTTCTTCATTACATTCAACATTACCACCATCAGCATAATCACATGGATCTCGGACATCATCATTGAATCTTTGATCATCAGCAGTTGGGATTTCAGTTTTTGAGTGTCTCAAAAATTCTTCAAACTTATCCTTCAAACCTAAAAGCTTCACATCATCAGGAAACAACGAGACCCCCCCTATTTAATGTAGAATCAAGCTGAAGAACAATGTCCTGAACCTTTGAATAGATTTCCTGAAATGTAACAGAAACATAAAATATAAAGAATGTAATAAAAAATGATCCTACACGTGTGGAGTTGCTACACATGGGAAGGTAACACTTTAACATTTGTATGACAGTGCTACACCTGTGTAGGTCATAAATTACACATGTGAAGGTGATAAAAGGTTTACCTCTACAGAAGACTCAACCGATGCACAAGCAGTGGCAAGAACAGTAACACCTCCTTGATCAACTTCATCCTCTGAAAATGGAGGCTGCAAAGGAAGCTTACCGAAATTTCCATTAGCTTTAAGCTCCGCCTCGACTCGCTCTGACAAATAAATACGATTCCAGTACTTGATGGCTGGTCGTGAGAGAGGAACCGGGAAACTTTCACAGATGGTGGAATCAACATAAAGCAACTGCATCATCGTGTAAACAAATTTAAACACACAAACACATAAAGAAAAGGCAGAAACGTAATGAAAACAAAATATTACTTGCAAAAACGTCATCGACCCAAACCAATGTGTATCCCTAGGCAGTGGCCATTTCTTCTTGCATCCTTTGAAATGACGAATCAGAAAACCACACCAATCAATCGACTTGATGTCGGTATCTTCTGTTATGCGGTCAAGAATTGCCTTTTGGCAGCCAACAGTGTAAGCACCACTCATATCCAAAGTGATCATCGTGCCGACAAAAAGCATCAAGAAATTAAGCTTGAACGATAAACCAGCCTCATCGGAATGTTTGAGAACATCCGCAACATTCTTAGGACGAACATTCGCCAAACCAAAATCAGATTTCCATCGATCAGAGAAAGAGACTTCATCATCATCAACATTCTTTAATGGCAACGACAAAAGATTTATATCACCCATTGGGATCCCGAGAATATCACGAACAGCTTCACGATTGATATTGATGGAAACAGAATCAAAAGTGATCTTCAAACCTTCTACATCTAACTTATCAACAACAAAAAAGCCTAACGAACCAGGAAGAGTGTCAAGTTTCATATCCAGAAAACTACCAAAACCCATCTCTCTAATAACTCTTTTCTGTGGTTCTTTCAGAATATCCAAAACTTCAAAAAGCAAGTTAGGAGATGTCCTAATCCTAACACTAGGAAGAACGTCAACTTTCAACTTCTGCGTCCTTTGTTTAACAATGGCTCCCTTTTTTGGACTTTTCTTGGACTTTTTACTCTTAACTGACTTCACAACAACCTTTGAAACATCTTCAGTACGACGTTTCTTCGACTTGTGAGAAACATCTTCTGTATCAGTTTCAGTCATCCGTTTGTTGGCTGTTTTAACAGACTTAGCAGGGGTGACCTTGTTGGAATTATCAGCTTCAACAGCCTTAACGAGAGAAACCTTCTTCGCACGGTTTGATGACACAAAGTCAGAATCAGAAGAAGACTCAGAGGCATCGGCAACCTTTTTAGAAGATTTTGATTTCAGAGATTTGGGTTCCGATACATCTTTATCATCATTTTTATCTTGGGAAACTATAATAAAAAAATAAATACATATAAGCAAATCATCAAAAAGCTACAACTAGACTAAAACAAATAAATATAAGCAAGATAAGCAATTAAAATGAGAAATTTTCACATGTGTAGCAAGACTTTATCCTTAGCCAAATACATCAACAACAAATATCAGAATCATTATTAACCTAAATAAACATTATCAACTGCTTACAGTTAAACATTTCTAAAAGTAACTACCTACACATGTGTGACTAACTAAAAAACAAGAAATAATCAACAATGAAAAATATACACCACCTAATAACGAAACAACAACAATAACCAGAAGAATAACAACATAAATATCTCTAAATAAGTAGGAATAAAAAATCATCAACTACACAAAAATCATATACAATCATCAAATTAAATAAAACGTAAATATAAATGTAATGAAATAAACCGAAATGCATACCAGGAGATTTAGATCGTTTTGCGGACTTCTTCCTCATCGTAACCCTAATTTGATCGGAAAAATTTGAAACCGTAATTTCAATCAGATTTTCAAAATAAGATACTTTTCACCAGAATTTCTAGTATTATTTGATGATATGAAGATAGAAAACGGAAATTGATCAGAAATCAAGGATAAAACACGATTAAAAATGGAGAAATAATCGGCGGAGAAAACTATGTGTGAAGAGAGGGAAATGATTTGAGAGGGAAGAAAGACTGAGAGAATGAGAGAGTGAGGGAGGAAGGATTGTGTTTGGTGGGAGGTTGGAAATTACCACGGTACCCTTTCAAGGGTATCCGTGTGTTATTGATCTTTAAATCTGATCCACACAAATAAATTGATCCAAGGGTTGTGGTTAGTTCCTGGGTTCTTTTTTATTTAGCAATTCTTTAATTAACCCCCTCATCATGATCATCTAATTCACTTTCATAAAGAAATTGATGTAATAAGCAAATATGTCCAAACATAAATATCTAAAATGATATCATATAGTATCGTATTAATATAGTACCGTATTATTTAAATAAGTACTCAAGTCAATATAATAAGTAAAAATAGTTGTTTTTGCATCACTTAAATGTATTTTTTAAGTTGAATTAATTTTGTAGTAGTTTTTGATGATTGAGATTTCATATAAATAACTTTGCTTTACATGAATATTATATATTCTATTTTTATATTTCTATTTATTTTATTTTTTATTTATATTAATTAAAAAGTCTCATAACAACGCACAAAAAGTATTAAGGCAGTTGCAATTATTTATTACCTAGATTTAAACATTTTTTTTTTGAAAGGTGAATTTCGCTGAAAACTTCGTGTCGCGATTCGACAGCGGAAGGTCTAGCATACGTTGTCTAAACCGGGTCCGCGCTAGAGAGCTTTCTCGAAGTAGAAATGCCTATTTCAAATACCAGATGGGGGAAAACCCCCTACTAATTCGCCCGAAGGCACGCCGATTAATAGGGGTAAACTCTTCCCCCTCAGACTTGAACCTAGGTATACCCAAGTCAAGTCCTCATAAAGGGACTTAATACCTATGTCCTCCCCAAGGCTTGAACACAAGACCTCATGCAAAGGGGATGATTTTTCAACCATTAACATCCAATACAAGGACAAATATATTATATATATATTATATGTATATATATATATATATATACATATATATATATATATATATGTACATAAACATTTAACAACATATACCTACCCATACATGTAATACATTACTATACATGCATTTAACATACTAGACAACACAGTATCATTAATTGATGGAACTAGCATACGCACTCATAAATGCATGAGTATGGGTGTGAAATATCAAAACTCAAATTATTATAGTATGTATAGAATAAAGAGATTATTAAACTTCAATTCATCATTCTTTATTTTTTTCAAGATGTTTTTGCCTATTTACTATCAACAAGTGTAGGGGAAATGTTCATCTCGAGATAAAAGATAGCTTTGCACTTTCATCGTAATGGAACTTTAGGAATCCCCACCCATATAAAAACGTTTAAACTAAAAAGTTTCATTGCTTGATATAGCATACCAAGCGGTCATATTTGCAGGCCCACACTAACATGATATCGGACCCACAATAGGTGGTTCATTCCTTGATGTTGAAGCTGACGAGTCGTGTGTCTATACCCTTCACATTAATTCAGGAAAAACTCAAAAAATTAAAACAATACTTTGAAACTATTTCTCATTTATAAGGCGGATTAGGCTGTCCGGAATGGGGAGGTTAGCCCCGGTTATCCACCGGTTTTCGCCGGCTAGTCGCCGGGCACACCACCCCGGCCCGGCGTTACACTCAAACGGCGATTCCCACATCGCTTCAAAATTGTTTGACCGGCTCAATTTTCAAAACTTTTTCAACCGTTGGAATATATGAACGGATAGTTTGTTTAAACTATTTTTTTCTAACTTTTACATAGATATAAAACAAACCCTTTTTACCACTTTCATTCCAATTCTTACTCTCAAAAAAATACTTTCACTTCACAAAACATAACCAAACTGAATCCCAACAACAACCAAAATAATCAACAACGTCCCATAATCGACTTTAACGATCCAAACATACTAAACAACCCGGCTTTCATCTACCTAATTCGACAAATGAACGTTAATCAACAATCGCCTTTCATCCACCTAGTCAATCTATGCCACAAATGGGTTTTGGTAATTGGAACATGCCACAAGAGGGGTATGGTTTTCGGTCCGTTCAAGAAACGTCACAACAACACTTTGTTCGTCAACAAGTTGCTCCAACCCCACCACGTTCTCCCGATGTCGAGTTCGTTCAAGAAACTCAACCCGAAGTTGAGTTAGAAGACGGAGAGGGTGGTTCAACACACCGAAAAAGACGTCAACACAAAAAGAAGGCGACCGATGAACTACGAAGGGAACACCGGCTATTCCATGGTCACCGGCCGAGGAAATGAATCTATGTAAAGCTTGGCTTGAGGTTACCGAAGACCCACGTGAAGGTTTAATATTTCGGCCTTTTTTAATTTTTTATCTCGTTTTTTTTTTTTTTTATGGTTCGGCCCTTTTAAACATTTTTTTGTTTTTTAAAGCAAATTTTTAAAGGAAAAAGACATATTGGACACGAATTACGGATGTGTTGCTCAAGCTAGAAAAGAAACCCGCGGGTTATCGTGATGCCGATGGGGTGGGTGCTAAATGGAGAAAAATGCGTCCACAAATTCAACATTTCAACCAAATCTATACTCGACTCACCAATGCAAATAACCATCAAAGCGGTGCGAATGATGCCGATGTTGTGAAAAGCGCACTCGCTGAGTACCGTGGAACTTATCTCAAAGCGTTTGGGTTTGTGGATATTTGGGAGAAACTTCGGCGTAGCTCCAAGTTTCACTATGTTGTTGACTTTGACGCAAAAGCCACTCGTGGTCAACCGAGTGCCAAAAGGTCGAAAACGTCGTCTTCCGCCGACCCGTCTAGTCAAGGTTTATATATATGTTTTTCGGTTATGTTTATATATATATATATATTTCAGTATATATATATATACTTTATGTAGTTCGTTTAGTCAAATATATATATATATATATATTTCAGTATATATATATATATATACTTTTTATCATACTTTATATATATATACTTTTTATTTACGTAATACTTTATATATATATATATAATTTTTATGTAGTTCGTTTAGTCAAATATATATATATACTTTATGTAGTTCGTTTAGTCAAATATATATATATACTTTATGTAGTTCGTTTAGTCAAATATATATGATATATATATGTATATATATATATTTCAGTTAAATATATAATAAAAAGTTAATTTAATATATATATAGTTTTTGTAACAATTTATACTTTATATAGGTTCAGATGCTCGTGTCAATATCGACCTTAACTCATTGAAGGAGGATGAGCCGGTGTTTCAAGAAAGGGCTAGTGGTAGAGACGCGGCTAGGAAAGCCGCGCAAGCGGGTTCATCGGGTTCGGGAGGCAAAGGGAAGGGAAAGGCTAGGTATAATGAGACTTTTGACCATTTATCGGTCAAATTGGACGGTTTGATGGACATAAGCAAGAAACGTGTTGGTATGCGTTAGGAGAAGATCGAGTTGAGTAAAATGAAGTTTAAGGCGAAGGAAAGTACGATTAAGCTTGCCGAGTTACGAGTGTTGACCAACGACTACAGTCATCTTGGAGAACCCGAACAGTCGATCATGATGAAGGCGCAAGAAGATATCCGCCAAAAATATGGATACATGTAGTTTTATTTAGGGATTAATCACTGAATAACCAACGTATTTTCTTGTTTGTACATGCATGGTTGCCAATCAAACTGAAATATTGATATATAATTATATATGCCCCACGAACTTTCAAATTTTGTACATGGTTAAACATAAGTGACTTGATGACCTTTAATATCAGGTTAAATTTTATTTTTATTTTAATTTTTACATAAATTCATAAATTGTTGCTTCTCTCTCATCAAAATTTCTTTTGCATCTTTGTTTCTCTCTCTATATTATCATCCATATATCAACACTACAGTCATTTGAGCTAGAATATTAGAATTATAATAATAAAAAGTTATATTATAATAATTATGTTTTAGCGTTGTTCATTTTTATGTTTTTTATTAGTATGTGTAACTTGTTTTTATTTTTAAAAAAAATTTGTAGTGTTTTAATATTAATGTATTTTTATTTAGTTTTATGGAAATATAACTTTTTATTAAAGTTTAGGTACCAAAGTGTAACTTTTTTTTTAATTTGAAGCCAAACACAAAAAAATAAAAATAAAAACAAATCAATCATTAACCTACCCCACCTTCAGGCAACTCCACTCCCCATTTTTCTCAGGCAACCCCCAGCAACCCAGGATATCACATGGCGCGACGTGGTGAAAGTAGCCCAACTCCCAGCAATATCACTCCGAATAGCCTTAGGGTTAATCAAACAGTAATGAAACAACAGCTAATAAAACTTCTATGTCCCAATTAAAAAATTCTCCAACGAAACATGATTTCCTAGATAACAAGACCAAAATCACAATCCAATAGTAGCCAAAAGATTTCTTATAAACAAAGGTATAAATAAAAGAATGTGAATCATAATGATGATAAGTGAGCAATCTCACCTGAAAGTCAACTTTCACTTCTGTAAAATCATCTTCATGCTAAATGTTATGATTTCCTGAACCCTCGGGTAGATTAACATCGTTGGCTAAGGATGGTCTCTCAAACAAATTACTTGTAACACCCCAACAAGGCGGAAACATGGGGCATTAATAGAAAAGCTCAGCGTGACATGGAAATTAAGTAGAGTTACTAAATGCATTCAAGGATTAGAGCAATCCATACATAATTCAAATACGATTACAAGTTTCGGATCAAATAATGCACAAGGAGCACAACACCATCAATAGTTTACAAAAATAGATCAAATGATGGCTAACGATCCAAATATAAAAAAAATTCGAGACCCGCTCAAAAATTAAAAGTAGGCCCTAAAAAATAAAAAACAAAATTTACGCAACATTTACAAAATAATAATATAAAATCATAAAATAAAACATTATATTAATAATAAAAATCACTATATAATTACACTAGAATATTCATAAAATACTAAAATATTACTGTAATTAAATGTACGTTTACCAAAAATTTATAACAAGGCCTATGGTTTTTGACTTTTTGTATTTTCCATAACACCGTAATAGCTGTATTCCATATATCTTAAATTAGAAAAAGATAAAATAATAATATCTACGAAAAACAGGGGGTAAGTTAGAACTTGGATAATAACAGAAGGTCCAAAAGTGGACAATGTGAAAAAAGAGTTACAGTACCATATCATCTTCCCACAAAGCAAAATGTCATCTTCTACATAGACATACATGTACATATATATACGTATCTATATATAAATCATGGGCCCTTAGAAGAGGTGGACCCGGCTCGGTTTCACCCTTTGCACACCCTAAGAGCCGGCCCTGAATGATGGCTAACGATCCTAGGCATAACCCATAAACGGGAGCAATGAATCACGGATCCACAAAAGTCCAAACTCAATCCTATCACATGCAATGCAATCATCCATCACGTCTTTGATTCACTTGATTACCTGAAAAGTGTACTAAAATGCGTCAACATAAAGTTGGTGAGTTCGTAGGTTTTGACTATAAGAAACAAGTATCGGGATAACAACCGTTTAACCTTGATACGAACATAATTAGATCATAAATGATCATATAACCTTGAAACCTTGATCGGGTCATTAAATGATCTCATGATTGGGATCGTTAAACGATCACCAAGCCTTGAAACCTTGATTGGATCATTTAATGAACCTCGTAACCTTGATGCAAACATATACAATCACACAACCTTGATTCACAATCCAAACTAGCAGATAACCTTGATACAACGATAAACGAACATTTAACCTTGACAAATAACCCATACGACCAAATAACCTTGATACAACAATTAAACGAACATTTAACCTTGACATATAACCCATACGATCAAACAACCTTGATACAATAATTAACCGAACATTTAACCTTGATTAAATAAGTAACCGATCACATAACAAGCAACAACCAAGAAAAACAAGACGTACACTTTTCACCCCAAAACGTGTGAAGTAAAAGGGGCTACGAAACTCACCTCGTCGGCAAAAGTTGAGTTATGAAGGAGTTATAGTGGTTCAACGATCGCCTCGTGTCCTCGACCTATCACATTTGTTTATTATGGATCATTACACGCATATATATATTTATATATATATATATGACCGACTTATATATATATATATATATATATATATATATTACTTTCATTTTTAGTTACGATGGCTCTTGACTTTAAGCGACTTATGACACTCGACCATGACATAACAGAGTCCAAGAAATGGTTCACTAGAAAACCCGGCTCGATCCAAGGAAAGAGGAAGTCGAACTAGGAAAACTAAAAAGAAATTAAGAACAAAGGGACCGTAAATTACGGTATGATGCACCGTAACTTACAGTGGGTCATCTTCTTCAAGCGTAAGGTACGGTCACCATAGGCGTAGGGTTACGGTAGGCGAGGACAACACAACGTAAGGTACGCCCATTCCAGCGTAAACTACGCTGCTCTTCAAATGGCGTCTCCTGCAAAGGTTTTGGACGTAAACAGAACATTTTTGGCGTAAGGTCCATTTTGAACTTAGAGGACACCGTAACCTACGGCCAAAAGCTCGTATCTTACGCCAACAGTAAACAACCACCAGACCATACGCCCCAAAATACGCCCCTTTTTCCTACACCTAGCGTAACCTACGCCCAGATATGGCGTAAGGTACGCCTCTTCTGATCTGATCTTAACAGCAGCAGCAAACAACACCAAAAGTCGACCCACAAAACCCTAAAACTCATTTGTTGACCTTAAAAACGATTTGGCTAGGTTCATGGCTCAGTTTATGACTTACATGAGTTAGTTAAACATGGAAGACACCATTCATTCAATCCATTTGACCCTTAACCGATTTCTTACCCAAATTCAAGTGTGACCCATTTTGATTATCCAAGAAACCCTAATTTGTCCAGGAACTCGACTTGGAAGAATCTAAGACCCATCTGAAGTTTAAATAACATATTTAGGCATTTATAACCATAATTCCAATTCGAAATTTCCATCTACACATCAATTGAGCCCACAATCGGATTTTTGACCCATTAAATGCTAAAACCCTATTTTTTGACCTAGGTGTTCATTAAACCCGACTTTTGACCAAGATTGGAGAGGTTGGACTCAAAACAAGTTTATTAACAATAAACAATGGATTTGAAATGAATTTACTTACCAAAGTCTTCCACTACAAGCTAAATCCGAAATTGACCCGATTTGAATGAACCCTTGCACTTACAAAACCCAAAATTTTGATATGTTGAAGAGATGATGATGATGATGAAAACCCCTAACAAACTTTGATGCATTAAATTTAGTGAGAGAGAGTGTGTGTTGTAAGAATTCTTGCAATTGAATGTAGAGAGAGAAAGAGAGATGCAAGAATGAAATGAATGGATGAAAAAGTGTAAGGATTAGGTGGGGATAGGGTTGGGTTGACTCATTTAGCCATGGGTTTGGGTATGGGTAAGAGTTGACCCATGGATGGTCCACACACACACAAATCTAGTTAATTTAATTATTCACATATAATCCAACATTCAAACTAATTAATTAATTACTCCTGAACATCATACGAACACAACTTCAAATTAAAAAAAACGATCACTAAATATATGTACCTTGAACACGATTTCATCACAAGCAACTCGATCATATAACATTTGATTAATATTAATTAGTCACAAGCACATATAATTAACGGGTCAACAAAAGTCAAAATTCGCGAATGTTACATTACTAGTATGTGTTCATTGGGCAAATAGCTTGATGATTCTTAGGTGTAGAAGAGTACATCGATTCATTGTTATGCTCGATTCTTGGAGCTGTTTACATATTATTAAGATAAAAAAAAAACACAATTAGTAAATGACTTATTTTTGTTGTTAATCAAATAGTAACGAAACAAATTTAGCCCCTTGACGGAGATATATAACTGAGCTTCTTTTTCCTTTAACAAAGCATGAAGGTGTGACAGTCTAAGATTAAGATGCTTAGTGTCATGCTTGAGATGATTCACAACATGCTTTTCTGCACTAATTTTCAACAATGCAGAAATGTGTGGCTTAGTTAAGGAATTTTTGCATTGGCCTTCAGTTACAAAGTAAATATATACTCAACACTAACAAGCTAGTCAGCATTTGCAATAATCGTCTTTTGAGATAACTAAGTTGCGTGTGATTAGTGAGTAAGAAACTTGTAAAGAGAGCTTATTAAGGAATCAAGTTCCTTATGTAGAGATCTAAAGAACTTGTTGGCTATGTGTTTCAGAATTAACTAGTGTTAGTAGAAATACCAATAAAAATGAAAACACCTTAAAATGAAATTAAATGAAGTTTAATATAAAAAAGGTTTTGCTAAACGAAACCCTAAGAGCTTTCGTTAAGATACATTAAATAATTGTACACTTACCATAAAATATAAAAAGTTACAACTTTTTTATACACGTTACATTTCATCTAACATTTTCCATATAAAAAACACCATTGTATTTATATTTGTTGGATAGATAATTCAAATATACATTCAATACTTTTATGTCGATAAAACATTTTTAATAATTCTCGAGCTCTCTACATGGTCAAACGTGTTTTGTTAAAGAGTCAAACTAGTCAAGGAACATAGGAAGTGACTGTCTAACTCCTTTCCTTCACTCATTTCTTTCCCATTCTCTCATCCACTTTCTCTCTTTACAATTAAATTTCCTCCCATCGCTCTCTGTTTCTTCCAAATCTCCATCTTCTCTTTGATTTCTCTTTGGTAAGAATATGATGATTTTCGGTTTTTAAATTCATTTCTCATTTACAAAACGTGTTAATGATTACAAGTAACAGATCTATACATATGTATATATATATCGGTTTTGAAACATAAAAACTAGATCTGAAACTGAATTTAAACTCATAATAGATCTGGAAGTGTAGTGTATGAAGAATAAACGATCTCCTTTTTCCTACTTCCTCATATTCTTCGAGGCTACAGATCTGATCGCTGGCAGTGGATCTGTAGCGTGAGCGTTACGAAGCTATTATCATGCCATATTTTTCTCTCGGGGTTCGAGTCTTCAATATTGCAATTGGAGTAGACTACTTTCATAACTATAAACACACAATTCTTTGGTGACGATTTTATCCGTACTCCAAGAGAAGATGGATCTGTAGAGATCTTGGGACATGTTCCTGGATACAATGAAGATGAATTGGTGGTGACGGTTGACACGGATTGGATATATGTAATTGGCGAAACGTCAAACCCCTTAGTTAACTGTGAATGACTGTTGAGAAATGAGTTGGTTTTACAACCTTAGCTTTGGTATATTTGTTAGTGACTATTTTCTATAACCAAGTTGAAGTTGTTTTTAATATAAGGATCAAAAGTGAAGAAACCTAGAAGAATAGGCGTTGTGCTTGAAGGTAATCACAACGGTCATAATATGTTCTCTGGATATATAATCTCATTTGGATAGCATAGAGGAAGAAGATTTTAATTCTCTCATTGATCATTCACATTCTTTATATACTCTATTCTCTATCCATTGTCTGCGACTTTTCTTTATCTAGCTTCCATATATTTTGAATCATGTTTATTCCCTATCCACTTTTTTATCTCATCCCATTTTTGGGTATTGAGTTTTGGAGTAATGGCACCGGAGTGTAACCAACTATGACGAAAAAGTTATGTAATGTGGTGATCTACTCAACTAGCTATGTAATGTATGGACGTATGTTTTTTGGGCTATGTGGCGTATGCTACCGTTAACTTCCAAGCTGTAGTCGTTAAGTACTGTTGGAGTCAAGCTGCTCATACATTAAGAGATTTGAAGATGACAAACAGTTCAAGAAATACTTAAGTCTTTGGTTTTGGAGCTGAGTCAGCTTGGACTGATCCAAGCTGAGTCAGCCTGAACATCTTCACTGGAAGATGGTATCATTCAAGCTGCATCAAACAGAAGATAAGCACTTGGTCTAAATCAAAGATAAAGAATAAGGATAGAAGGCCAAGCTGATGGGTGGAAATCAGCTTGGTTCTTGCAGTCAGCTTGGAAGGTATAAGTTCAGCCTGGAGTATTGCAAGTGCTCCAGTGTTGTTATTTAACTTTGTATATATGTCACCCATCTGGATAAGCATCAGAAAGGACATTCTAAAGTGTCAGTTGGTGATTGTAAACATTCTATGAGGTGTCCATTAAACATGTGACTGCACGATCAACCTTGGTGAGCTTATGGGGAACAAAAAGGACAATGTCACTATCACCGGAAGATAATGGACGGCATCTAAGCCATGGTTGATGCCTATATAAACCAACCTTAGAGTCTTAAGAATGTGTGCATCCATTACATTAACTCTCACAACGATTAAAACTATCAGCTTGGATCCGTGTTGTACTCAGCTTAGGCTAGTAGAGTTAATATACAAAGTTGTAACTTACTATTCAACCAAGTAGTTAGATTTGTAGGCTAATCTGTTCCACAACTACTTATAATCCTTTTTATTCACCAATAAAAAAATAAGTTGAAATCAGCTTGCACTTTGTTCTTGGACTGCACTTTACTTTATTGTCTTTATATTTTGTCATTTATCTTTACTGTTTCATTACACATTATCTCAAGCTGATTATGGACAAATACTTTAAGATAATTTATATTCCGCATTAAAAGTATTTTAGAGTTGTATTAAGTTTAAAAGTTGTATTCACCCCCCCCCCTCTACAACTCTTTGAGACATCTTAAACCATCCTGTTATCTCCTTTGGGACCTATCAAGTATCATATCACCCGTTAAGTTCCGCCATGTAAGATGCCATGTCGACAATTGATGCTTACGTGTACTGTGATTCATTAAAAATATGCATACATCTATATCTATAGATAAATTGAACACCATCACCTCCATCAAATTCCCGACATCAACAACACCACCATTACCGGCTCCATAGTAGCAGCCATCACCACCGTCGCCATATTTGCAACACACTCTAATCCTCAAACAAACATCAACCGAAACCCACCATCACCGCCATCAAATTTCCGGCGTCTACATCATCACCATCACCGGCTCCGTAGCAGCGGCAATCACCACCGTCGCCATTTCCGACAACAAACCCTAATCCTCAAATAAACAAACATCAACTTAAACCCATGTAATAAAGTCAACAAATAGTGATAGAAATAGAGATCCATAAATCATATATCATTCACATACTTCAAACTCCGTTTTGCTTTATCAATCATCGTAGCCGGAAAAGAAAATGAAATCACTCACATACACCAATTATTTCACCGTAAATCTGTTTGTTAGGAATTTTCAAAATCCGTTCAGATGAAATAAAATCAGTGGGGACGGTAGTTTTATTCCGACTATGGCAGCAGTGGTGTATGCCGGAGAAATTGAAGATGGCAGTCTTAAATCTTAAAGGAGTTGTATAAATTTTTTGTTTTACTCTTAAAGGAGCTGTAAATCTCTATGTGATGATGTTTCAATTTCAAAGTAGAATAGATATTTGTAAAGATGAAAGCAAGGATTCGGCTGGTGGGGAAACTCGATTGGTACTCCCAATACCATTATCATTATTGTTTAGTATTAAAAATTTTCAAGTGTTGACATGGCATCTTACATGGTGAAACTATACGGGTGATATGACACTTAACGGCTACAGCTTGGAAGTTAACGGTAGCATACACCACATAGCCCAAAAAACATACGTCCATACATTACATAGCTAATCGAGTAGGTCACTACATTACATAACCTTTTGGTCATAGTTGGTTACACTCTGGTGCCATTATCCCTTGAGTTTTATATGTCTTAAATCTTAAAGGAGTTGTATAAATTTTTTGTTTTACTCTTAAAGGAGCTGTAAATCTCTATGTGATGATGTTTCAATTTCAAAGTAGAATAGATATTTGTAAAGATGAAAGCAAGGATTCGGCTGGTGGGGAAACTCGATTGGTACTCCCAATACCATTATCATTATTGTTTAGTATTAAAAATTTTCAAGTGTTGACATGGCATCTTACATGGTGAAACTATACGGGTGATATGACACTTAACGGCTACAGCTTGGAAGTTAACGGTAGCATACACCACATAGCCCAAAAAACATACGTCCATACATTACATAACCTTTTGGTCATAGTTGGTTACACTCTGGTGCCATTATCCCTTGAGTTTTATATGTCTTAAATCTTTATTTATATAATCAGTTATTTAGTTTTACCTATTATCTACATATCTACTCTAAATATTTTATCAATGACTTTCCTAAGATAATTCTAATTTTGTAAACTAGTATCAGCCATAACACATGGTATGGCCGTGGCTTTGTGTTAAGCTATAAGAAGCCCTAATATTGATTCCAAGTTTGTTTGTTATTTTTTCTATAAAAATTACATTTAATGTTTTTTTTATATTTATTTTTTTTTTTCTTTTTTTTTTTTTTTTTATTTTTTTTTTTATATTTATATAAAGTTGTACTTTTTAACGAATGCATTAGTTTCTTGATTGTGGGGTATAATAGTGGGAAATCGAATTTCATGAAACTACCGGGATATATGGAAGCATAAACATGATGATATATGTCTTTTGTTATTTTACTGGTGTACGGAGCCATAATATTTTTTGTGAGGGGGCAAATTTAAGAGTCGTTTATTATATTTATTAGATTCATCTTCAGGGGAAATTTTTTATAAAAAAAAATGGGCCCTGACCAGTAAGTAGAAAAAATAGAGTCCTAAAAGAATTTCATTAACGTCGGGTTTAGTCAGATTATCAACGATCGGTGTTGAGAAAGTCGAGTTTAGCACAGGTGAGTGCCAGTTATGGAAATATCTATATTTTACATGAACATTGATCTTTGCAATTTTGGAGCAATGATATACAATTTAGCCTGTACATGTATTTTCTACATGACTATTGTGATGACTATTATATTAATAATTTGAAGAAAAAAAATAACATTTTCACATACAGATATAGTATATTAATGTATAATACATTTACCCAAACAAAGAAAACACTTTCTTCATTAACCCTCCAACTTTACCCCTCAAGTAACCTTTAACTTAAGGGAATCTCTACCCTTTTACAAACCTCTCCTTTTCAACTCTATTAAAAATTAAAACAACTCAAGATTTTTACTCTACCAATAGAGAATTTATCTCAAAACTAATGCTTCCAACATAAGTAACGTACTTCCAAAAAAGAAGCTTATGACAACGACGGTGACATTTGTTATATTTAATATTTATTTATTTCAAATATACCTCTAAAAAATTACATGTAACACACCGAGCTAGGCTCAGAATATTACTGAAAAGATATAGCGTATGCATGGAATTATCGTAGAACATGAACTATATGACATAAAAGCGATTCGGTGAATCCAACATCAAACATACAAGGTACAATATACATAAAGAACATGAAATCATAAAAGGGCGAATGAATCACGGATCCACGTAAGTCCAAGCCCGAGCAAAAGCAATAATCAACCAACATGTCTTGGATTCACTTGATTACCTGAAAAGTGTACTAAACAAAGTCAACACTAGGTTGGTGAGTTCGTAGTAATGGATCACAAGGAACCATCGTCAACAATCACAATATGTATAAGGAAAAGTAAGTAATGTCTTACAGGTAGCCCTTATAAGGCACAAAGTCAACCAAGATAGGTAAACCGAGAGTAAACCTCGTTACATAACAAGCCATAATGTATCAACAATGATGAGAGACGCGTGTCATATGTATGCATAAGTAATGTCAACATCAATGAGTATGCAAAGCAATAAGGATGCATAAAGTATAAGTGCATAAGACATAACCAAGCAATGTATGAATGTATATCATGTGTGTCTCTCAACAATCATCAAATGCAAGTATGTGTGACTACATACTTGGGGTCTGTGTGCGTCCCACACAAATAGAGTGTCCACGTGTCATCCCAATGACGTGTCATCCCAATGACCATTGTGGCATATCAAACTCATCGGTATATAAACGTCTATATACCCAGAGTCATGTACATATCATCAACACCGCACACGTTTCCCATACATCGGGGAGCGAACGTCCTCGCACACGTTTCCCACACAACGGGGTGCGTACGTTTCCGCTCACGTTTCCCATACATCGGGGTGCGTACGTCTCATCAATATCCATATCATTACTTATGCGTGTTTACCCCAATTACAAATCCATCAATCATCAACCGTCAAATCAACCAACACTATACATACATACACTTAGGAGGATTCTACTTTCAACGAGTCCTAGATGCTTATATATAGGGTCACCCGCAGCCTTCCCACCACATCTAAAACCCTTTGAAGGCATAACCGACTTCCATGTATGTACGACTATCCTAAATAATCACAATATCACAATCATATGCGTAAACCATCCAACAATCATACAATCAATCAAAACCATCCATCAATCAACAATCAATCAAAACCATCCATCAATCAAACAATCAATCAAAACCATCCATCAATCAAACAATCAGTCCAAACAATCAATCAGTCAATCAATAAGCCGTCAATCAAATCAACCAAACATCAAACAAGCACGTATGTGTACACTTTTCAGCCCGAATCTCAATTGAGTAGGTAGCTACGGAACTCACCTGACGCGTGCAATACAATCCCAAGATGAAAGGAAGTAGAACCGATGCCCACGATAGCCGAAACCTATCATACACGTATCACATTAATCCTAAAGCATCTCAAAGTTAAGGTCTCCTAAATATTGACCTAATATTACTATAAAAGCTTTATTATGTCCATTTTATAAGGCTTTGATCCAACCAAGGTGGAATCGTTACGTTTTGCTTCATAATGACTCGCGGGACTTGACCACTGTTGCTTTATCGAAACTTTTGGTTTGTTCAAACTAGGTTTTGGACTCATAGGACTATACCATTAGTAAGTAGACTCATTTACGCTTCCGTTTCCGCTTGAATCGTTGAAAACGGACTTACGATTCAAAAGTTATGATCGTTACAAGAAAGATGAGTTCTGGCGTAAAGTGGGGCGTAAACTGAGGTTTTCTGGCGTAAAGTGGGGCGTAAACAGAGGTTTTCTGGCGTAAGGTAATATTGGACTTTCCAGAGGGGCGTAACTTACGCCCCAGGGGGCGTATCTTACGCTGGGTGTAGGTCAGCCATGCCCAAGAACACTCAAGAACGTCAAATACGAACCCAAACACCTCCAAATCGACCCCAAACTCATTTTTGACCATTTAGGAACCATTTTGAAGCTACACAACATGTTACTAACATAATTTGACCAAAACCCACCACTCAAACTCTTCCATAACACAATTAAACACCAATTCATACCCCAAAATCACTTAAAACCCTAACTTACCCAATTAATTCGGTTTGTGATGATTCTAATCCAATTGTTCATAGGGCTATTCATAATTAGACATAATTAAACATAACTCTTTCCCCAATTTCGTTTTGTAAGGCCAATTTGTTCCCAATTCATCTTTGACCCGTTTTGACTTTTGACAAAAACCCTAATTGACTCAAAATCGGATTTTGGAGCTTGGATTCGTTTTGGGAAGCTTGTATGGACATATTTAGACACAACCCACTTCAAAACTCAACTCATAACCATAATTTCATGCTTAAATTCGGATTTGACCTAGTTTACCCATTTTGTAACCCTAATTTTGACCCATTTCGGTTTTGACCTACAAATTGGACTCAAGAACACTTGGGTTTGACTAGAAACATGTTAATAAACATAAAATGATGAATTTGAGTGAAATGTAACTTACCAAAATCTTCTCCGAGTGCTCAAACCCGAATTTGACCCGAAATGGTGTTTTTTTACACTTTGAAACCCAAAATTTTGATATGTTATATATTTGATGAAGATGTTTATGTTTCTTGTATGGATCTTGCTTCAAGGATAATAAATGTGAAGATTTGCTAGTGAGAGAGAGAGATTAGTGTGTGTGTATGTGTGTGTTCTTACATTTTGAGAGAAAAAGGGGAAGAAGAGATAGGATAGAGAGAGAGAGTTAGTGAAGAAATGAGAGGAGGAAAGGAAGGGAGGGGGGTTTTGTTCTCCTATTGAGCTCTCGCGACTAGTTCTGGTTTCTCCCGAGAAATGATTCGTTTCGTTAAGACTTCTAACACGAGACTCGTTCAAATTGTTCGTTGACAAAATCAAACATATTTTGGAATTACGCTTCTAATGACTAGTCACATGCTTACATTTTCATTACAAAAGTTTATTTTTTTTCAATTTAACTAATTTCCATTTTACGAGTTCGCTAGCGTTGACCGGTCAAAATGGCGGGTGTTACATCATTCCTCAGTTAAAAGAATTTCGTCCTCGAAATTACAACGGTTCCCACTCTCATCACTTGTAGCACGTGGCTCCGTTTAGTATCATAGGATAGCCCAGGTTCCCATTCACATGTCGTTCACATCCTGATCCTTCCGTTTCACACACGCCATGGTTGATTCCCCAGTTAAGAAGGAATCTTCCCGGACCAAGGTCTTACTTTGACGCCTTGGGGAATTCCCCAGTTAAAAGAATTCCCCTTCACTTCAAACTTTACTTTTCTTAATCCGATTTCGTATGACTCAAATGTTTACGTTTCTTCTTGTCTATATTCATTGGTTTTTTTTTTTAGGTTTCTGTTCGTTCTTAGTTGTCATCACATTACTTGTTCAAACGGGGATTTTTTTTTAACAGTCCTCATCTTGTCACTCTTAACTTAACATTCACACACTCTATAAGTTAAAACCGATTCTCATATAAAATCGAGAATCCTCAAGCTTTTGGAATATAATGTAATTAATTATAGTCTTTTCATAATTTACAATGTTACACAATTTGATTTTGAAAATCACTAAAGACATTTACCAAGAATTCATTGGTCATTTTCATTTAAAATTCCTCACATATGTCTAAAAACAACTTACTGTTATATTAGAAAAATCCATATGATTTTAGGAGCCGTATTATGTAACAAGTTGTTAGTTTATAACTCGTTAGATTATTTAAAACCGGGTGACGTCGTACGCATCCTTCATACCAAGTGTTAAAATCTTTTGCCATGACTCATCGATCTCCGGGTTATAATTCCATTTCCTCAAACGAGTTTATTGCCAACTTCCAGTAATTTATTATTTATTATTATTATATATATATATATATATGTATATATATTTATTTCATTCATATCGCGGTTAAAGTTTTTCCCACTCAGATTAACATTAAGTGCAATTAGTTGTAAATAGGTAACACTTATTATGACGATTTGACTTATAGTCAGCGCACTCGTGACGTGTTTCACCCATTGGTCGGCGGCTCATTCGCTGAAATCACGTGTTTGCTCCCACTTCTGGCCATCTGTCTGACAATGGGAGGGTTCATGTCCACAACATCTAATCCTGACGGCACCCCATTCGTGTGATAGACAACGATCTAGCGATCCGCTTAAGGTCGAGAAGATTCGAGAATCGCACACTAAGCACTCGAGCTTCTTACATCTCACGTGTGACTCCTACTATGGCACTCAACTGGCTCATCGTTCCCATGCTTATGAACTCTCGGTTCCACGTTAAGCTAGGCGTTCAATTAGATCAACTTTCACCAATCGGATTTGTGTATATGTACCACCCAACATCGTTTACACTTCAACTCCATTCCTGCGACGTTCGTGTTTGCGAAATTTTACATGTTGGATAGACTTTTAGATTTCAATTTATTTGTTCAAAATTATGGTTAGCCTAGCCCATGTCGTTCCTCCTCGCTCGATAAAGTTTATAGTTGTATAACAGCTTAAAATGAAATCATTACGTCCCGTTGTCGCCATCGATATTGACTTCGCAGTTAACTCCATTGTCATTTGTTTATTCTAATCAACCCACCTTAGTTAACTCAGGCATTTTCCTAAAGTTCAATCTTAGGGGAGTATAATACAATGAGGTTCTCATAATCATAATACAACTATACTTATAATCTCTACGTTGTTGACTAAGTTATAAAGTAACAGGAGGGGGGAAAATAACTCAGCCAAGTAATCCTTAATCGCCCTACTAATTTATACATACAATTGTTCACGAAACCATTTACATCTATGCATGCATCTTGAACTCCTAACTATGTATTCAATAAGCAAGTTAGGCAACAAGATTCTGAGATATTCAAATAATTGGGCTAGCATGGCAACCTATACACACAATTGCCCAAGATTTCAATTACCTTTACGCATGTATTACCAAGTCCTAACGATTTATTTCACCAAGTTAGTTAGGCAACGAAATTTAAGCATATTTAACAATTAGAATATCATGGCAACCATACTCGTTCTACCGCATCTCCTAACAATTCATCCACATAACCAAGTTAGAAGGTAAGATTTTGCATGTCTATCAACTAATCTCGCATACCGAGTCGCACATACGGTTTTTCATACGCTAAATACAACTATGCATGATTTATCAATCATCACCGGGTCGTTCTTATAAGTAAGTTAAGAAATAAGGTTTGGGCATACTCAAATTTTAAACATGTCTATCGTCCTTATTCATCTAATTGTCCATTGATTACATATTTTTACATACATCACCGTATTCGCTTATCTCATGTATACAATTTAGCCTAACAACATAATTTATACATGCCAAACTATCAAACTAGTAAACCAATCCTTTCATGAAAGTGTTCGTTGATTAACACACCTACACCTGCATTATCTATTTCCGTTACATCATGCATAAAATCACGCTTATCAACATAGTTTCTCATACTCTTGCCATATAACTAATATGTCAAATCAATTCATATAATTCTCCGTTGATTAATACTTTTTACGCATGCATCACCAAATGTCTTATATCCTGCATACAACCTAGTTTAACAAGGTCTCATGTATGTTCAAGTTCACATACTATTAAACAAAACATCCTCATTGTTCACCATAATGTCAACCTTAGTCCAAATCATGGATGTCTAGACAAATCAACACTAATTTCCTCAGCAACTAAGCGATTCAAATTGCACCTAAAACATTTAAAACATCAACGTGACCACTACAGGCCATACATACATACACATCACACATGCATAACATATATGTTACTTAATCATACGAAACAACATGTCATTCCATCATCAAATCTCCAACCATAGTAATAGCCCTAGAGTTTATGACCCGGGGAGTAGCTTCACAATTGCTCTCGTGTTAGTCGCACTAGTAGTTAGTGCTTTCATGTCGACACACTACACATGTTCAATGTCTTTACACTAAGGCCAACATATAAATGTTCTCAAGTAACTATCATATATCATGCTATCATACCAACATATCATACGTGTTTCATATCACTACGCTAAGGACAATATACCAAAGTTCTCAAGTAATCATTATCTATCATGATTTCATGCCAAGTTCACATCAATTGTCCATCATCAAAACCAAGTACTCATATTCAACACATCACATCACAAGCAACTAAAACAAGTCAACTAAAACAAGTGGTTTAAAGTATAATCCGAATCCGATATGCTCTCTAGTTATTGACCGGGTATGTATACAGGGTGTACCAGCGGCTAACCCTCCACCCAACCAACTCCCACTAAGCATATCGGTTCCTTATTGTACTCTAAGCCAAACCTATGCAATCTGTGATGTCATTAACTTGTTATAATACCGGGTGACCATAAAATAGTTGATCAGACTCTTTTAGGATTGCCACAATATTATACTAAGTTAATGCCATAACTTCATTTTGCCCTAAATCATCAAACTATCACCAATCAATAACAACAATCCATCTCAAGCACAATCAAGCTCAAATCAATGTACACATTAATCACATTGTACTCATCACACATTCATCACATTGTACTTGTCACAACATAACACATTGTTCATCTAGTACGCATCACAAAACAACACGTTGTCCAATCGTACTCATATTATCACATAAATGGTCTCGTCTACGAACTCACAATGCATACTTTTCAGGGTTCATACAATTTCACATTGCACATAAAATTCCTAACCATGCATGCTATATGAAGAGTTTTAACTTAAGCCGTAGTCTAGGTCAAACCGCCTAATTCTCTACGACCAAGCATGGGCCACCATTCTGTAACACCCCGAGCTAGGCTCAAAATATTATTGAAAAGATATAGCGTATGCATGGAATTATCATAGAACATGAACTATATGACATAAAAGGGATTCGGTGAATCCAACATCAAACATACAAGGTACAATATACATAAAGAACATGAAATCATAAAAGGGCGAATGAATCACGGATCCACGTAAGTCCAAGCCCGAGCAAAAGCAATAATCAACCAACATGTCTCAGATTCACTTGATTACCTGAAAAGTGTACTAAACAAAGTCAACACTAGGTTGGTGAGTTCGTAGTAATGGATCACAAGGAACCATCGTCAACAATCACAATATGTATAAGGAAAAGTAAGTAATGTCTTACAGGTAGCCCTTATAAGGCACAAAGTCAACCAAGATAGGTAAACCGAGAGTAAACCTCGTTACATAACAAGCCATAATGTATCAACAATGATGAGAGACGCGTGTCATATGTATGCATAAGTAATGTCAACATCAATGAGTATGCAAAGCAATAAGGATGCATAAAGTATAAGTGCATAAGACATAACCAAGCAATGTATGAATGTATATCATGTGTGTCTCTCAACAATCATCAAATGCAAGTATGTGTGACTACATACTTGGGGTCTGTGTGCGTCCCACACAAATAGAGTGTCCACGTGTCATCCCAATGACGTGTCATCCCAATGACGTGTCATCCCAATGACGTGTCATCCCAATGACCGTTGTGGCATATCAAAATCATCGGTATATATACATCTTTATACCCGGAGTCATGTACATATCATCAACACCGCACACGTTTCCCATACATCGGGGAGAGAACGTCCTCGCACACGTTTCCCACACAACGGGGTGCGTATGTTTCCGCTCACGTTTCCCATACATCGGGGTGTGTACGTCTCATCAATATCCATATCATTACTTATGCGTGTTTTCCCCAATTACAAATCCATCAATCATCAACCATCAAATCAACCAACACTATACATACATACACTTAGGAGGATTCTACTTTCAACGAGTCCTAGATGCTTATATATAAGGTCACCCGCAACCTTCCCACCACATCTAAAACCCTTTGAAGGCATAACCGACTTCCATGTATGTACGACTATCCTAAATAATCACAATATCACAATCATATACGTAAACCATCCAACAATCATACAATCAATCAAAATCATCCATCAATCAACAATCAATCAAAACCATCCATCAATCAAATAATCAGTCCAAACAATCAATCAGTCAATCAATAAGCCGTCAATCAAATCAACCAAACATCAAACAAGCACGTATGTGTACACTTTTCAGCCCGAATCTCAATTGAGTAGGGAGCTACGGAACTCACCTGACGCGTGCAATACAATCCCAAGACGAAAGGAAGTAGAACCGATGCCCACGATAGCCGAAACCTATCATACACGTATCACATTAATCCTAAAGCATCTCAAAGTTAAGGTCTCGTAAATATTGACCTAATATTACTATAAAAGCTTTATTATGTCCATTTTATAAGGCTTTGATCCAACCAAGGTGGAATCGTTACGTTTTCTTCACAATGACTCGCCGGGACTTGAACACTGTTGCTTTATCGAAAATTTTGGTTTGTTCAAACTAGGTTTTGGACCCAGAGGACTATACCATTAGAAAGTAGACTCATTTACGCTTCCGTGTCCACTTGAATCGTTGAAAACGGACTTACGGTTCAAAAGTTATGATCGTTACAAGAAATATGAGTTCTGGCGTAAGGTAATATTGGACTTTCCAGAGGGGCGTAACTTACGCCCCAGGGGGCGTATCTTACGCTGGGTGCAGGTCAGCCATGCCCAAGAACACTCAATAACATCAAACACGAACCCAAACACCTCCAAATCGACCCCAAACTCATTTTTGACCATTTAGGAACCATTTTGAAGCTACACAACATGTTACTAACATAATTTGACCAAAACCCACCACTCAAACTCTTCCATAACACAATTAAACACCAATTCATACCCCAAAATCACTCAAAACCCTAATTTACCCAATTAATTCGGTTTGTGATGATTCTAATCCAATTATTTCATAGGGCTATTCATAATTAGACATAATTAAACATAACTCTTTCCCCAATTTCGTTTTGTAAGGCCAATTTGTTCCCAATTCATCTTTGACCCGTTTTGACTTTTGACAAAAACCCTAATTGACTCAAAATCGGATTTTGGAGCTTGGATTCGTTTTGGGAAGCTTGTATGGACATATTTAGACACAACCCACTTCAAAACTCAACTCATAACCATAATTTCATGCTTAAATTCGGATTTGACCTAGTTTACCCATTTTGTAACCCTAATTTTGATCCATTTCGGTTTTGACCTACAATTTGGACTTAAGAACACTTGGGTTTGACTAGAAACATGTTAATAAACATAAAATGATGAATTTGAGTGAAATGTAACTTACCAAAATCTTCTCCGAGTGCTCAAACCCGAATTTGACCCGAAATGGTGTTTTCTTACACTTTGAAACCCAAATTTTTAATATGTTATATATTTGATGAAGATGTTTATGTTTCTTGTATGGATCTTTCTTCAAGGATAATAAATGTGAAGATTTGCTAGAGAGAGAGAGAGATTAGTGTGTGTATGTGTGTGTTCTTACATTTTGAGAGAAAAAGGGGAAGAAGAGATAGGATAGAGAGAGAGAGTTAGTGAAGAAATGAGAGGAGGAAAGGAAGGGAGGGGGGTTTTGTTCTCCTCTTGAGCTCTCGCGACTAGTTCTGGTTTCTCCCAAGAAATGATTCGTTTCGTTATGACTTCTAACACGAGACTCGTTCAAATTGTTCGTTGACAAAATCAAACATATTTTGGAATTACGCTTCTAATGACTAGTCACATGCTTACCTTTTCATTACAAAAGTTTATTTTTTTCAATTTAACTAATTTCCATTTTACGAGTTCGCTAGCGTTGACCGGTCAAAATGGCGGGGGTTACATTACATTGTACCCCACTGCCCCCATTGTAGAACTGTCCCTGGTTTGGATGATATATTGGTGGTGTTTTGGGGAGCATCAATATGTAATGAACTTTTGTAGAAGTATGTATAGATTGAATGTACGATACAAAGAAATTTCAATGGAGTTGGGTTCCTCCGCATGGAGTGGACACTCATACAAGTATGGGACCAGAGCACGAGCACCCTGGTCGAACAAGGGCAGTGGGATCCTTTGTATGCTTGAAAAATGGGCAAGGAGTTGGGAAGAAAAGCAGGTTTATAGTAAAATGAAGCTTCGGCACAAATATGGGGTAAAATTATGTCTAGGATCACAAGATTAATGAACCAAATCATGTCCTCGATCACAAGATTGATGAAACAAAATCTGGCCAAATGTCCAATGTACATGTCGGGAGGCGGGGATGGAAAAAAAAAGTAGTTCTGGTTTACCACACTTCAATTTTTTGGATGTGTAAGAGGTAAATCTGTGTACTTTGTTCAATATGGATACATCTACTTTTTTTTGTTTTTTGTCAAACGAGAGAAAGGTATTCGCGCATTGTGGCGGTGATTGAGGTGATGACGGGGGGTGACTTAATGGCGGTGACGGTGATGGGGTGATCTACCTGACGGGCTCCGCCCTTAGCCGTACGGGTCCCGCCATCGGATTTAAAAATTCGTCGAAAGTATATCGAATGACCTCTTTAATGAAAGAGCATGAAATTTTAAGAACACCCATATAATTTTTATAATTTATCGATGTACGGTTTTTGAGATAAAAGATTTTGAATGAATTAGATGAATAAAATGATTTATGGAGAAGAGAAAAAAAATGAGTGGTTGAGATTTGAGGAGAGATAAAGGTATTATATTATTTTAGGTAAATATAGAATAGATAAGAGGGGCATTTTGGGAAAGTAAATGTTGAAACTTAAAATTTAGACATAGGCTATTTGCTTTATAATACGAGAGAAAGTACCCGCGCGTTGCGGCGGTGAGATGGTGGGGGTGATAGGTCATAGAGTGTGATAGGTCATAGAGTGTGATAGGTCATAGGAGGTGATAGGTCATAGAGTGTGATAGCCAAATGCCTTAGCCGTACGGGCTCCGCCTTCGGATTTAAAAATTCGTCGAAAGTATATCGAATGACCTCTTTAATGAAAGAGCATGAAATTTTAAGAACAACCATATAATTTTTATAATTTATCGATGTACGGTTTTTGAGATAAAAGATTTTGAATGAATTAGATGAATAAAATGATTTATGGAGAAGAGAAAAAAAATGAGTGGTTGAGATTTGAGAAGAAAGGTGAAAAATAGTGGCTGAAAAGTTGAAAGTTGAAAAATTGAAAAAATTTGACGGGAACAAATGCTTTATAATGTAGTAGAGATAAATATGGTATAGATAACAGTTGCATATAGACTGCTCCCGAAGAACAACAGATTCATTGATTCAACAAGAGTGGAAACTCAAACACCTCAAGCCAGGGGCAGATCCATGTTCATGAGAAGGTATGCACTTGCATACCCTGAACATCATATCTTCAATGTAAATTTCCAGCCTTTTTGGGTCTTGATGGGAAAGTTTTCTAAGAGTGCATACCCGTTAATTAAATGATGAACACCCTGCAACATTGTCCCTTCCCTTCTCTTGTTAATATAAATGTAGATACACTCACTAACCGCCATTTGATTGATTGTTGGTAAAAGATATATATATATCTAATATATGCGGTGTTCATAGTTCAAAGAATGAAAGAAAGAGTATGCGTGTGTATGTTTTAACTTTTAGGGTAAACATTCTTTTGGGCTTTATTGGGCTAGGTTCCATTATTAAATTAACATGTTCTCTGGTTAGCCCATATATGACTTTTGGATGGTTATATTTGGGAAAATAAATGATATCAATCAATATATTTTACATACTTATTAAAGGATTTACTTAACCGACATTTACTATTCTTCCATTATTGTTCTATTTCTAATTTTTAATTTCTAATAGCAACATATTTATGGTCCAATTTATTTTATTAACATTATTATGATTATAGTGTGTTTTCGGCAGATTAATATGTATTGTTGCTGACTTTGAAAATATAATAATAATAATAATAATACTTCTATATTATTCTTACCAGGGGTGACGGCCTTTTACCGTAAAAATAATACTTCTATATTATTCTTACCAGGGGTGACGGCCTTTTACCGTAAAAATAATACTTCTATATAAATAATTATAGATATATTGTTGTTGTAGATATTATATAAATAATAATTTTTTTAGTTTTCATGATTATTGACTTATTTTGTTTAGGATATTGTTAATATATTCAAAATTTAAAATATAAGTTTCTTTACCATTTAAGGTCTTTATTGAGAAACAATTAATTGCCGCCATAACTAATTAATCGCTTGAAGGTGGTTGACTGTTGAACGACTTTTACAACCTTGAATACAGAAAAATGATGTAATTTTATAGCTTGTATCAAAGGTTGATCCAAAATAGCAAAAGAAGACCCAGAAACCCGACGCGGACAAAAAAAAATTTTATCGTTAAATTTTGCATACCCTCTTTTATATTTCTAGATCCGCCACTGCCTCAAACACCTATTGTGTATTATATCACGAACAAAACCAGAACATATAAAAAGATGAATCATACTATAATGATTGGTTTCGTGATGATATTACAGTTGGAAATGTTATAAATGATTAAATTGTATGGAAGGGTACTCTAAGTGCTACAAGATCTCGTGCATTGGAACCCATGGTTATGGACCCGAATCCATTAGTATGGAACATTCTAAAACCTACAACCCATTTTTCGGAAATCCTGAGGTACTCAAGCATCCGTGTATTTAGAAATAGGCGTATCATAATTTGACATTCTAAAAAAATTGTAAAGATTATGATAAAATATTAAATTTTATATTATAAGTGTTGAGGTATAAAGTATATATACTTTACTCTGACTAAATCATGAACTGGTCTTAAAATAATTATGTAAGTACTTGATTTTCCCCAACATTGAAAAAAAATATATACTTGGGTGATTGATATTTAATGAAATTAAGGTTAAAAGATTGGCGTATTTTAGACATTTTCAATCTTAAAAGTTTACTATATTAAAAAGAGTTACAAAAACGTTTTATAAGTTCATTATCCTTTCGAAAACTTATATAGTAATAGTTAAAGTTAAAAAAAAAAAAAAGTAATGGAGGGAACCCTAGCCCCGGTACCACAATTGGATACCCATCGACTCACCCCGTATGAGCCATATGATGCCGGTACAATACCTCCATCCTAATCCCCACATGATCTGGGTACCCCGAAGGATCGAACCCGCGTATTTAAACTTCACATGTGGGTCTAGGCTTCATTGGTAACGGATATTTTAAAGGAATTATTTTTTGTGCCAAGCAAGGATCGAACCTGTGACCTTAAGATCATCAAGTGTTTTCCTTACCACCAGGCTAACTCCTTGTTGGTAGTAATAGTTAAAGTTTAGTTGCATTTAATCATATTTTCACCCAGTCTACTTGAACTGGTTGTAGAACAATGACTTACCCATTATTGACCTGGTCTATTATGAAAACGTTTTACATGGGCCACTCAAACACGAAATTGGTTAGAATTATCCAATTCCACATAATAATAACAATCTAATCTATTCAATTTTGTTGTAACCATATAAAAACAAACATATATATTTCATCTACTTTGGCATGAAGTCTCTTTTCACAACGACTTAATAGACTTGAGTTGACTCGACTAATATTCTAGCTATACACGAACGCGCAAAAGAAAGCAAACTTTCCAAACGCGAAGATCAAGACTTCAACTCGATCTTGGCCTTACAAGTCCCTTTAGTATTACACAATTTTTCAATTTTATTTACCGTAGAACTAAATAATAAATCAGTTATGTGTAAGTAAACAATTTTTCAACTTTTAAGGTACACTTATGATATCATTTTCGATATTTAAAGTGTAAGTAAACACGATGGAAAAAGGAAAGGAAGTTAGAAAGTAACATTCCAAGTAGTTGGGATTGACTCATTCCACCACCTTCCAAACCTTCTCCCGTTTCCTTTACGCCATACCCATATAACAAACATATGACATAGAAAAACTATACATACATATACAAAAAAAAGAAGAAGTTATAAGTCTACTCTTGACTTCCAACTTTGTTTTCGAAATTTCCACAATAAGACTTTACATAAATACCTACTCTCCTTGTCTCCCTCTCTTGTTTCATCAAACACATATATTTCTAAATATATATTATTAGATGAATATGAAGGTGGTGAATTATTTGGCATGGGTGTGTATGGTGACGATTATGGTTATGAAAGAAACCGAGGGGAGGTTCGTGGTGGAAAAGAGTAGTATAAGTGTTCTTTCACCTAGTGATCTTCAGTCTAAACATGATGCTGCTATAGGGAACTTTGGAGTCCCTGATTATGGTGGCTCCATGGTGGGCTCGGTTGTTTATCCTAAGAAACCAATGTCGGTTTATGGTTGTTCGCAGTTTGAAGGAGATAAACCGTTCAAGTCCAAGTCGTCTTCTAGGCCTACTATTCTTCTTCTTGATCGTGGAGGTAAATCTTTGTTTGACTTTGCGTTCTGACTAGTTTGTTGGGCAAACCCGACCTTTTCTGGACCCATTTTTATAAAGGGCACCAATTTTTTTCATCTGTTTATAATGTTAGTCGTCATTTATAAAAAGTTTTTATATATACATATTTGAATACGGTAGGAGTTATGAGTTTTTTATTAACTCGTCTTGAGCACTTGAAATTTTAGAAGCAGTTCTTATTACTTGTATTTAAAATATGTTTGTTGTTAACACAAAAACTTATACGAATTTGAATTCATTTTTTAAGGGTCATACAAAAAATATATAGTCTAGTCTATGCATCCCTATATTATATGCTAGTAATATTGAATTCATTTTTTAAGGGTCATACAAAAAATTAACATTTTTAGATAAAGTAAAGATGGCAAAATATATAGTCTAGTCTATGTATGTTAAAATGATGCGACATATACATTAATTATTAGAAAACTAAACTGTTGTCTTAATTTATTTAATTAGCTTAATGAATGTCAACTGTGTTTATTGAATTATTGAAGGCAGGCATGCTTTCTCCATCGCAATAGTTGACAATATAATTTTTATTGTAAGTTGGGAATATAGTATTCTGGATTTTAATATATTTACATATTTAGGTAAACAACAGGATTCGGTATTAGGTATTGCCTGGCGTTTGGTCAGGGTCTTCTAAACTGGCTAGAGGGGACTGAACCAAGATACAATTTATATCCGAATGCTTAGATATTGGACCTAATAGGAACAGTTTAGTGCCTCTACAGAACGGTTTAGTTTTAAACTAGTCGTGAATTGAACTTAAACTTTTAGCCTGTGATTAATCCATAAACGATGTTTTTTCATTATGATGAGGCAAAAGATTATGTTAGGGACCAGAACGGAACAGGGCGAGTACCAAACTAAGGAATGCACTCTTTTCATATCATATGTAACCGCTCCTGGCCTAAGTCTGATACAGTTTCGCTCTGTTAGTTTAAACAAGTTGAACCGGGTTCTGTACACCCAATAATTTAGTTATAACTTAACTGCTTGGTTTTGGATGGATAATAGGCAGAGCCTTTGAAAGCCTAATTTTACTTATTTTGTTTCTAGTAAGAAAACACATTTTGAGATTTACTTTTCATTGCAGAATGCTACTTTGCTTTAAAGGCATGGAATGCACAACAAGCAGGTGCTGCAGCTTTAATAGTAGCTGATACTATAGACGAGCCTCTCTTAACGATGGACTCACCAGAGGCCAGCTCAATAGCCGACGACTTCATAGACAAGCTCTCAATACCATCAGCATTAATACACAAATCTTTTGCTCAGTCCATAAAAGACGCTTTGCAAAAAGGTGACCAAGAAGTCCTATTAAAACTCGACTGGTCAGAGTCTTTACCTCACCCAGACAAGAGGGTCGAGTACGAGCTATGGACTAACAGCAACGACGAGTGTGGGGTCCGTTGTGATGATCAAATGAACTTCATCAAAAACTTCAAAGGACATGCTCAAATAATGGAGAGAAATGGTTACACTATGTTCACCCCTCATTACATAACATGGTACTGTCCTAAACCGTTTGTTTTGAGCAATCAGTGTAAGTCTCAGTGTATCAATCATGGACGGTATTGTGCACCGGATCCTGAGCAGGATTTTGGAGAAGGGTATAACGGAAAAGACGTTGTGTTTGAGAATTTAAGGCAGCTTTGTGTACATAGAGTTGCTAATGAGACCAACAGGTCTTGGGTGTGGTGGGATTATGTGACTGATTTTCATATTAGATGTTCCATGAAGAAAAAGAGATATAGCAAAGAATGTGCTGAAGATGTTATCAAGTCTCTTGGTACTAATTACTTCATAACTTTTTTCTTGAAACAGTCAAACTAACTAAGAAACTGAGTAAAATTATCAAATGATTCACCTGCAGGACTTCCTAGTGAAAAGATACAAAAATGTATGGGTGACCCAGAAGCTGATGTTGAGAATGAAGTACTAAAATTCGAGCAAGATTCGCAGGTAATACTATCTTTCAAGTCATGAAAATAGTTTCTTTTAAAGTAGTTGTATAGAAGTATAAGATTTTGTTTATAACCAGGTTGGACGAGGATCGCGTGGTGATGTAACTATCTTGCCAACGTTAGTGATTAATAATGTTCAGTATCGAGGTAGTCTTTTTGAATAATTTTTCCTGGGTCGAAAGGAAATGTTTAAGAGAATATTTAACATATATGCTGCTTTATATTTTCGTTTATATGAAAAGGAAAATTGGAGAGAACTGCTGTATTACGAGCAATATGTGCAGGATTTAAGGAGTCAACTGAGTCTCCTATATGCTTAAGCGCAGGTATAATCTAATTCTAAAGAGTTAACAAATATTATATTGTTCTTATAAAATTCTTATGTATAGATCTTGAAACAAACGAGTGTCTTGAAAGGAACGGGGGTTGTTGGATCGACTCAAAGAACGGCATAAGTGCTTGCAAGGTTAGCATAACTAGCAGGTTTTGTCCATCTAAAGCCAATTCATTCAAATAAAATGATTCTGAATGTTTTTCGGTGCCTTTAGGACACTTTTAGGGGAAGATTATGTGAATGCCCTACGATCAATGGCGTGCAATATAGAGGAGATGGATACACATCTTGTGAAGGTATGCATACTACATTTTTCAACCTATAAACAGGTATGTGTTTTTAGTGATTTTGGATTATTAAATTGTACAGCCTTTGGAGCTGCAAGATGTACAGTCAACAATGGAGGATGCTGGTCCGATATAAGGGATGGAAAGAAATTTTCATCTTGCTCGGTTGAGTGTCGTTTCCTTAAAACTTATTTGTTCTGTTAAGCAATTTATGTTTCAATCTTGCCCATTTGATTCGAGTTCATTTTTCAGGTGTCTAATATCACTGGTTGTAGTTGTCCTCAAGGTTTTTTTGGAGATGGGCATACTTGTGAAGGTAAAAAAAATTTGGTCACACCATCCATTATTCTTATTTTTGAAGTTTTAGCTAAACAGATTCGTAAACTATAGATATCGACGAATGCCAAGAAGGGGTATAGCTTGTAAATGTGATGGCTGCAAGTGTAAGAACACTTACGGTGGATACGACTGCAAATGCAAAGGAGGCAAACTATATATTGCGGATCAGGACACATGTATCGGTAAGATAGATGAAAGACTCTTTTTTTCTTTTTTTTTTTTTGAACGGCAAATTTGGGCTCAGCGGCATGCCTCTTCATATACCCAACTCCAATTCCAGAGGAAACCCATTATGAGAAAACCCCTGTCTCCATTCCTGGGAGCATTTTTGCTCACAACAGGATTTGAACCCAAGACCTCTCAGTCTCAGGCTCCACCATATACCAATCCATCTATTGATGATTGGTAAAGACTCTTTTTTTTAAACATGGAATTTACCGCTTTTTATTAATTTTATTTGTAATATGCAGAACGAAAGGCTTCAAAGTATGCTTGGTTCGTTAGTTTATTGGTACTTGGAGTGGTCGCGAGTGCTGGTTTAGCAGGCTACATTTTCTACAGATACAGACTAAGGGTATGCGTCTCTGATCTATGTTTACGTTCAAAGTTCAAACAAGATTTATGTATAATTTCGTCGATAATTAATGGAACAGGCATACATGGACTCGGAGATAATGGCAATTATGTCTCAGTACATGCCTCTTGACAACCAGCACCAAAATCAAGTGGTAAATCACGAAAACGAACCTCTGCATCAAACATCAACCGTATGATTTACTTACAGAAGTACCCGCGACATGAGATAATTTTGAGAGCTCAAAGGATATGATGGGAGTTACGCGTGTATATATATAGTTAGTCAGTGAGGTGTAACGTTTTATAAAAAAGACGATACGGCTCTTTATACATATGTTTAAAAGCCGAAAAGGGGAATGCATGATATATTGATATATCAAAAAAACATAGATACAAGTTGTATCATTGGCTTTATATGGGACAATATTGTATATGAAAGATCATCAACTAGGGACCATATAACAAAAACCATGATTCTATAAGATTATGAAATTGAAACATATATGGTGCATTTATCTCCTATTGACAGTTCTTAGCTATGTTGCTGATGGTTTTGGGCTTTTATTTGTTTTTTTCAGCAAAGATTAGATGAATGAATGAAAGATAGATATAGATATAATGAGAAAATTAGATTTTTAGTCCCTCAAGTTGGCACGATTTTCAGTTATTGCCCTTAAGTGAATTAATTACAGAAAAAACTCTGAAGTTGGTCAATTTTTTCACTTTTCACTCCGCGACTAACAGCCGTCTATTAAGTCCGTTAAGTGAGGGGCAGATTCGTCATTTCACCATGATTCCTTCTTCTTCTTCCACACTCAAACACAAACCCAGATTTATCAAGTTTTTCGTAACTTCTTTCATAGATCTCGTCATCGTTTCTCGTAAATCAATTTGAAATTTATCAAGTTTTCCGGCGATTGAATTCTGAGTTGATTGCAACTTGTTTTGGGTCCTTATTCGAAAAAACGTGCGAGTAATCGCCATTTTTAGCTTTCCGACGAGTTTCTTAATTTCCCGGCGATTGTTAAATCAGAAATCTGTTGGTTAGTGTTTGTTCGGACTTCTATTCTGACATTTTTCGTACCAGTTTCGTGTTCTGAATCGAAGAAAAGAAAGAGATATTGCGAATTTAACTTTTCCGGCGTATTGTTTAACTTTTCCGACCACCGTGTTGTCTGTAAAAATTCATTTACCGAACTCGAGTTCGGTAAACACCAAATCCCATTTTTCCAAAGTGATTACTTAGAAAAAATTTCAAGCCAAAAAGTCATTTACCGAAGTGATTACTTAGAAAATCTAGGTTTGTGTTTGAGTGTGGAAGAAGAAAAAGAAGCGCTCATGGTGAAATGACGAATCTGCCCCTCACTTAACGGACCTAATAGACGACTGTTAGTCGCGAAGTGAAAAGTGAAAAAATTGACCAACTTCAGGGTTTTTTATGTAATTAATTCACCTAAGGGCAATAACTGAAAATCCTGCAAACTTGAGGGACCAAAAATGTAGTTTTCTCTATATATAATTATGAGCTATTGGGTTATAATGGATTCGTAACCTCCCCGTTTTAGCTAGATCCACCAGAGGCCCACTATCATGAAACATTCCTGATGCCCCTGCTGCGGCTTGATATTTCTTAAGCTAAGTTTTATCCATCCCAACATCCACACATTTCGAAACATCGAAATCCATCCTTGACTACCGTCTACCGGTGGTTTATTTGTCTCTTCTCTTAAGTCTTAACTATATACTTCTTTTCACCTAGCCCAATCTTCTAAATTGGGCCCATACGATCAAGCCTTCTACCTTGTTTTCAATTAGCCCACAATGACTATGATCGAAATTACCTAATTTAGTTAAGAGTTAAATGCAATTTTGGTTCTTTTTTCAAGTTCATTAGCCATCGGAGTTCTTAAATCAAGAATTTTTTTGCATTCTTGGTCCAAAATTATCAAATTTGTTAGTGAGAGTCATCAAATTCCCGCGTGCCTCTCATGTGTAGAAACCAATCTTGCATGAAGATAGCAACCCTTATTAACAGATCCGTTAATTTTGAGCCAAAGATGCAACAAATTCTTGATTTAAAGACCCCCAATCCTAGTATACTTGAAAAACGACCCGCATTGCAAAAATGAACAAACCACAAGGACCTTGTGACGTCATTGGCCCGTCAATATAATTAAGTTGGACCATATTGTTAATGTAGCGGAATTTTGGTCCATTTGGGTTTATGTAACTTATCTTATATATTCTATCAGAACATTGTTTGTGATGCATCACTACATGATAAAAACACCGACAATAAATAAAATTGCACGGATTATGTACGTATATGATCGGTTTAAGTACATGCGTGACTAATGCAATGAAGTGTCAATGAAAACAAAAGAATTGGTCACTCTTCTTACTTATTTCATTTAAATGAAAGGATTAATTCTCTTGACTAAATAGACTAAAAATTCTCCTAATTATCATAAGACAATGACAAGTGATATAATCAAGAGATAAAATTAGGAAAAAGAACTAATGGAATCCGCACGTTACTATCTTACGGTTTTAGAAGGATTTTTATGTTAATTTTTAGGAGGATATGTCATTTCTTTTCATTTAATATGATTGACATTTAAATACAAGTTTATAACAAAAATATATCGATATAGTGTCAATAATCATGACTATCTATATTTACGCAGAAGTCATTTTTTGGTTATGTATACGTGGGTGTGATGCTTACCGTATTTTGCTTGCGGCGATTGTCCTAGACAAAGACGAGACCACATACCGATGTGTTAATAACCATTTTGTTCGTAATTTATAATCGATCTTCGGCTACATTTACCCGAATTGGAGGATAATTTGAGCCTTTAATTAAAACTTGTAGCACTGGATAAATAATGTTTAACCAATACTCAAAGACTTGACTTAAGGGTATGTACAAATATACAAACATAACTACATAAGTATGGATATATAACTTGATGTAGTTATCAATCATATTCACAAGGCATCCCACATCTCACCGTTTTTTCGTCTTTAGTTTCCATCCCACATCACAACTATAAGAAATCAATTTGCTAAAACAAGATAAACATTTGATCCAACACAATATATTTCACTATAACAATCATTTTTAAAAAATTGGGAAGTATCAACATACATATGTCTGTGTTATAATTTAATATTGACATAATTAATATAAATAAGGGAAATGATATATTTCCTCCTAATAAATAGCCTAATAATCCACCTAAAACCTTAAATCATGACAAGTATCAACATACATATGTCGTTTTTTTTTGTTCAACCATTTTTGTACTTTTTCTTTTTGATTTTTTTAAAATTGTTTTTATGTGATTTGTAGACCTTAATATTTTTTTTGGTTTTCTGTGATTTTTACAACAATTTTTTTTTTATTATAACTATTTGTTATGATTTTTGAGTAGATTTTAATTGTATATTTGACTATTTTTATTAGATTGTAACAAATTTGGTAATATTTTAATAAAAAGTAGAAATAAAATAAGAAATTACAATACCAACTAGTCCGATTGGTTTAACACTTTAACTGGCCCTGGTTTAAAAAAAAATATAGTTTTTTAGATTAGTATTACATATGTAGTGTAGTTGCTGGTGATTACTTCTTGTTGCTGACGTTACACGTATTAACATTGAACGATTTGGTGATGTGACAAATTAGTAATGCTCCGACGATTTGCATGGTACAAGTAAACGGGTATGTTTGGCAAAAAAAAAAAACTTGAAGCTGTGACTTTGACTAGGAGTTTAGATTTGGAGTTTGAATATATACACAAACTTTTGTTTTAAACTTCTTGGGACTGAGGATTTTGACCTTAAATACATAACAAAGAGTGCTATCATTTAAAAGGGTCTTATTTTTTAAAACTTCGGGCTTTTAAGCTCTTAAAAGCCTTAAAAGTCCCTTCCCAAAGAGACCAAATGTTTAATAATACTATATCTATACTAAATACAAAAAAGGACTACCCCTTCTTTAAGACATTAAACATTTTTTTTTCTCCCTAAAATGCTCTTATTCTTTATTAACTAATTTAAATAACTCTATCTAATATACCTATGATATCGTAATGAAATTATTTACAAAATACGCTCTCAAACCCTTAAAATAACTACACCCCCCTTTACATCAATTACTTTCACATTAATAATCACACTTTTAGCGCCGCTACTGACACCGTCGCCACTACCACCGTCACCACCACACCATCACCGTTCTAACATTACGCAAGTACTACTAAGTCTATAAACATATGGTTTGGAACGTATTAAAAAACTAAATGATGCTTTTGATGGCATGTAGAAGTTATCGTTTACCACCTACCATGTGTGATTGCTCGTATATATATTTTTGAAAGCCCTACATAATTCGTGAAAATTATGTCATCTTAAAATATTAATAACTGAATATATTAAACAAATACCGATAACATGGTAAAGTAAAAAATTAAAAACATAAAACATAAAGAAAGTAAATAAGTTAAAGGGCATAGTACATTAGTACTCATGGTGTTTCAATAGAACAGTCAACAAATTTGAGGAAGTATTGAAATTGAAAAGCTAGAACAAACTTTAGAAATATTCCTTAAAGCGATTCTCAAAGTTTTCAGGACATTATGAGAAATTATTATGAATTTGTCGGCAGCATTAGTACAGTGTTAAAAGTTTTTACTTTTCCGTTTAAAAATATCGCGATAATTAACTTGGAAAGCAATTTTAATAGAATTTAAATACTGGATGGAGTAGTTAAAAAAATAAAATAAGGAGTTTTCTATCTATACGTTTTAAGTTTACGGATAAGACGATGTAAAATATTGTGTTTTTTTTTTAATACTAAATATTCCATTAATATTTGAGAAATTGTCACAAATCGTCCATATGGTTTGCTCGATTAACATTTTCGTCCCTGTACTTTTTTTTCATTAGGTGTCCCTGAGGTATGCATTTTTATTGCCAACCGTCCCTGGCACTAACAGCCGTTAGTTTTGCTCCGTTAAACCCCTCATGTGCATACCACGTGAGGGTATAATCGTCAATTTCGTAACCACATGGACTATTTGTAATAAAAACTCATCATCTTCCTCCCTCTCTCACTCCCACCGCCGGCCAAACTTCCGGCCACCCTCACAGCCGCCTGCCCCCGGCCTTTTCACCGGCAAAAGACTCCGGCCATCATCATCAGCAACACTTAGGGTTTCATCTTTAACCATAAGCATTAATTACTTCATCACCACCACATAACCGAAGCTGCTGATGTTGCTCTGCCACTCTGCCGCCGCCGCGGCTGCTATTTCGTTTTCCGGCCACCACCACACGACTCCATAACATCCCAGGAAGGTAAGGAACGTAAGTAAAGATTTTCTAAACAAACCCATTTCATCTCTCTCTCTAAAAACCCTAATCTTTTCTTTTTCTCTCACTCGCAGCCACATACCACCGGAATACCACCAACCACCGTTTCAGGTCCAAGAAACCTCCAAACAAGTTGTTTAAACTGTCCTAAAGGCTTACATAATGATAAAACGTGGCTATGCAAAGCTTTATTGTTTTTCTCTTCGGTTTCGGTTCGAAACCGCCATAGACCACCACTTTTCACCACTTTTTATCACCACCGTGAACCACCACTGTTTTGTCAATGTTTTTGAGACTGAAATATTCGAATTTTGTCAATGTTTTTCGTAACCACAGTGGGGTGGTTGTTCTCAGTTTCCGACGACTTTTCTGGCGGTGGTCGGCCGGTCAGTGGTGGTGGTCGGAGTTGTTGGGGAGAAGAAATCCAAGGATTTTTTTAAAATCCAATGTTTTTATTACAAATAGTCCCTGTGGTTACGAAATTGACGATTATACCCTCACGTGGTATGCACGTGAGGGGTTTAACGGAGCAAAACTAACGGCTGTTAGTGTCAGGGACGGTTGGCAATAAAAATGCATACCTCAGGGACACCTAATGAAAAAAAAAGCACAGGGACGAAAATGCTAATCGAGCAAACCACAGGGACGATTTGTGACAATTTCTCTTATTACTTTTTATAACAGAAAAGAAAAAATGTCTTTATCAAATACTCGACGGATGCCCGCACGATACGGCGGCAATGGTGGTAGCGACGAAGGTGTGGCAAGGGCGGTAGTGGCGGCGGCGATGTGCAGCGGTGATGGTGGCGTGGTGGTGAATGTAAATTAATTGATGTAAGAGAGGTTAATATGGTTATTTAAGGGTTGGAGGATATATGTTGTAAGTTATTTCATTAGGATATTATAGGTAAATAGGTGAAGATGTTTAAATTAGTGAATAAAGAAGAACGGTAATATGGTTATTTAAGGGTTGGAGGATATATGTTGTAAGTTATTTCATTAGGATATTATAGGTAAATAGGTGAAGATGTTTAAATTAGTGAATAAAGAAGAACGGTAATATGGTCATTTTAAAGTCGTAATTACTTAAAGGGGAAGAGGTAGTTTGCTTTATATAATAGTATAGAAGTAGGACTATATTAACCACATGATGTGTCTCAATATATACATATTTCCCACATCTTATTTGGACGTTTTATGCACGTTTGATAGCTGTTTATACACGTTTTGTGGTGCTTTATGGTATTTGCTAGTGATTTCAGGTCTAAAGCAGGTATTTCACTTACAAATGGTAGAAAACGACTTAGGAATGGTCCAAAGGCACTAACGGATGAAGCATGGTCGAAAACGAAGCTGAAATGACGAAACCAGGTGAAAGTCGCGGCGCGAGAAAGAGCTGACATCACGATTTTCTCTCTCCTGGGGTATAAATACCAGCACCCACTCAACCCTAAAGCTAATCTTGGACACTCCAGCCTCCACACTTGTTCTCCAGCCGATTTTAAAGGGTTTTCAAGGGTTTTTCATCATCCAGACTATTTTGAAGACTTGAAGATTAATTTTGGCTATTGTTACTTATTGTAGCTCGGTTGTAACCTCGATTTGGATTATTACTTCATATTTGGTACACTATGTTCTCCTTTTTATTTGAATCTTTAGCTCTTTTCATTATGAGTAGCTAAATCTCTATACATCTATGAAGATGAAGTGAAACAATTAGTTATGGTTGCATAATATTTTGAATTCAAGTTGGTTTTACTTAACATTTTGTCAAGATCTTAATGAAGTGATTTCTTCTACTTAAACTTGTGTTCTTGGTGATATTTGTGTTCTTCGATAGTGGTACTAGTTGAATGCAAGTATTATTTTAGTTGTTTGTCTATGAATAACTCTTGCTAGGTCATGGTATGATAGTAAAGAATACAAGTCTAATAGAAATTACTTTGTTAAGTGGATTTAACGGTTGGTGGTACCACGTTTCTTTCACAAGATAAAAATTGTTATTTAAATAATCAAACAAACTAGTTAGTTCAAGGAATTGTAATAGGGTTGGTGGTACCACTTGTTGCAAGAAATTGGATTGATTAGGTGATTGAGTTGATCTTACAAACGGAGTGCACCCGGTTGTGTTTTTGTCTTATCACGATTATTATCACCAACATATATGAATTTTGAGCTTAACCCATATGCAACCTAGACTTTTTGTGTAGCGGATTCGACATAGATGGCTTTTTAATTATTTGTTTACAACTCAAACTCTTTTCGTGTGCTCTCGATTAATACCGGTTGAGTACTTTATTTTACTTGTTGATTACATAGTTTTCAGAAACGCAAAGTGACAATTCGGTCACACCAAACTTTTTACTTGTTTCACATTATTACAACCTTTAGTACAACAATCAGTCCTTGTGTTCGATCCTGATCTTGCCAGTTAGCTATATTACATACGAACGGGTATACTGCCCGTAAGTGTGTTGTAGTCAGTTAGCGGTAGATCTTGTTATAAATTTTAAACTAGATTTCATACATCAAGTTTTTGGCGCCGCTGCCGGGGATTGATTTTAAGTACTTTTGGTTGAGATTCTGTGAATCGATCCTTTTTCGTGCTTTGCACGGAGAAGTTACTTGCTTTATTTTATTTTAGTTTGCTTTAATTGTACCCGAGGTGCTATTAAGGTTTTTGTTTGTTGTGTTGTGTTCGCAGATTATTCACAGGTAGTGGATGAACACTCGTACTTCTGGGAAACCATTAGTGAGAGCCACATCTAACTCGAAAAACTCAAAAAGCGCACCAAAACACAAACATCACAACCATCAACTTCCGACCCATTTTTCATAGATACCACTCCTAGACCCAAATCCGACCACATACTTCACGAGACTTATTACGAGTCGGGAAGTAACGAGTGGGGTTACCATTCCGAAAAAGAAGAACCGCTCTCCGATAAAACACCTACTCCACCCGAATCACCGAAAACAACCGTCAACATGGCCGGTCAACAAAACCCTCCCGATCTCTTCAACATGAAGATCGAGGACCTTCCTCGAACTATACCAACATCTCGCCAATCGGCCATCCGAGCCCCCGAAATTGACACTTTCACGGTGAAAGGCAACCATTTGCAAATGGTTAAGGATTTATGCTTTGACGGAAGGCATAAAAGGGACCCTCATGAGCATCTTGACAAGTTTGAGATGATTTGCAACTTATTCAACTATGGGAAAAATCAAGGTGAAAACGTCAAGATGAAGCTTTTTCCTATGTCTCTCACGGGAGAGGCTCACAAATGGTTGAAGGGTTTGGCACCGGATAGCTTGACTACTTGGGGTGCGGTTAGGGAAGCTTTGATTGAGAGATTCTTTCCGGCTAATCGAGAAAGAGAGCTTATACTTGTAATTCGATCTTTTAGGCAAGATGAGGATGAGTCTATTGTTGAAGCTTGGTTAAGGATGAAAGATCTCTTGTGGGAATGTCCCGGGCATGGGGTGAGTGACACCGAAATTGTGGGAATATTCATGGATGGGATGAATAGGGAGAGTTATGAGAAAATGGTGATGACGTGTGGAGGTAGCATTAGTTACAAGACCTCAAGTGAGCTTTGGAAAATGTTTGAGGATATGCCAAAGGCTCAAGTTTCTAGGACTTCAAATAGAGATAGGAGGTCACGTAAGGTAGTGGCTAGGGTTGATGAGGGTGAAACATCCGAAGTAATTTCTGAAATTCAAACCGAATGGATGAAAGGTTCTCTATGGTGGAGAACAATTTTGGTGGGCTAGAGCGGGATGTGAAGATTATGGCCGGCGCATGTACTCATTGTGGAGGGCCACACCATCCCGATGAGTGTGATTCGGTGGCTCAAGAAGATGTGAATTTTGTTCAAAATCAACGTCAAGGCCAATATCAACCTCTTTTTCAACGGGGTGGCAATTATCAAGGCCGATATCAAGGTAACCCTTCTAACTCTTCTAATTCTTATTCTAACAATCGTGGTGGCAATTTTCAAAATAGGTTGGCAAAAGGATGATCATCATGGAGCACCTCAACAACAACAACCGCCATCACCTCCAAAGAAAGATGACAATGGGGAGGAAGGATCACCTCTAATGGCCATGATGGCCAAATTCCTTGATAAGCAAGAAAAGATGGAGGAAGCTCAAGAGAAGCGAAATGCTTCAATGGAGAATTACTCCAAGCTTTTGAATGACAAGATTGGGGGGTTGCATGACAAGTTGGACATTAGCAATCGCAACAACCACGCCTTGATTTCCAACTTGGAGAAGAGGATTGATAGAATGGGAAATCAACAAAGGCAGCCGGGTACTCTTCCAAGCAACACCCAACAAAACCCGAATCAAGAGAAAGGCTCATGGAGGCACGGAATGACATGTACAAAGGGCCCCAAGACCGGAATGAAACCGTTAATGCCATAACCACACGGTCCGGGAAGGTAATCACCCCTCCTATTGATAATTCTCGCATTTCTAATGTTTTTCCTCAGGTTGGGCGGTTTGATGAAGAGTTGGATGATGAGGTAGAGGTAGAGATGGAGACACCGCCGATGGTGACTACTTCGGTTCCTAAAGTCACACCAACCAAGGAACCCGAAGTGAAGCCATACAAGCCCAAGATTCCTTTTCCTCAACGCTTGAGGAAGGAAAAGATTCAAGACCAATACAACAAGTTCTTTGATATGATCAAGACGGTGACAATCAATGTGCCGTTAGTTGATCTCATTTCGGGAATGCCTAACTATGCCAAGTTCATCAAAGAACTTGTGACGGATAAAAAGAAGCTTGATGAAGCAAAGGAAACTTTCCTCAATGAAGAATGCTCGGTGGTCATCCGAAACAAGCTTCCACCTAAGCTTTCGGATCCAGGGAGTTTTCTTATCACTTGTACTTTTAGTAGTAAATTGTCTTATAAGGCATTGGCCGACCTTGGGGCAAGCATCAACTTGATGCCATATTCAATTTTTAGAAAGCTTTCTTTGGGGAAATTGAAGCCCACTAAAATGAGCATCCGCCTTGCGGATCATTCTTTTCAATACCCATTGGGGGTGGCCGAAAACTTGCTAGTGCAAGTAGGCAAATTTGTGTTTCCGGTCGATTTTGTTATTTTGGAGATGGAAGAGGACACAAAGGTGCCTCTCATTTTGGGCCGACCATTCCTATATACCGCGGATGCTATCATTCGGGTAAAGGACAAGGAAATTTCCTTGGGTGTCGGGGAAGACCAGATTGTGTTTAAAATTGAAAAAGCTTTGCAACATTCTTATTCTTCTGATGACATTTGTTTTAAGATTGATGTTATAGATAATGCGGTTGAATTGGAGATGTTGGAGCTTGTTGGAATTGATGGTGAAGAAAATGAAGATAGCTTGGCTAGCATTAGAGAGGGAGATGTCACTAGTGACCAAGTCGAAGAGATTGAAGAGATTATGGCACTAAGCATGGATGACACTCCATTGGAGGAAAAAGGGTTTGAAGAAATTGAAAGAATTCCAAGTAATAAGCTGCCCACTTCCATTGATAATCCTCCTACGGATTTAGAGCTCAAGCCATTACCCGATCACTTGGAGTATGCATTTCTGGAAGGTACATCTCTTCTTCCCGTTGTTATTTCCTCATCACTTTCGGGTGAGGAGAAGGCTAAACTCATGTCCATTCTAAAGGCCCATAAAAAGGCCTTTGCATGGAAGACATCCGATATACCCGGAATAAGCCCCGATTTTTGCAAACATAAAATCAATCTAATTGAAAATGTAAAACCGTGATTCAAAGGCAAAGAAGGCTTAATCCTAACATGAAAGATGTTGTAAAAAAGGAAATTGTTAAGTTACTTGATGCGGGTATTATCTTTCCAATATCAGATAGTCCATGGGTTAGCCCGGTACATTGTGTACCAAAGAAGGGTGGGATGACCGTTGTAACAAATGAGAAAAATGAATTGGTCCCAACTAGAACGGTCACCGATTGGAGAGTTTGTATTGATTACCGTAAGTTGAATGAGGCCACCAAAAAGGACCATTTTCCTTTACCCTTCATGGACCAAATGCTTGAAAGATTGGCGGGTAATGAGTTCTTTTGTTTTCTAGATGGTTTTTCCGGGTACTTCCAAATACCCATTGATCCTAATGACCAAGAGAAAACCACTTTTACTTGTCCTTTTGGAACTTACGCTTATAGTCGCATGCCTTTTGGTTTGTGTAATGCACCGGGGACTTTTCAAAGATGCATGTTGGCCATTTTCCAAGATATGATTGAAACCTCCATGGAAGTTTTCATGGATGATTTTTCGGTATTTGGTGACTCATTTGAAAGTTGTTTGAAAAACTTGGATAAAATGCTTGAAAGATGTGAGAAAGCACATTTGGTGCTTAATTGGGAAAAATGCCATTTTATGGTCAAAGAAGGTATTGTGTTGGGTCACAAAGTGTCAAGGGCGGGTCTTGAGGTTGACAAAGCTAAGATTGATGTCATGACTAAATTACCTCCACCCACCAATGTGAAGTCGGTAAGAAGTTTTCTTGGTCATGCCGGTTTTTACCGGCGTTTTATCAAAGATTTTTCTAAGATCACAAGACCCATGACTAGGTTGTTGGAGAAAGATGTCCCTTTTGAGTTTAATGATGAATGTCTAAATGCTTTTTCTCTTTTGAAAGACAAGTTGACAAATGCTCCAATCATGACTTCACCCAATTGGTCTTTACCCTTTGAACTTATGTGTGATGCTAGTGATTTTGCTTTGGGGGCCGTTCTTGGCCAAAGGGATGAGAAGCATTTTCGTCCCATCTATTTTGCTAGCAAAACCCTTAACCCCGCCCAACAAAACTATACCGTTACCGAGAAGGAGTTGTTGGCGGTGGTGTATGCTTTTGATAAGTTTAGACCTTACTTGGTGCTAAATAAGACCATTGTGTTCACCGATCATTCGGCATTGAATTACTTGTTCTCGAAACAAGATGCTAAACCTCGCTTACTTCGTTGGGTCTTGCTTTTGCAAGAATTTGATATTGAGATCAAGGATAAAAGTGGGGCTGAAAATGTCGCCGCCGACCACTTGAGTAGGCTCGAAAACCCTCACCTTGAGGAGTTGAAAGAGCATGAGATTAATGATTCCTTTCCCGATGAGTTTTTGATGCAGGTGGAGGATGAAGAAGCACCGTGGTACGCCGATATTGCTAACTATTTGTGTGCAGGAATTTCGCCTAAGGGGTGGTCTTCGCAACAAAGAAAGAAATTTTTCTCCGAAATCAAGCACTATTTTTGGGAGGAGCCATATTTGTTCAAGGTGTGTGCGGATGGGATGATAAGAAGGTGTATTTGGGGTGGTGAGACTAGAAAGGTTTTGGATGAATGCCACTATGGACCCACCGGTGGGCATTATGGGCCATTGGTGACGGGAAAGAAAGTGTTTGATGCGGGATTCTATTGGCCTACAATCTTCAAGGAAGCTCAATCCCTAGTTGAGACATGTGATGCGTGTCAAAGACAAGGAACCATAACCAAAAGGGATGAGATGCCTCAACAATCCATCCAAGTTTGTGAAGTCTTTGATGTGTGGGGAATTGACTTCATGGGTCCCTTCCCACCATCAAACAAATGTCTCTATATCTTGGTTGCGGTTGATTATGTCTCCAAGTGGGCTGAAGCAAAAGCCTTGCCAACCAATGATGGAAAGGTGGTGATTGATTTCTTAAAGGCTTTGTTTAGCCGCTTTGGTATGCCAAGAGCCTTGATTAGTGACCGTGGTACACATTTCGCCAACCATCAATTGGCAAAGGTTTTAAAGAGATATGGGGTCACTCATCGTTTTTCAACTTCTTATCACCCACAAACTAGTGTGCAAGTTGAGAACACCAACCGGGCGTTGAAGAGAATATTGGAGAAAACCGTTGATGGGAACCCCAAGTCATGGTCCAAGAAGTTAGATGATACCCTATGGGCGTTTTGAACCGCTTTCAAGACTCCTATTGGCACTACTCCATATCGACTTCTCTATGGCAAGACTTGCCATTTGCCGGTAGAGATCGAGCACAAGGCATATTGGGCCTTGAAACATTGCAACATGGATTTGATAGAAGCCGGTGAAACGAGGATGTTGCAACTTCATGAGCTTGATGAGCTTAGACATGGTGCCTACGATAATTTGTTGTTGTACAAAGAAAGGACAAAGGTGTGGCACGACAAGAAGCTCAAGAGAAAGGACTTCAAAGCGGGAGATAAGGTATTGTTGTTTCTCTCAAAGTTCAAAATCCACCAACCAAAGCTTACATCTAGGTGGAATGGACCATTTGTTATCAAGCATGTATATCCCTCGGGATATGTTGAGTTGTTTAGAGATGATGGAAGCTCGTTCATTGTGAATGGACATCGGTTAAAGCTCTACCATGAAGAAGAAGTTGGGGAGGGAGCCTTGGTCGAGAAGGTCCAACTTTTCGTTTGAAAAATGAGGTTTGATCGAGTCAAGCTAATGACTCGTTAATAAAAATAGCGCTTCTCGGGAGGCAACCCGTGTGTTTTTATTATTTTTATTGTTTTCAGTACTTTGCTTTCTATTTTATGTGTTTTCGTTGAGATTTACAGGTGATAAGTCGTCTAGGGGGAACCGATAAGTGAAAAGGCGTTTTAAAAAGTCCGAAATCGAAGAGACAGCAGAAGCTCGTGGCGCGACCATAGGGTCTCGCGGCGCGATTTTGGGGGTTATGAGGTCAGAAGATTTTCTCGCGGGCACGAGGGAGCCGAATCGCGACGCGACTTGTCTTAGATGCTCGCGACGCGAGGTTATCTGGTCGCGGCACGACCATAGGGTTTCGCGGCGCGATTTTGGGGGTTATGAGGTCAGAAGATTTTCTCGCGGGCACGAGGGAGCCGAATCGCGACGCGACTTGTCTTAGATGCTCGCGGCGCGAGGTTATCTGGTCGCGGCGCAAGGAAGTGCTGATCAGGTAAGTTTTCTTTTCCCATGTAATTAAAATCGAAAATACAAATAAAAAGGGACTAATTAAAACAGCAGGGGACCGACCCATTCACCCTTTCCTTCACTTTTCTTATTTTCTTTTCATCTTCTTTTCTCCAAAATCACACACACACGCACGGTAACACACATACACACTCTTGAATATTTGTGAGTCATCTCCTTCTTCTTATCCTCATTCCTCCATCTCCATTCCATCATCATCACTATGTCAAGAGGGGTATGTATTCTCAACTCTTTTCTTTTTAATTTTTATTTTTAATTTAATTAGGGTTTGTTAATTTCTTTCAATTGATGCTTGTTAATTGTTTAGATAGGTTAGTATTGTTGTTTATTATGCTTAGAGATGATTAATTTTGCAAGAATCTTGGAAAACCTAATTAGGGTTCTTAATTTTTCATTTGGGGGTTTTCAAGATTTAGTCATCCTTTATTAATTTTAATTCAAATTAGTTACTACATTGTTAATTTAAGATAAAACCCATTCAGAAAATCCAAAAAAAAAAAAAAAAATCGAACTGGGTCGCGGCGCGAGCAGGACTCCTCGCGGCGCGAGTTTCTGTGCAGTTGGCCAGTTTTTGACGTTTCTTTGCCTTAGCCTTTCGTTATCACCCCTTAGTGTTTCCTTTTACTTATTTAGTATATTTTTGGTTGTTTTTGCAGAAGCAACAGGGACCACAAAGGTATGAGGGCAACGTTTGGCCACAAGATTATGAGTTTGACTACGTGGATGAAACCTACAAGGCGCCTTCTGCAAGACAGAGCAGCATGATTAAGTCGCTGAAACCAACAACCCACCCTTGGCTTAAGTTCCCAAATGCTCCAAAAGGGGAGCGCCAGGATTACTTGAACAGGTTGTGTGAAATTCAGGATTATGTATTGGTCGCCCCTCGGACCATGGATTGGCAGATGATTCGAGAGGCGGATCTCATGGATTATTTTGAACAGAGATTTTCGACCGAGTTTATGGATGAAAGGGCAGGTCGGTTGATACGTATACCAATGTGGAACAAAATTTTTGAATTAAGAAAGGATGTGGTGAAGGAGTGGTGTCAAGAGTTCTACTCCACTCTGCAGGTGCACAACTTACCCATACAGGATCCTATGGAGGATCGGGTAATACATTTTAGGTTGGGAGGTAAGCAGCGCCACTGTACTGTTGCCGAGTTTGGATACTTATGTGGAATGTTCCAGATTCAGGATTTTGAGGATGGGGAGGTATATCCGTTTGTAGACCGGAGTCAATTTGCTATTTCATACTTTGAAGACGATGTGTCGTTTGACACATATTGGCTAAGCATTTCTGGGAAGGACATGTTTTATTCTGGGGTTAGCAAGGTGTCGGACATTAGGTCCAAGAGACTGAGGATTCTTCATAAGATGATCACCTATTCATTTCTCCATCGGGGAAATGCAACCGATAAGCTATAACATCCCAAACTTTTTAATTAACGGTTGACTTGAGTCGTTAAGTCAACGTAAAGTGTTCGTTAAGTTTAGGGTGGATTAACGCTTATATGTAGTTAAAGTGTTTTATGTGTGAGACTTGAATGTCTTATTAATTGATGTAGAAATATGTTTAAAGAAGAAGTTATGTGCCTTTTAGAGGTGTTCAAAGTATTAATCAAGTTGTATATAGTCCATAGAGGTGTTTTGGGCTAATAATATGACTTTACGAAGTTTAGGGACCAGTTTTGACATGGTGTGAAAGTCAAAAATGGGATTAGGGTCAATGGGGGAGTCATTAGTTTATCAAATCAGATCTAATAACTTTTCTACCAAGCCCTAGCCACCCCTTTGATCCCCTATCAAATTCCTAAGCCAAAATCCTTCAAAACGTGTGATTCAAGTGAAGTTTGATCAAGATCTCTCATCCTTGCTTTCATCTACAGGTAATATAGACGATTTCCCTTTGATTTGTGATCATAAGATTCGATCATATGGATCTTACTTCTGGTCTCTAGGGTTGAGATTGATTTGATTATGTTTCATTGTCGATTATTGGGGTTTTCGGGTAATTTAATGTATTGTAATTGTATCCTCTTGTTCCTGGAACAAGTGATCATGTGAAATCATTATATGACGAATTCTGTAGGTCGGATTTCAGACGAATTCTGTAGGTCTGTTTTGCAGATGCCATAACTAATTCATTAGAGATCTTCAAGAGTCAAACTTTATATTTCTGGAAAGGTATTTGAATTCCCTACATTCCTTAAGAACTAAGTTTTGACTCATTTGGTCGTCTTGAGGTCGAAAAGTCGCCTGCAAGTGAAGGGCGCGAGTTAGTCTTTAGACCAGCACTCCATATGCGGCGCATATAACCTATGTGCGGCGCATATCGGGGCCTGGGAGGTTTCTGGGTGATTTTTGAAGCAAATATGCGACGCATATTCAAAGCATGCGCCACATAAAGGGTCTGTGAGCCCATTTGAGGTCCGAAACAAGCGTTTAAGGGTCCTATAAGTGTACCTAAGTTAATGTATGGTCTTATAACCTTATTAGGTTGGGTTTATACAGGTTTAATGACTATGAACTCGAGATAGGTTGTCGATCACAAACAAGATACTTTAACTTTGCTTATTGATCGTCACGAGGTAAGATACACTACTTTGACACGCTGAGGGTTCAACAAAAAGATGGTTTCAAATAATAACTTCCCAACTTATATCTTGAATTGCTTGTGGGTATTCGGGGTTACACGGGAGGTGATATGGGTTATGTAGTTGCCATTGAGACCTGAAATGCAGTCCCAAATGAAGTATAATGTAGTGTATGTTATGATATGAAGTATAATGTAGTGTTATGTTATGAAGTGATATGCAGTAGCTTGTGATGCTTTGAGATGTAGTATATGTTGTTGATTGTTATGTGCATGATTGTATGGCTTGCTCATCTAGTTCACTAGACTTGTTAAGTTGCCATGACACGTGCACGTTTAAGGGCCCAAAACATAAAAGCAGTAAACGTAGTAAATGTTTAGGTAATGCAGTCACCTAAACTAAATAATGCAGGATCGAGCTCGTTAAACTTTGATGCAGGAAAGTGTTAAGCTTAACCCGTACTTGTCCTAGCCCGGCTAAGTGCGTTGACGTAGGTTGCTTGGGTGGCTCTTTGCAACATGGTCATTGAGATGTAGTTGAGTAATACGAGGGGTCTGACCCGCCCTCATTTGTCTTGTGCATACGGATTACTCGGGGATTGGCTTGCCATTCCTTAACGACGTTTGATGTTCAACTGAATGGTTGTCATCTAGTCGGGTGTAACTTATGTTACACATTGACGCAGTTAAAATGTAGTAAAGCAGTTAAAATGTAGTAAAGCAGTTAAAATGTAGTAAAGCAGTTAAAATGTAGTTACGCAGTTAAAAGTAGTAATGCAGTTATGTGGTTATATGTGTGTAATGCAGAATGAAGGATAGGCACATTTAGGGTGTTTCATCCTATTATGTAGTTTTGATGACGTGATATGCTTGATGTGTGTTGTGCCTTAATGACGTTGATTAAATCCACAATGTTTGAAATGGATAAATGTTTTATAACTTGAGTGTTATCTTACTTAGCTAATTCGTTAGCTAACACTTGTCTTTTGAAATGTGTTGCTCCTCAGGTTTAGCGTAGCTGAGGTAGTTGATGAAGAAGAGTGAGGAATGGGTAGATAGCTTGCTGATGACCTTAGCTACCCATAGTTGTTGCACATTTTTAGACTCTTGCTTATGTTTTGGCATTTATGTAGTTTGCATGTTATGTAGTCGGTTGTTTTGTGTTGGGCAGCTGACGGGTTTCTATTTAAACTTGTTTTGACGATATGACCGAGTAACACCAATGATTAAAGAAACCAAACAGATTTTAATTGGTTTGGACTTTCAAAGTTTACTTCCGCTTTGTTATAACGCCGTTAGACAAAAATTTTTGGAAACCCGTATTTTTAAATGAAGGGTGTTACAAGTTGGTATCAGAGAAATGGTTTAAGTGAACCAATGACTATAAGTGTGCCATAGAAATTGGACTTAAACCGATAGACGACAAGTTAGGCTTAAGTAGGTATGCTTAGCTTTGAGATGAAATGCCTTAGGACGGGTTTGGGATGAGTGAGAGTGTAGGAATATGGCTATATGATGATTGTTTATTGATATGTGAATATGTGTTTTACCCTTTATTCTTCCGTTTCTCGCTTCTCCGTCGCTAAGTTGTGCTATTGCTACGATAGACGGTCCTCGAGGTGATCTTCTATTCCTCTAACTGAATTTGATAAACTTGTGCTTTATATTATGTGAGAAGTTGTTGAGATGGAAAAAGGTTGGAGGATTAGGTGAGATGGTGTTCCATCAATGTTGCCTAGCCCATGGGGTTAGTGACAAGGACCGCAAAGGATATGAGATGTTGTATGTGTGCTGAAAATCATGTGAATTGGAATTGATGGGAAAAGAGGCGATACACAAATGTGGTAACGAACATGCATGTGAAAGGATACAATTACAATTATGGTCCGGAACATAATTGCAAGTGTATCACGACGCGAGCGTGTTTGTATGGCCATGCTTGTGTTGACCGGTGTACAAAGTAATGAAGCTGGAGAGATTTCTATGTAGTGAATCTTTATGTGTCGAGAGTAATCATCGTGTAACAACTTTAATGACGTTGATGCCTCGTGTGTGTGGAAATGTGTGAAGATCGGTGAAAAGTTATAGTCGGTTAAATGTTTATGATAATTATGAAGTACATGAAGTTAAATGAAGTCTAAAGGTACGTGAGGAATGAAGTGGTTGGTAGACAATGTTGTTGAGTCTACTAGTTCAAAGGACATGGACTTGAAGTTGACAATTAGAGTTAATGCTGGATATTTAAAGGGTGATAAGCAGGTGATGCACAGAAGGGTTACCGGGTACACGTATGGAAGGATACAGTTACAATTCCGGTCGCGAACGTAATTGTAAATGTATCACGACATGTGTGTGTTTGTGAGACTGTGTCTGTGTTGATCCGACTGAAGAGAAGATGGGAAAGATGGAATCACTGGTTGGTGGCATAATTAACCATGTGAAGAGTAGACATGTATCTATGGATTAAAGAATGATGAAGCTGAAGCAAGTAAAGAAGATAACGCTATGGATGATTGAACCTTTTAACCATGAAGCTCTTCTATTCGATGAACACCATGTTATGATGTGAGGTTACCTTCGAGCTGCGAAGTCTTAAAGTTGTGCTTGGGTGTAAGGAAGACGCTTAGATTTTGTTTGAAATACTATCGTCGTTGTGCTTGGGTGTAAGGAAGACGCTTAGATTTTGTTTGAAATTATCTTTCCTGGTCATAGATGGTATGCGGCGCATATTCTGAGTTTTTAAGTTTATGCGGGGTATGTGCAAATGCATGAAAGTTACTGTTCAGAAATGCTCGAGTTATGAGGCGCATGCACCATCCATGCGGTGCATATTTTGGTCTGTTTTGGATTTACGACTCGCTCAGTTTAGATTTCATTACGGGATGATATATGACGATTGGAACGAGTATTCACAGCTGGAGATTCTTCCTTATATTGCAGAAGAGTATTCACAGCTGGAGATTCTTCCTTATATTGCATGAATGTGTGGTGAACTAACACGTGAACCTTTTTAGCAGTTCTATCGCTTACTGCCTTCGCTGGTGTGACGTGAAGGTGTTGTTGATATCCTATATTTGTACAAGATTTTATGTTTGGCCGCTTCTCAAAGATAATGATTTTTTTTCCCTTATGAAAAGTTAAGAGGTTGGATGACGGAGTTAACTATGGATCCTTAAATCACAAGAAGTAGAAGTTTTCAGGAGCATTCGGTTCCGAATTGATCATGTTTCTCGCCTATGTGATTTACTCATGTAAGGCAACGATTGTGTATTTCTAAAATCGAGGTCACTCGTAGTTTTGAGATGTTCTATTAATGTTCCCGGTTTCATTGCGATCGTGAGGTCAAACCTTCTGTTGATGTGTGACGAGTTCTACTTTTATTCAAAGACACCTTTCGTTTTGTTCTCACTTATAGGAAGAAGTTAATGTTTCGATTGTGGGATGTATTTCTTTCTATAAGATGGGTTTACGATTGGTACTACCATATGATGAAGTTGATGATGAAAGTCCTGTTTAAGTTAATTATACGCTCATTATGACTCTATTGAGTTTCTTGAAGTCCTGCATGTTAACGAATGGTCCTTACCATGTCGTGAACTTAAGGGATAAAGTTTAAAGTTTCTCTAGACCGTTCAGTCATTACATTCGGTGATGACATTATTATCTAATCTAAGTATGACGAAGAACATCATGTTGTGTAAGGAACGTTACTACGATTTTCTATAAGTAGAGGCCTAATTTTAAATTCGCCCAAAGTGAGTAAAAGTTAAAGTAGAAGCTGACACGTAGAATTGAAAGGAACAAGGTTCCATTTAATGTTTAATTCCATGACTATAAGGTTAGGGTAAGCAATTGTCTACAATGAGCCAGTCCAAGATGATGTTTCTAGAGACGAAGATGTTGGTATTATGTGGGTGGATTCTGAAAATTCATAAATAACCAGCGTGAAACTATAAGTCTAAAAGTAAGATTTCGGTATCCGAGAACGAAATGACTAAAAGTTGTACTTGAGGAAGTTTATGAACCATGGTGACATGCTCATTTGGATGCTGCCTGAAGTGTGATACGACCTATTATGATACGAGGTGTAGTAAATTTTATATGTTGACGTGTGATTGGGTTAAAAGCCAAGACTAGACACCGAAAGTTTGGTAGCAATACAAAGAGTTTAACGATCCTTTAACGAAAGTGAGGAGTCATGTCACCGTGGACTAAGAGACAAAGTTGTGTGGGAAGCGAAAGGTAATGATAAGACATGAGCAGTTAGTAGGAAAGTTGTCCAAGAATGCTTATTTTGTTTTGTGAGCTATTACGCGTTTCCTTGGACATGAAAGAAAAGATGTGTGATCAAGAAGTGCTCTTAAAGTATGAAAGTAAATGGTGGAATGTTTTGAATCGAGACGGCCATTATATGAAATTTTTAAGATGTTTGACAAAGTATGAGGAAAATGGTGAACTCAAGTGATGCCTATCACTCTTAGATTGATGGGAAAGAGAATGAATGAGTTAGAAACTTGGTAAAATCATATGATGGCGTGATGGTGCCTCGAGATTTATTGTTGTGTTCATAGGCAACAATGATTATGCCATAGGTGTTGGATGTCATTTCATGATACGACAAGTTATTGAAGGGAAATCGTGCTAGATGTAATGCTAGTGCGTAAAATGTGGGAAATTGTGCTAGATGTAATGCTAGTGCGTAAGACGTGGGAAATCGTTTTAGTGTAAAGCTAGTGCGTAATATGTAAGTTGATTAAAGATGTAAGATGTGGGATTACAATGTGACGTGAGATTTAAGCAAGATATGTTATGAAGTTACGTTTAAGTGGTAAGTCTATGTTGATGTGGTATAAGACATGGATTAAGATGTGAGTATACGATGATATGATGTATATGTTGATATGAAACCAATGTGAACCCGTGGAGAGATATGAGTATTGATGTTAAAGAGTGTTTGTAGTTGGCCTGGTTGAGATCCTTGGCCAAAAGTAAAAGAAGCTTCATAGGAAGTTAATTGAGCTTGTGCTAGTGGGATGGAATCATATTTACGGTGAAAGTTGATTCGAAAGTTATCCTCACCTATTTGATGCTGAAATGATTCGAGGACGGAATCCTCTTAAGGGGGAGGTAATTGTAACATCCCAAACTTTTTAATTAACGGTTGACTTGAGTCGTTAAGTCAACGTAAAGTGTTCGTTAAGTTTAGGGTGGATTAACGCTTATATGTAGTTAAAGTGTTTTATGTGTGAGACTTGAATGTCTTATTAATTGATGTAGAAATATGTTTAAAGAAGAAGTTATGTGCCTTTTAGAGGTGTTCAAAGTGTTAATCAAGTTGTATATAGTCCATAGAGGTGTTTTGGGCTAATAATATGACTTTACGAAGTTTAGGGACCAGTTTTGACATGGTGTGAAAGTCAAAAACGGGATTAGGGTCAATGGGGGAGTCATTAGCTTATCAAATCAGATCTAATAACTTTTCTCCCAAGCCCTAGCCACCCCTTTGATCCCCTATCAAATTCCTAAGCCGAAAATCTTTCAAAACGTGTGATTCAAGTGAAGTTTGATCAAGATCTCTCATCCTTGCTTTCATCTACAGGTAATATAGACGATTTTCCTTTGATTTGTGATCATAAGAGTTCGATCATATGGATCTTACTTCTGGTCTCTAGTGTAACAACCCTCAATTTCCGACTAGGACAATTTACTTAGACTTATCTAGGTACCTATCCCTAGAGGTTTATTAAGAGAATTGACCTTCTAGACATTTAAGGCATAGTGATAATTGCCCCCTAGTTCAATGAAATACCGTAAATGACTAGCTATCTTAGAAATGTCATAAACAATAACTATAATCAATCAAGACAATCTCAAGCTATAAACTAGGTCTAATTGAACTTGACGAGATGTCAATGAACCAAAATTTTATTTCAAGAAATTAAGTTATAAAAAAAATAGTTGTATAAGACTCACAAGTGGTGATAACAACCAAAAATCTTTATAAATATCCCAATAATTCAAACACCAAGCTAATTAAAGTACATGAGCACAAAAATATAATGACCATCTCAAAATTTCTATTTATAAACCTTATGCATACAAAAGTGTTGAATAAGAATAATAAGTGAACATATAAGTCTAATAAAAATACAAGATTATAACTAATGATTCAAGTAGCAAATTAAAACACCAAAATATGTATACACATACATACACATACGGATATACATATATATATATGAATACATATGAATACAAGTATTATAAAAGCCTACTAATTAGTTAAATTGTAAGTCCACACATGCACCTATACTACTTATACTTACATACAATACATACATACATACACATAAAATACAAATTTAAATCAAAAACCCCCTTCCTTTTTCCTTCAAAAACCGGCCACAACACCCCCTCCAACACCCCTTCACCAATCAAAATACACCTTCCTTTATACTCCCCATATACCCTTACACCTAAACCCTTAACACTCCTCCTAACTCTCTTACACTCCCAATACACACATACACACACACAACTCCATCTTTTCTCTCATTTCTCTCACCATTTCACACACTCCACAATGTTTTTCTCTCAAAATTTTCTGCACATTTCTTCTTCCTTTTTCGGTTCAAACAAGAGAGAAAAGGAGACCCAAAAGCTAATGTAATCAACTATAATAATAAGGGTTCAAGCTAGATCGTTCAAGGGTGTGTTGAGGCAGGATAGGGAGCCCATTTTGAAGCATCTTGGCCGAATTTTCTGCCATTTTCCAGCCCCCAAAACCGATTTTTATCAAGGTTGTTTCACATACTCTTTAACTAGATCATCTCTTCCAATGTTCTTATTGAAGCACATGTTTTTCTTTGATTTTTCTTCTTGGAATACACTTAATGAGGGCATGTTGATAGAATCTTTCCTTTCATGCCTTTGCATGTCAAGATCTAGAGGAAATATCCAAGGATTCAACTCAAATAAGACCCAAAAGTGATGATTCATGAGAAAGCTTTCAAACTAGTTGATGGATCTTCATAAAAATCGATTTTTGTTGATATAGATGAAACTTATTTTCTGTGATTTTAATAAATAAACTCATGTTTATGTTGTATGAAGGATTTTTTAAGAGATTTGTTCATAAAATGGCTAGATGATTGCATGCATGTAACTTTTAGAATGATTCTTGCAAGAACCAAGTTTATTGATTTTTGGTTGGTTAAAGTTCAATTATAAATGATGATAGATGATTTTGAATTAGCTTGTAATCTGCAAATTTGATGTTAAAATAATATAAAAGTGAATAACAAACATGTGAGAGGTGATTAAGAGAATAAAATAAGCAAGAGAGACCATTGGTTGATTGCTTGGACCCAAAAAGAATCTGACAGAACCATACTTTTCACTTTAGACGGATAAAAGATGCATGTGAGGGCCGTTTCAAGAAAAACTTTCAAAATAAAAGTTGTAGATAAAAGAGTTAAGTTTAACCTCCAACTGGAATTACTCAAAAATACGGAGCCAAACAAAAGATATGATTTTTCTACTAGAACTGGTCAAAACTGCACTTTTGTCTGAATATTTTATCAACTTTAACAATTTTTATCTCCTAAGACATAAGGTTAGAGGAGGCCATACTTGGTGGAAAGTAAGTCCAATGTGTCCTAAACTTAAAATAAAATCTTGGAATTTTTATTAAGAGCAAAACCCAAAGAACTTTTATAAACCTTTCGAGTATGCAAAACAGTGACTGTTTTGACCACTTCCATTTATAAAAATATTTAGAGGTAGTAAACATTCTTTATAAATTAAGCCAAAATTCAAAAATAAGTGGACACATATAGGTTATTGTATAAAAATCAGGAGGGTCCAAATAATTCGGTTTAACCCCAAAACAGTAGCCAACATTTCACAAAAAGGTGAAGTAAAAACAGAAAATTCTGAAGTAAACCAATAATTTGTGTAATGGGCTAAAAGATACACTAAGGACCATAATGGGCTAACCCGGCCCAAATAATAAACCCATTGAACCATAAATCAGTAGGCCCACTTGGCCCAATAAACCATGTAGCCCAATAACCAATATAACCCATTAAGCACATGTCCCAAATAAGGTTAAGCCCAATAACTAAATTAAGCCCAAGTCACCTAAAAGCCCATAACACTTAGGCCCAATTTGGTAATGGCCCATAACACT
>CM067169.1:34634065-34674863 GCA_034093135.1 Erigeron breviscapus | reverse complement strand
TAAAAAAAAAAAAAAAAAAAAAACAAAAAAAAAAAAAAAAAAAACAAAAAAAAAAAAAAAAAAAAAAAAAAAACAAAAAAAAAACAAAAAAAAAAAGAGAAAAAACAAAAAAAAAAAAACAAAAAAAAAAAAAAAAAAAAAAAAAAAAAAAAAACAAAAAAAAAAAAAACAAAAAAAATCAGCATAGGTAAAGAAAAAAAGAAAAAACAAAAAAAAAAAAACAAAAAAAAAAAAAAACAAAAAAAAAAAAAAACAAAAAAAAAAAAAACAAAAAAAAAAAAAAAAAAAACAAAAAAAAAAAAAAAACAAAAAAAAAAAAAAAAAAAAAAACAAAAAAAAAAAAAAAAAAAAAAAAAAATAAAAAAAAAAAAAAACAAAAAAACAAAAAAACAAAAAAAAAAAAACAAAAAACAAAAGAAAAAAAAACAAAAAAAGGTAAATAAAAGCAACAAAAAAAAAAAAAAAAAAAAAAACAAAAAAAAAAAAACAAAAAAAAAAAAAATCAGAAAATACCAAAAAGAAAATGAGATGGAGAAGCATCAAAAAAAAAAAAACAAAAAAAAAAAAAAAAAAAACAAAAAAAAAAAAAAAACAAAAAAAAAAAAATTAAAACAAAAAAAAAAAAATAGTTTAGACACTAGACGACTTGTGAGTTGTGATCATGGCTGGTTTGTTAATTTATATATGGGTCAAAATAGTGAATGGAGAATAATAGAGTCAACGGCCCGCGTTCTTTAAACGCAGCTTTTGGGTTCACCCACCCATATATCCCTTTTTTTCCCCTGTATAAATACACACATATAAAACCCTCAATTATATATACACAATCCCTCCATCCATTATTATTGAGTACCAACATATATTCGTAAAAAAATAAAAAGAAAATCCCCACAAAACACAAAGAGATACAGAAATATGCAGATCTTTGTTAAGACTCTCACGGGTAAAACCATCACTCTCGAAGTCGAGAGCTCTGACACCATTGATAATGTTAAGGCGAAAATCCAGGTTTCTTAATTATTTATTTATTATTATATATCTTTTTATTTTATTTAATTATATATGCAATTTATTAATCAATTGGAATTAATTTTGGGTCTTTAATATTAGGGTTTATCAGTTCTATATGACTATTTGTAATAACTAATGTTTGTTTTTTCTTTCTTAATTTTATGTTTTATGTAATTATCTTAATCATGTATATATATACGAGAGAAAGTACCCGCGCGTTGCGGCGGTGAGATGGTGGGGTGATAGGTCATAGGAGGTGATAAGTGTGATAGCAAATGCCTTAGCCGTACGGGCTCCGTCTCGGATTTAAAAATTCGTCGAAAGTATATCGAATGACATCTCTAATGAAAGAGCATGAAATTTTAAGAACACCCATATAATTTTTATAATTTATCGATATACGGTTTTTGAGATAAAAGATTTTGAATGAATTAGAGGAATAAAATGATTTATGGAGGAGAGAGAAAAAAAATGAGTGGTTGAGATTTGAGGATAGAGAGAAAAATGAGTGGTTGAGATTTAAGGGTATTATAGGTATATTAGGTAGAGATATTTAAATTAGTGAATAAAGAAGAGGGGTAATTTAGGTAGTTCAAAGTTGTAATTTGAGATTTAGAAAAAAGGACTCCTCTATTATAAAAATCAAATATTTATAAGCTAGGCCAAACACCCCAATAGTAAATAATAATATTGTTATGTGAATTAATGGGGTATTTGGCCTAGCCTATTTTTGAGTTTATTAGCTTATTTTTGTTACTCTTATTTCGTGTAATTAAGCCCGGTTTTCGTAGCTTATTAATCACTTTTATGCTATATAAGCATAAGTATTATTATAGCATAAAATTGAAGAATAAGCTAACGAAACTGGGCTTGTGCAAAAATGGGCTTAACAAAAGTATAAGTTGATAAGCTCGAAAATAAGCTAGCCGAACAGAAGACACTTAAATTTAAATGACTTCTTGAATTATGTTAATTGTTTGAAAATTTGAAGGACAAAGATGGAATTAAAATACGGACTTAACAAAAGTATATGCTAATAAGCTCGAAAATAAGCTAGCCGAACAGAAGACACTTAAATTTAAATGACTTCTTGAATTATGTTAATTGTTTGAAAATTTGAAGGACAAAGATGGAATTAAAATACGGACTTAACAAAAGTATATGCTATAAGCTCGAAAATAAGCTAGCCGAACAGAAGACACTTAAATTTAAATGACTTCTTGAATTATGTTAATTGTTTGAAAATTTGAAGGACAAAGATGGAATTAAAATACGGACTTAACAAAAGTATATGCTATAAGCTCGAAAATAAGCTAGCCGAACAGAAGACACTTAAATTTAAATGACTTCTTGAATTATGTTAATTGTTTGAAAATTTGAAGGACAAAGATGGAATTAAAATACGGACTTAACAAAAGTATATGCTAATAAGCTCGAAAATAAGCTAGACGAACGGAAGACGTTTTGATTTGAATGACTTGTTGAATTATGTTAATTGTTTGAAAATTTGAAGGACAAAGAGGGAATTCCGCCTGATCAACAAAGATTGATATTTGCCGGGAAACAATTGGAAGATGGAAGAACACTTGCTGATTACAATATCCAGAAGGAATCGACGCTTCATCTTGTTTTGAGATTGAGAGGTGGGACTATGATAAAGGTCAAGACTCTTACAGGAAAAGAAATTGAGATTGATATCGAACCAACTGATACCATTGATAGAATTAAGGAACGAGTTGAAGAAAAAGAAGGAATCCCCCCTGTGCAGCAAAGGTTTGCATCTTTACTTTTATTAACTGGGTTAGAGTTTTTCTAATTTATGAATACGGGAAAAAAGCTATTTCAATGTTGACCGATAACGTAAAACCTTTAAAAAAGTTATAGCTTTTTTGTATAATTTATAGTATTTTATAGTTAGTGTACCCCGACCTGATTAGTCCCCCATCCTATTGCAAGAGGGTTCTCGATTTGTGACTAACAATTGGATTTGCAGGTATCCCTGTGGTTAAGTTTACCATGGTGATCCTTATTAAACTGAAACATGACTAAAAATCGTACCAGAAATCTAACTCAAATTATTGAACAATTTTAAAATAGCCCTTGTTACCAATCAATATTCTCATCGATGGCTAGCATCCCAAATAACGCTTAACTTTCAACCTCATGTTATAACATAAGAACCATATGACAAGGACCCCTGCACTGAAATTAAACCTTTTATTATTAACGGGGATTAGGTCCTGATGGGATGTTTTTGTTTTTGCAATCATAGTTAACATATGATATTCATTAAAATAGATTGTTTCAACACTGATTTTTTTTTTCTCCCATTTTCCACCTTGATTAGCAGCTGACATCTTTTCAGGAGTGTCTTCCACAACATCTTCAACTTCTACACTAACTCTTTTATATTTATTAGGACATATTGTTATTAGATGCTTGATGATGATAACTACCTTTTCTAATAACTGAATATTACTATGGATACAACAATTTACATATGAAAGTGAAAACTGCTCGAAGTAAATAGATTTCTCGAAAGAGTAGCACATGTGTCATTTAAAACTAGACTCAACCTTTTTAATCAAAGCATGTATATCTGTGATTGAAGCTGTAATGCCAAGGCTTTTATGCCTTTCTTATAAACAAGTGTTTGGTGCAAGTGTTTACAGATTTATGCTAATATAGTGATACTAAACGGTGCATGTGTATGGTGCAGGTTGATTTATGCCGGGAAACAACTTGCAGATGACAAAACAGCCAAGGACTACAACATCGAAGGAGGGTCTGTGCTTCATCTTGTTCTTGCGCTAAGAGGCGGTTGTTAATCATTAAAAGATTCTGCCTGCTGCTATGCTATGTTATCGAAGTTTACATAATTGATGTCGCATTCCATCCGTATTCTATGACTGAGACATGTCTTAATACTCTTATTTTTATGATGATTTGCCCCAATGACAAATTTATTTGTATTTTTATGTGTACTCTCTATTAGCTATCTCTTATCTTTTACGTTGGTGTGGCTTTTGTTTATGTTATCTTGGTTTTGGAGAAGCGTACAGCAGATATTTTTGCAAGAAGTCATAATTTAGTATTCTGAAGTTAGGCTTTGAAATCCTTTTCGGAGTGGCTTTTAACATGTTTAATAAATACTATGAAATGGCTTTTTGTAGCAATAAATTATATGAAATATCTTAACCTAACGTGAATGTTACTACCATTCTGTTTGCATTTGGCATAATAGGTCACACGAGAACCTGTTAAGACACCGAACACGACCTGTTAAGAATTCGTGTCATTTTTCATGGACACGAACACGACACGAAAATTAACAGGTGCACATGTTAAGGACCTGTTAACACAAATTCTATAAAAGTCTTATCTTTTAATGAGAAAAAAAAAAAGGAAAAAAACTACAACACCACCACAGGAACATATGGAAGCAGAAATTCACATTTGGAAGTAAAAGATGATCTAAAACCTGTTAACACGACAAGACCTATTCTTAACAAAAACTATATAATTAACAGCTTTGCTTTATCATAAAAAGTGAAGTGATGGTCAGGCAATTTTTCAAACAGGGAACCCTTTTTCCAAACCCATCACTTCTAATAATATCAAATTTTCAATTTGGATTGTTCTATACGGTCTTCTTATGTATCTACATCTTATAAAATATAAATTATTTACCATTTCAAAAAAATAAAAGGAAATAAAAGGAGGAAACATAGCAAAAATTGATCCGTTTATAAGTAAATGGGTGAGAGTTGCCACTTGCCAACTCTAATGTTTCTGCTTTAGGCCCCCTTTATAATTTAAAGCTGTTTAAAAACTGATGCATCCTGTACTCCTTGTAGGGAAGCTGTGTGATTAAGCTTCATGTATTTAATATCCAGGATACCAGGATTTATAAAATAAGAACGAGAAGTTTTACAAAGAAAAAGGCATCAGAAAAATAACTACCGTACTACAAAATTGATACATACCAAAATTATACAACTATAAGTGACATCGAGTTAAATCTAATGAACAACTAATAAGAGTATAAGACTATATCAGGAACAAATGCCAAAAGATAAAAGGAAAAAAAGCTTTGGCTGTTCAAGATTTTACAAGTAACCGGAATAAGCCCTTCAGTCTGTGATGTTGAAGCACAGCTTTGCTTCATCCCATGGGCCATTGATCTCAAACTTATACTCTTGAATTCTGATTAACCAGTAAGGACACACTAAGTTAACGAAAACCAACAACCCCAACAAGAACACAAACAATAGTTTGTGCAGACTATACACACAAGTCGACGTCATTGACATCAACACAAACGAGAAAAAGAGGTGCAATCGAAATGAGTACTTCTTAAGACAGTAGGTCACTAATGGTGCAAAGAGGAAAACTTGCAAAGAGAACAATATTATAGCAAACACAAGAAGCCTCGAGGGAAGTCGAGAAGCAATTAAAAGTGAAGCTACAATGGAAGCATTAAGAGAAATATTACTGGTTAAATTTGGATTGTCTAATGCTCCAGGAGCTTTTATGGTTGATCCAGAATAATTATGAAGAAAAAGATGGAGAATTACAAGTGATGTAGTCAATGCCCATATGGTATCCGAGCTTATTGACCTGGTCAATGTGTGATATATTGGAGACAAGACATAAAGACCAGTTATGAAAAACGAAATCTTAATAGTGTAACTGAGGAGGACATTAAATGAAAGCATTTTAGCCGTCAATAGAAGAATAAAAAAGCCTGATCCAAGAAGGGACACATCAAGAATTAGTAGAAACTTTTCGGTTATCGTAGAATTGAGAGTGTCGGTCCAAACCAAAACCACAAGTGCGACAATACAAAGGTATTGAGAAATGGAAACAGAATCTAGCATCACCTTTAGCATGTCTCTTTTAACGACATTGGCATTCATGACCATTTCTTGAAGGAAAGTTTCATCCGTATGATTATCATCAAACCCAGGCTGCATGCCTCCATAAGCAACTTTTCTCCATCTCCTTTGTGTTGGGAAAGAACGCTGAGCAATGTTACTCTCCATCGCCCTAGCTACTCGGCCCTAGAAAAAACATTAACATTAGTTTCACATCTAAGCAATATTCCTTTAAAAGAAAGATAACTGAGACTCCTTTTTCAAATGTGCCTACCCTAAGCAATAATCAAAAAAAATTTCGAATCTTGTTTATGGTCAATAGAATTTCACAGTTTGTGTAACATTGTGTTTTTACATGTACTTCACATATACGAAAATTTAACAAAAACTTTTACCAGATGTCAAGTGAACATCATATTGGAAGAAGGATGCTATGTATTTTCAATGTATATTCTATTACTTCTGTGGTAAATTATGATGTGAAACACATGATTTCCTACGGTATGTTATTCTAATGGTCAGTCCAGACTGGTTGAGTCATGAGAACAAGCGAATTTTATCAGGTTATTATGATATTGTGGTCAGTACTATACTGATAAAGTACTGAATTGGTAAATTATGAGATGAATGAAAAAATAAAACTTAGGACAGATTGTGGAATAGACTTGATTAATGGACTCTAGTCATATGCTGCTCCCCTATATGCAGACATAATGACTCAAGCCTTAATTATATGAACGTATTTATACGGAAAATATTTATACTGTTACTCTGAGTTTAATTAGATAGTGCCACCTAACACTCTTGTCCTCTCTCTTACACAACCACCATCAGAATCCGCCACACTGCACGACTACAAGGAATCAGGGATACATTTTGCAAATATCCGCTATAAATCAAGCTAGCCAATTGCCTTTCGAGAACCATAATTGAAAAAGAATCTGGTATCGGAGAACTTGGAGACTAAGGGTGTGTTTTGCTCAAGAAAACTCCCCTGTTTTCCATTTTCATTTTCCAAGAAAACATGAAAAACAGGAAATGCGTTCAAATTGTATTTTTCTAGAAAAGTTTTCCTAGAAAATGAAAATTCCGTTTTCCGACTTTTGCACTAAAATTAGAAAACTGTTTTTTTCAGTTTTGTTTTCACTTTTCTATTTTCCAAACCTTTTATAAACCTAAAATTAGAAAACAAGTGAATTTGAACATGTTTTCTAGTTTTCTAAAATGGAAAATGAAAACTCCATCTTTTATTTTGAACGCGTTTTCAAAATTTTCAAGGGTTTTTTAGAAATGGAAAACCCTTTTCATTTTCTAGAAAATTAGAAATGGAAAACTTGAAAACATTTTCTCGAACTAAACGCGCCCTAACATTTTAGTATAATAAAAAGGGGACTGATAGACCAGTTCTGATATAAGGTCTCTCAGAGACCAAACATCTTGGAATCCTACAAAACTAGAAGTTGAATAGACCACAACGAGGAAGAAAGGGAGGCGTGATTCGGTATTGCTAACAGTGGCATACAGTGATACAGTCGGTATAAACCACACGTCCACAAGATCTGAGGGAGAGGCGATGGCAGGCAGAAGCAAAAGAACCGTCGCTACCTACCATCTCCTTTTCAATGAATTAAGGCAACGTCTGTTCAAATCTTTTGCCTTGATTCAAGTTAGACTATTTTTTCAAACAATCGAAAAACCGTATAAAAAAATTAGAAAATGCCAAAATCAATATTAGAGCATCTTCGATAAAACTAGGAGGAACAATGGACGAAGAGGCCCCAAATGACTAAATTATAGCCCCTAATATGAAATAACCTCTCAAGTGTACCCAAATGTGCAGAATAGGAAGAAAGAAAAAAAAATTAAAAAAAAAAAAGGGGGGGGGGGGTCGGTTTGTGGCTCTAAAAGCAGTCTAAACAGATTAGATTAACTGCATCTCTCCATATATGAGGAACTGAGGAAGGGTAATTTTTTGTTGTTGTTGATTTCATAAATTATAATTATTAATAACAAGAAAAAGAAGAAGAAGAGAATGGGGGGATGAACTTACAGAAGATCAGATCGCAGAATTCAAAGAGGCAGCCTTCAGCCAATTCGTTCAGGATGGCGTTGGTCTCCCTTCATTACTTTCTATTTCTCTTTCTGTTTTGTTCGTCGGAAGCGCAGCTGTGTTTTGTTCTAGCGATTTCCCCCCCTGATAATGTCAATTTTGTTATTTATGTTAAATTGGACCAATTAAATGAGTTTTAGTTATGACTAGTATATTTGCCCGCGCGTTGCTGCGAGGCATGCTTTTCAAACGATAAAGTGTTGGATATAAACATGATAAAGTCATCAACAAACATAACTTGTAATCGTTGATATACACATAAAATAGGTAATTGGTACTTTCAAAAAAGATAAACACAATTTCAACAAACACATCACATATGGATGTAACTATATAATATAATGTCTCAAAGTGATACAATAAGAACACATCTCAAAGTGACTATACAAAAGTCTTGGTTCATGTTTAATAGAGTTATGTCAATTGTATATAGAGTCAAATCTTCGAACTCAAATTAAAAAAGATAATTGAATATGTAACAATAATATAAATAACATGTAACAATAAGAATAACAAAAAAGAATACAAACATAAAACAAAACACTATATTCACGCGTATAATGACACTCTTACGATGGTGAAGAAATATAAAATTTGGGGTGAGAAAGAAAAGCAAACAAACGGGAAAAATACTCATAAAATCGTAAATTTGTGAAAGTTTTTACATAAACGTAAGAGTTAACAATGATAAAAATTACATATATTAAAAGGTGAGTAAAGGATAATAAAATCAAATGGTAAGAAAAAGTGAGGGTGATAATCGTAAGGTTATAAAGTTCGAAAGTGAGAAAGAAAGCGAAACAAACGAATAAAAAATTCTCATAAGTAAAACCGTAAATATGTGAAATTTGTGTGGTAAAAACATGAGATCATAAAAGTTTGTTGTTAATAAAATGAAAATAAAAACTTGTGAGGTCAAATGTTAAAAGCTAAAAACTATAAGGGTAAATTTAGGAAAATAAGAAAAGATATGTTAAATATGAATGCATTAGCTATGTTGTACTTTATGCAAACTAACTTGTAAATTTCAAGTTAGTTTTTAGTATATAGGTAAGGTTATTATCATTTGAAAACTAAAATTTTCGTGAAAACTAGAAAACTGGCCAAAACACACTGTGATCTGAATTTAATACAATGTGTTTTTAAATTTTTTTTAGAAAACACATTGTGTTAAGTTCATATCACAGTGTGTTTGAACAATTTTCTGATTTTCACGCGCTATCAAAAACACACTGTGATTTAAAACTTAACACAATGGCTGGGGCTGAAGCTAAGGGATGAGACTGGAGGCTGAGGACTGTAAAACTGAAGCTTCCAATTGTATAAAACTGTTTGGCAAACAAGTTGTAAGATGTAGTTAAAAAATGTATAATTACAATAATGGACATTGAATTTATTTTGATAACTAAAAAATATAAAAAGAAACAATTTGGCTAAATATCATTCACAAAAAAGATAAATTTGTGGCAATTTGCAATATTATATAAGTTAAAGAAAAATTAGTATATTCTGCTTGTATAATTTTATTACTTGTTATTAACTTTAAAATATCATAGATTTAATTAGTTAAAACTCAGCCATTAAAAACAAAATTCCAAATTTTTTACTTTGTCACTAATATATAGTAGGAATTACTAGCAGAGTATATATCAAAACTAAAATACATATATTTACATCAATTTTGACTTTTTTAGAAATTCTGTTAATTTGATATCAACCTTTCCAAGAAAAGGTATTCATTTAATTTGACTATTGCTAACAAATGTTCTGAGATGGATTACGAATTGTTTAGTATATATATGAAATTTATGAATACATCAAAAGTCACCATAAAATGAAAGAATTCAGTAGAAACGTGAGGCAAAGCAATTTAACTAGAAACGTGAGGTAACTTTGTGGGTATTAAGGTAATTTTAATAGTTAAGAGATGGGGCTTTTTTTTAAAAGCTTCCTCCATGAGCTTTTATTTCTAAGCTCTTGGAGCTTTTATTTTGAAAATAAAAACCCAAGCCCACACATCCAAACAAGGTTACAATTTACTCTAAGAGCTTTTATTTAAAAGCCCAATCCTCTAGCCCCAAAAAGCCCTTAAAAAGCCTTTGCCAAACATACACAATAATTAAAACACATTGTGTTAGATTCAGATCACAGTGTGTTTTGATCAGTTTTCTAGTTTCACATAAATTTTTGTTTTCAAATGAACATTTCACATATAGGTAATATGATCTATTGAGAGTATACATGATAAAATAATGTAAAGAAATTAAGAAGTTAAAAAATATATATATACAAAATAGAAAATGAAATAATGGAATGAGACAAAAAAAAACGGAATTAGAAAGCGTATGCAAGGAAAAAGAAATACGATTGATCCATACACCGTATATGAAGGCCCACTGGACCAAATGGCACAAGCAAACCACCACAAAATTAAATACTATAAAAATGGGCGAAAAATGGAAGAGCTTGAAACTATAGGGACCAATCTTGAAGAAAAATGTGGCCGCACGAAAACCCATAATCGGTTTATATATGATATATCATGCTATCCGTGTAATGTCGCTGTATATCGGTGGTAGCGGCGACCAATTGTGACGACGGCGACCAGTGGCGGAGCCAGAAATATAAGTAAGGGGTGACCAAAATTAGTTACGGTAAACAGTTACCGATGGTTACGCAAGAGCGGTTGATAATATGTTGTAGTAAAAATAATAATACAATGCAATTTATTCTAACAAATAATAACTTAAAAAGTTTAGGGACTAAACTAAAACTTTATATATACACTAAAGACTGAAATGGAGAATTATATAAAGTATGTCATCTTCTTTAATCATCAACGGGATAAAAAAACCTGCAAATTAAAACCTCCGCCGCTACTGCAGATCAAAACAGGAGCCACCTCTTTACATTAACCCAAACCAGGATATGACCATGACAGAATATAGGTGGGCCAAATCTTCATATATGCTACCAGATTGTTCAAATAACATAAAATTTTCCTCCGCTATATGTTCTCCGTATGTGATGGGGGTGGGCCATGGCCAACCTTACCCCCATATGGCTCCGCCCCTGGCGGCGACTATTGATGGTAGTGAGGGCGCCGAGTGGTGTAAAATTATGTGAATATAATTGACGTAAATGTGGCAATGGAGATCATATATAAAATAAATGTTTAAAATGTAAATAAGTAGCATAAAAGTTTATAGTTAATTCATTCAAAACAAATTGAGTCATTTCTTATAAATATCTCATTTTAAAAGCTAGAGTTTTTATAGTAATATTGAAAACATGTTTTAAAAAGTTTCATAACATCATTAGATAAACAAATAAATTTTGGGCCTTTTTTTTAGTTATTAAGTGCTGAATGAATTATGTGGCTGAATGTATAAATAATGTGTATATGTATTAAATAAAAAATAGGTAATTAACGGTTATTTTTGTTATTAAGTAAAAAAAAAATGAAATTAGAATGTATAAATAATGTGTATATGTATTAAATAAAAAATAGGTAATTTAAAAAATAAATAATTACCAATTAAGCCATGTATATTAAAACCACACACTTTTGTGATTGACAAAATTACCAAAATATTTAAATCCTATTGGTACCGAACTACCAGTATCAATAGGGATTGGGTATTGATTTTTAGTTTGGGGTCAATTTTTTTTATTTTGATAATGATTGGTTCATTAGTGGTCGGTATCATAAAACTAAAATTGGAGCCAAAATTGGTTCAATTCTTTTTTTGGTAATTCGTCATGTAAACGAAAATAGAATTGGAGCTTACCAATAGACACACGAAGACATTTTTCTTCATAATCGTTTCCACATCATTTATGTATTAACTCCAAAATAACTCTTGTATTAATTACTTAGATTAGATATTTGTTGGTACACTAATCTAGTAACAATTGATTTTTGACGTTTTATGAGAAAAATTAAGGCATATAAACATGGATTTGTATCAGTTGATCATGATACGGATTTTGGTTTAGGAAACCATAGAGCACACGCGCACACACGGAAATAAAGCTTTCGGAACAAGTGAGTGATAATATACAAGCTCATATTTTTGCCATTTTTTTGTTGGTATTATAGTTTGGTACCGAAAAACTGATACAAATATCATAACTTTGATACAGTATTTGATTTCTTGACGGAGTTTCGTCATGGTACCTACAATTTGCTACCGGTATGGTATGGTATCGAAAACCATCTTTAATTAACTTTACTTGGTGAAACCATGACTTCACCCCTAGACTTGTCATTTTTGACTAGTGAAGACGGTCGTATTTACAATATAATGTATTTTTTACAAAGTTTGGTGTAGATATACTTATATCTTAAGTCTTAACTAATTATCCTCAAAAATACATACAGTAAACATAAATATATACTAGATCTACATCAAAGTTTTACAATATATGGACGGTTCTCTTTCTCTTAAAGAAAAAAAAAAGAGAAAATTTCATTACATACCCCTGTGGTTTGCCATATTATCAAGTTTCACCCCTATGGTTTTTTTTTATCATTAGATAACCATATGGTGGCTTTTCATATCATTACATACCCCTCCATGTAACGTCCGTTTGTACCCCGCCGTCAACCCCCTCACGTGTGTTCCACGTGAGGGTATTTGAGTCTTTTTAATCTAAATATCCATCTCTCTTTCTTCTTCTGCAAATCTTGTTCCATCATGATCATCTCTTAGACCAGATTCATTACATTTCCAAACTATATCTATATTTTTGGATCCAATAACAATAATATCAAAATGGATTATCAAACATCAATAAACTAACTCATATCATCTTCACCACATAATAAATCAACATTATTAATTATACCATGAAAAAAAATCAACCATTTTCATTTGTAGTAAGAAACAAGCATATAAAGGAAGTGACAAGAAAACATATGGATGAACTGAAATCAAACCCCCATTGAAAGCCCCATTCGAGTGATGGAAAGGGCGGTGGTCAGATCTTTGAATTTCCGGCAAGAAGACATGGCTTGAATCTTGTGCCACCACCATTAGCGTTTGGATCTTAGAAACAAAAAGAACAAACCCACTGTGTTGGATCTCCAGGTTCTGTCTTCAGATCCATGTCTCTCTCTTTCACTACCGTCTCAAGTTGGATAGATTGAAGAGAGAAGAGCACGAAACAGATTACTAGATCTCCAGGTTCTGTCTTCAGATTGATTCTTGAATTTAATGTTTTGATACCATTCACGTGATTCTTAGCTTCACCATATACGAATTTGAAGCCTTTACATGTTACTGTGAGTTCTCCCTAAAACTTTGAACAGTATGTTGACCAAAATTTTGTTTAAAAATAAGCCCAAGATCACATAATTTACTAACGGCTTAACTTGCTTTTGTTGAATTCATATCATATTGAAAGATGTCATAAATCCGGTCAAGCAACGTAACCAAGGCATCCTATTAAAAAAGTGACCCACCACCACAAACGGAGCTACCCACCACCACCATCAACAGAGATCTCTTTCACCACCAGCGGCCGAATGTGTCGGTGGTCCACCGCCACCGTCATCTCGTGTTCGCATATATGATAACTCTAAATCTAATTACAATAATAGATCTAGTACTTAATAGATCTATGTATGTGTTTTCTTGGTTTTACTTGTTTGTGTTTTCTTGGTTTGTAAAAGAATAGGAAGGAGTATGATTATTGGAGATGTCGAGAAGTGAATGAATGAATTATTGGAAACCGACCGTTGGTAATGATAGTATATGTGATGCTAGTTTATTGGTAATGATATATGATATATATATTATATATATCATACTCCAATAATCATACTCCTTCCTATTTAAAAAAGAGAGAAGTGAATGAATGAATTACAAGATCTAGAGTTGTATTTGAAAAAGAATTTGTGAAATATAAATCAATTTGATTGGTGTTAAAATCTGAAAATGGTGAAGAAGTTGTTGTTGAAGATGATGTTATATGATTTAGATCTGTGAAAGTTATAAGGAGGTTGTTTTTGGTGCGTGTGGACAGAAATACCCTCATGTGCAACGCACGTGAGGGGGTTAACGGAGACTAACAAACGGACGTTACGTGGAGGGGTATGTAATGATATGAAAAGCCACCATATGGGTATCTAATGATAAAAAAAAACCATAGGGATGAAACTTGATAATATGGCAAACCACAGGGGTATGTAATGAAATTTTCTCAAAAAAAAAACTTAACTTTCATCAAACAACTTGAGAAACATTTTTCCATTTCTAAGATAGTGAGGGTGACAATGGAACTGTATGTATACTAGAAGGACTAATTGACTAAATACACCAGGGACTAAAATTGCAAATAAACCTGGGCAAATGAATTGGGGAGCTCAGGAGGCAAAATCCAAATCCACGAATGGCGGAAGAAGACGGCGGCGGCCATATTCAGGTGGGAAGACGGGTAATTAGAAGACCAACCACCCTTCTTCCCCGTCCCACTCTCCTTCCTCTCCGCCGTGTCCCTTCACCTCTCTCCAACTCCATTTCCTGCTGGTATCACTATATATATATATATATATATCTATATATATCTATATACTTGTATCTATTCTTCTATATTTAATTGGGTTGGTATTTGAAGGTACTGTGACTACAAGACTTCATTTTTCAATGAACCCATCTTTCATTTTGGCCGCAGATATTCCAGGTCTTTCTTACACACTTTTTAATTTTTATTTTTTTTTTGCATCAAACCATATAAGTGTATGTTCTATTTATTTAGTGTGATATATGGATTTTGTTAGAAATTGGTTAGTTAGGGAATGTACAGGGAGGCTAGTGGCACTGCCCCTTAAGGCGGTTTCACTAGCCAGTCAGCGAGTGGGCTTAAGGGACGATTCTCTGAAACCTCGAAGAAGTTTACATAGTTAGTGACTACGCCGATTTTTGGCAGACTTTCGTGGACAGTTTTAAATGTTGTTTAGTGGTTCATGATCTCTAGGTCTTGTAACCACTTGTATACATTATATATGGAAGACTATTATTGGACAGTAGATTCAGATGACTTTCGTTGTTATTTTGGGTGTTCTATATTTTGAAGCATATTACATGAGATGAATACACACATAGATTAGATTCTCTTTTGCAATTAGAGTTCTTGTTTTTGTGCCGAAGTCAATAAAATAACTTTTTAGATGATCACTAAGTGATAATCTGTGTAAAACAGGAAAATCAGGTGTAAAAAGATTAACTTTTGGAAAGGGTCAAAGGGATACACGATTTTTAAAGATATCCGGCCATTGTTTTATTTACCCTTGTAACACACAATATTCACCTACATTTTTGAACCTTTTATATGTGTTATATAAAGGAAATCCGTAAACAAGCAGGGTTGAATCGGTTGGAAAACCCTTGCCTTTGCAAATAGAAGTCAAAAGTTCGATCTTCACTCCCTGCAAAATTGCCGGAGGTCCTCTGGAAGCAGTGTCTCTCTACCTTTTTGGTAATCGTCCCTCTAGTATTAAAATTAACACCAATAGGAAAGGATCACAGCAGTTTTTTTCCAATCCAACTCAAAAAAGTGACACAGCACCCCCTGTTACACCAACACCTGCGGCTGTCATCCACCGCTGGAGTATATTTATCTTTATATATTGTTTAATTTTAAATCTAAGATTAGAGAAACTACCTAAGCTTATGTGTTGCAGCCTCACAGACGCACTTTTCTAGAATTGATTATGCGTGTTCCATTTTCAGGAAACCAAATAAAACTAGATGGTAACAAATAACTATATGGAATTATGGATCTGTAAATCATTATTATTAAACTTTATTATCAATATAGTTTAGAGTTTTTTGTGAGAAATGTTATATTCTTATTTCTCTTAAAGATGTCCCAAAGGTCTTTTCTGATGTTGCGTTGGAAAATATCTGTACACCGATAATTTTTGCTAAATGCCTATTATGAAGATTTATAAGAGGATGGTTAGGAGGATATAACCTTTTTTTTACATCTAGAACTTTAAAACAGGAAGTTGAGTACGATATGGTGTTCTAGTAAAGCTATAATCAGATATGTTTACTTCTGGGAATTGGTGATTAAAGTTAGTTGTCTATTTGTTTCCTAAACGAATATGTAGGTGGTTGAAAATCTGGTTTTCAATTGGGATGGGTTTCAGCCTCACCACTTTGATTGGAGTTACAATGGTAAGAAAAGGAAAATCACATTTTTATTAAATGGTTATTCTGTACCTGACATATAACCTTTTCATCAGATTGTCTTATTAGAATCAGCTAGAGCTTTGAATTTGTATAATGAGATCCCGTGGCTTAGCAGTATTCTAAATGGATCTATTTTGGGAGTCTACTCTCCGGTATGACATGTTTAGATACTAGAAAACATATTTCATTGTGCTAATGTCTGTACCGACATTTCCTGTCAAATTTTGTGGTGGTGTTATAGCTGTTTGTCCCTGATTATGATGCAGGCTGTCAGATATAGTATATCAATGGCTGATGTTGGATATTTGTGTGTATCTACAATCATATCTGTATCTGTACATGAACTTGGACATGCCCTTGCTGCCACCAGGTTATAAGTTTTATCTCTTTCTTTTGTTAGTTTCATATACCTACATGGAAGGGGACTATTAGTTCTGTTATGTAGTTAACTTTGGTTATAAATCCTTGTCTGCTGTTGCCATTTTTGCTAATTTTAAAGTATTTGATTCTTTTATGGTAAATAAATTTATGAATTATCTAGAGAATGGATCTTATGACTAATAATGTCGGCATCCATTTTCTGGGTAGCAGTGAGGGCATACAAATTGAGTACGCTGCCGTGTTTTTGGCAGTTCTGTTTCCAGGGGCTCTGGTGGCTTTTAATCACGAGTTGCTGGAAATGATACCTCGAGTAGCTACACTTCGAATATACTGTGCCGGAATCTGGCATAATGCAGCAGTAAGTGAACAATAACAAAAACTACACTGTACTAATATTTTCAGCTGGTAAAACCGCAAAACAGTATATTTGTAAGTATTTGCTGATTGCAATCTGTTTTTGCAGCTGTGTGTAGTTTGTGCATTGACTTTGTTCCTGCTACCATTCATCTTATATCCACTCTACCTGCATGGTGAAAGCCTCATGGTAATTTTCTGGGTATTCATATTTCATAATCTACATTTCTCACTTATTGAACATCTTTTTATGTATAACCACAAACAGGTTTTGGATGTTTCTCCTGAGTCACCATTGTATAATTATTTAGCTCCTGGTGACTTAATTACTAAATTGGATGGCAAGCGTATCCGCACTTCTAGGGAGTGGATGGAGACAGCTTACTTGCTGGACAAACAAATATTTCAAACCACAAATCATTATGTCAGCAATAAGGGGTATTGTGTCCCTAATTTAGAGATTGCAGAGAGCAAGAATCCTGAAATTGTAGAGAACGAATTCAAATGTCCAAACGAGCTCACTTTATTTACTTCTATTCCTTGTGATGGTCCACGTACAATGAATGACAGTAGCAGCAACGTATCTGATCATCAACTGACAAGAGAGCATGTGTACTGTTTTCCTGCAAAAGGCGTATTGGGGGAGAAGAAATGTGGTGATGGATGGGATGATATTTTGAAAAATGACAGCACATGTCTATGTACAGAGGTAAAGGTCATTTCCTTTTCGGAATCCTGCAACAATAAAAAAATAAAAAAATCCGCAACAAAAATAAGACTGAAATGTGCACTTGTTTATTGACGCAGAATGAGTCGTGCTCAACTCCAATCCATATGCCAGGTGTAGCATGGGTTGAAATCACATTTTCAAGACCTTGCCCAAGTTATAATGATTCTGGCTCTGAAGAAAATAGGTGTGGTGGGACTTTTGTTTTCATAGGTGACATGATGTCGATGGCTCGTTCCATTTGGTTAACCGAATATCAACCTCGCTGGTCGTATGGTGGTGCATTGATTCCAGTTGTATTGGAGAAGCTGTTGGGGAACAGCTTTCATGTATCGTTGATGCTCGCTCTTCTCAACAGCTTACCAGTATGTGCTTTTATCTTTCAGTTATTCATAGTCATATATGTAGAATGTAGTTATTATTATTGCAATGTGCCCAACCTTAAGTTATTTTTTGGCTTTTTTCTTGCAGATGTATTATCTTGATGGAGAATCTATCCTAGAGGTGGCTCTCTGTTGTTTCTCACTAACCCCAAGGATAAGAGAAGCGGTTCTTCGATTATCTTTACTAACAGGAACTCTTGTTTGTTGTCTTTTGCTTTTGAGGTTCTTATTTATTGTTATTTTTAACATCATTAATTCAATATGATAACATTTCATGTTCATGACTATATTATGGTAGGAAATGCATATGTTACATTCATACCAACTCACGATCCAACAAACACAACCACAAATAGTAACAATTATTACAAGTAAACAAACTAGAAAAACAAGGATCTTGACTGCTTCAAGTAACCAGTATAAATAGTGCAAAAAGATGACTGGCCATAGTCAAATAAAACGCGGTACGCTTCGGTACGGGTACGCAATTCTCCAAGTTGACTTTATAAGATGGCGATGAAAATCTGAATACATTTAACAACTGTAACAGCACCAAAGGTCATGTTTATGACCTGGAAAACTTCCATAACAACGCTAATCAATGGTCAAATGTTCTTGATGAAAGCCAGCCAATGTTGTTACAAGTAAATATTTCCAAAATTGCCTACTCAAACTTATCTTACGCAATCTCCAAATCATGTGGGCGCAGATAAATAGAGAGGGATGTAAAATATCCCTGCTGATACAAAACCAACTAGTCCCATGAACAGTGGTTGATGGCTATAATAAATTAGAAAAATTTGGAGAAATGGAACAAGCTATAAGTATCCCTCTTCGCAACCTATGCTATATATTGTAGGTAAATGCAAAAGGCTTGTCTTCAAGAAAACCAATTTATTCAAACTTTCTGATGTTTCCTCAGTCGTGTCTGTCCAAAAACTTCTCTATTGCCACAGAAAAAGCAGCAAACCCTGCACAGCCTAAGCAAGCTGCCTTCGGACCACCTATAAACCACCAAACCAAAGTTGTCTTTAGGTAAAAGGTAAAAACATGGAACATACTATTGCTTTCATGAGACCGATTTTTCTGCTTTCAACGAAATTAAAATAAAAAGAATCACAGATTTACCAATGCATCATATCAGCACTTGAGTACAGAGCTATTATTAGGCTACAAAAGCATAGAAACCGGAGTTGCACTTTTACTGTAAGTCTTAACCCTTGCAAAGTCCAATTTTGAGTTCCGACTTTGAAAAAAACAAGTAGATACTGCTTACATTAAAGCATGAACTTTTAATAACTGAAAATGTTTTTATTTACTATTTAGGGCATTATGGTAGGAAATATAATTATGTATTTTTTTGCTTGAATCCAAGTATTTTTTATTTATTCGAGTATAACATTAAGAAAAGCAACTCAACTAACATTTTGTGATCTGATTAACAATTAGTAAAGAGTAAAGGTATCATCAGATATGTATGAAAGGTTAACTCAATCCTTGTGATGGAATTAGAAGATTAGGGAAATTTCCGGTTCATCGTCGATTTATTTGGTTTTGACTGAATTATTATTAGGATATTCTCTTTAGAACATGTTTATTATTGTTGGGAGAAAGGTTGTCAAAATCAAGATCTAACTGGGGACCATTTTCGTCTCACCAAAATCTAATCAGAATCAGAAGTTCCTACTCGTATGGTCAAGTTCCTTTCATATGTAAAGTAATTCATTTTAAAAATTCAAAGACCAAATGTATGACAAATTCAGTAAAAGGTTCAAAGTTAAACATTATAGTAATAGTGCTAAACAACTATAGAGAATTTAGATTACTGAATTAAGCTGTTAGGGATTTAGAATGCCGGTTTTGAAGTCAAGAACATCGTGAAAATTTACTCTCATGGGCCACTTATTCGGTTAGTCCATTTTCTTTTTTACTTATTCTAACAAAGTTGGTCCGTTCTACAGTAATGCAAGATTGGATCAAATCGGGATCTTACAACCATGAGCCCAAAAAAAGGGATCCTATGAGAGATCGACATGTTTGGATGAACAAGTATGAAAATCATAAAATCTTGATATAAAAAATGGAAGCTTAACATCTTTGATTATATATCTCTAACGTTTATCTATAAAAAGTGTAACATGGTGCAAAGACAAGAAAAAAAATAGTTATTCTCAGTAGTCAGTATCCAACTGAGACATACAAGTGCAAGAAGCTTAAGATACTCAAGATCCAATTATGACAGATATTAGAGGGCAATTTGGAAGTTCACTGAAAACCTACCAAGCAAGTGCAGCCTGTTATCCTAAAAAGTTTCTCTAGACACCTAGTTCATGCTTGAATCTCGCATGTACCATGAACTTTAAGGAAGAAACGTCAAAACATAAGCAGAAAAGAGCCCAATACTTCAGCCAATGAACATTACTTTGAATTATCCCATATGGCCATACCTCTACTTATTTAGCATACCAGTATTTGGTGAACCATCAACCAAGATGTTGTGAGTTCTAATCCCATGGTGGACAAATTTTAAATATGTATGGACATGCATGTGAATATTGCCTTTTAAAATAATTCAGACATCATAATTGAAGTTCAGAGAAATATCACTGTTTGTTTTGAAGTTTAAACACGTTTGGTATCTAAAACTTGGATATGAGTTATTTCAAATGAAATGGTTGACAAAATGTAACACACAATCAAAGCTTGACTTCACACATCAGTATGTTCGGTACAGTTGTTATCTCTACTATACAATATACGGAGTACATATTTAGTTACCAGCCAACTTAAAATCCCAGGAAACAATCCTTATATTCAATCAAGTCACATGAAATTAAACAACAGTATAGCATCAGCCAACTTAAAATCCTAGGAAACAATATGCTACAGATAATCACAGTTAGAAAACAGTTACCTCTTGCAGACATCACACCCCCGGTCACACATCCTCCTGCAACTGTGTTGGTGATGTCATGTTTTGCTCGTGCCTTTAAGAGAACAATTAAATATTAGTACCCAAAACTATCTAAGTTCATAAGGAAACAAAACAATAAAGAAAAAGATAGGAGCTTAAGCCATATAAACCAATAAACATCAGGGGAGATAGTTATTGAACTGAAACATTGTAACAATATCCATCTGATAAGATGCTTTGAATAAATTTGTATGCTAAGCATTGAGAAAAAAAAAAAAGCAGTACCCATCGGCAAGTAAGACCAAACTAATTAAGCCTGAATTTGAAAGAGAGGTCTTCAAAGTTCAAAAAACGATTATATTTGGAAAAGATATACCATATCCACCCTTTCGTGAATATGTCAAACTCATTTTCATACACATTTATAGCTACATCTTGGTAAATCAATCAGTTAAAGGTTAGCCAGACCAAGAAACCATATTAATGATATAACATTTGTAACAACTATAGAAGACAAAAATGAAAAAATGAGTAATTGGGGGATTTATTATCATTTTATTACAAAATACCGGGTTTGCCTATCACCCTTACAAATCACATGATTTAGATAAAAAGACGAGACTTAGTGTATAACTTTTTCTTAAGAATGTGTGTCTTATAAACAATACAAAAATTTTAAATGTCAAACTTTCTAAGGAGTTTCAAGCTGTGTTATCGCAAATGGAACGAAACTTAAGTTACTGCCCTTTATTTTCTATTCTTACAAAAGAAGACATGCAATAAACAGCATAAAATTTTAATCACAAACAAGATGCAGGAGTGAACACCTCTTTACTATTACAACAATGGGGGTGCTATATCTTTTACCGATACAGTCAGTGTGATAGCTGAACTACATAATTCAAAAAAGAATCAATGGATGTCAGGTAAAAAGGAAAAACAGATCATAGAAAAAGGATCTTGCCTTTTCAACGACGCATTCAGCAGCAGAGAAAACAAATCCCATAACAGCAAACGTTTTACATGAACCCCAGCTCCTTGCACCCATCTGCCTGGCAGTAAACTTAATCTGCTGCATACTAGTCATCTTATCGTCCGTTATCGGATTGTCCAATGCACCAAGAAACAACCCCATAGCCACCCCAAGTGCACCTCCTGCACCATTCATCACAAACCAAAGTTACATAAACGCAGATGATCTTAGTTTGTCTTAATTAACCTATATACATTATGCATTCAGTTCAAAGACTTGGTACCAGCACTAAAAATTTTGAACCATATTGCTTAGAAATCATAATTAAAACATCGAGCGAGGTGCAGCGAGCATCTTTGAAAGCTGGAGTTGGTTTTTATTTTTTTTTACGAGGTTGTAGCTTTGACTTCAGTAAATCTTATGTGCCCATGATTCATAGTCTGTAATCAATGGTTTTTTCCACACTTAGTACAAAAAACACATCCAAATACTAGCCGTAACTTTGGTGGGAACACAAAATCATGGATTCCATACCACGAAAGATTACAACTCAATTGTCAGTTTGAGACCACTCTAACCAATATGTGGTTTTCAAATACAAAATTGATAATTAATGTATGTGGCCTAAACGGTATTCCCCTTTTCAAGACTTTTTCCCTACCCAGCCCAAGATGATCCAGTGAGATTCAAACCCGGGTCACTTTTGAGGCCTCATGACACCTTACCACTAGGCCACCTTAAAGATGGTTTGCCTTATTCCTCAAGAAACTACTAATAGTAGCTACAAAAGTAATCTTCTTTGGTTGAATGGTTGGTTGTAAAATAGTAAAATTATTAGGTTTAACTTAAAGATTATGCAAAAAAATATAGAATCAAACTACACCCACCAATTGCCATTGCCTTATTCCCCACCAAAACTACTAAAAAAGTAATCTTTTTCTGCTTGGTTATAAACTATGACACCTACAACAACAAAATACACAATACCCATTCCAACATATATAAACTAATACATATAGAAGGACTCACATATATAAAACTGGGTCACAAATTATTTTAAAAAACATAAATATTATGCAACAAATACAAGAATCAAGCAACACCCAGAAATTCGCATTTCCTTATTCCTCATGATAACTACTAAAAATAAAAATCTTGTATGGCCAAAAATGAATGAAAACTGATTTTAAAAAAAAGACAAAAAAACAAACCCATGACGCCGCTGACAACGCTGCGAACAGCGCAGTTGTTCCAAACATCCTGGGCTTTGACTTCTTCAGCTGTTGGCAGTCTAATTGGCTCTATTATCTTTTCTGCACTTTCATTTGGATTGACAGCAGGTGGCTCTATTATCTTTTGTGCAATATCATGGGATGAACCTTCATTCATGGTTTATGAATATATATATATATATGTATATATGAGTTTGTGTAATGAATACGGTGGAAGAGGGTGGCCGAAAATCCGATTACGGCGGAGGAGTTTTATGGGTTTTGGAGGGAGCTCATGATTTGATGGTGAGGGTTTCCTTTTTTACTGACTTTTCCGTTTTACTACTCCGTATGTGGTTTAAACCGTATGTGGTTTAAATCAAATTTATTATATCTTGATCTTCTCTCTCTAGAGAGCCGTTGAGAGGTTTCTCCGGCTTCTCTTTGAGATCGAGAGTAGATCTGAGATCGAGATTTTTCCGGTTAAGTCTTCCACTCCGGTGGATCTAACCCTATTTTTTTCACCCCGGGCCGGAGGTCCCTTCCACCTCGGTGGATCTGGAAGCAGTCTCCCTACCTTTGTGTAGGGGTAAGGTCTGTCTACATCATACCTCCCTCATAGCCCGACTTATGTCGGGATTGAGTACCTTGTTGTTGTTGTTGTTGTTGTTGTTATGTGGTTTAAACCATATGTAACGCTTAGGTGGAAAAAGTTGTCGTTTTTTATGATTTTTAGATTAATATCGTCTTTAATGATGTATGATATGATGTATGAGGAGAGGAAAATTTAGATATAAAAGCTTTTATCCTAAGTTAGAGAGACTCTTTTCATATTCTACAAAAAGTATAAAAAAAAGGGCATAAAGATTATATTTTTTATATATCCTACAGGCGCATACTTCGACCAATTGACCAGTTATAACAAAATGACTAAAATGTATCATGTATGTGAAGCAATAAAATGACTTCATTTTTTCATTTGATATCATTTTATTTTCTCATTATTATCAAACTTTTAAAAAAAAAATTAACCTTTTATCTTTAAATTTAACTAGAGTGAAGGCCCGTGCGATGCACGGCAAGATAAGTATGTGTTTCACGTCTTTGATAAAGTTTCATTGATCATTAGTAGACATTTATGAAATAGTTTACGTGTAATAGTCTTGTTTTGAGTAGAGTCGATAGCCAAATACACAGAATTATAATCAAATAGGAAATTATAAGAGGTTAGGGTCGTAGCTTCCATGAAATGTTCTATATCTTTTTATAAGTTGTAGGTTAACTGCACACACAAAAAAGGGGATGAAGATCAATAATAGACAGAAAAAAAGAAGGGAAATGAAGATGAAGATCAAAAGTGAATATTTTGAAACTGATTTCCAACAATTCCTTGACATCTTGATATATATATATATATATATATATATATATATATATATATATATATATATATATATATATATATATATATATATATATATATATATATATATATATATATATATATATATATATATATATATATATATATATATATATATATATATATATATATATATATATATATATATATATATATATATATATATATATATATATATATATATATATATATATATATATATATATATATATATATATATATATATATATATATATATATATATATATATATATATATATATATATATATATATATATATATATATATATATATATATATATATATATATATATATATATATATATATATATATATATATATATATATATATATATATATATATATATATATATATATATATATATATATATATATATATATATATATATATATATATATATATATATATATATATATATATATATATATATATATATATATATATATATATATATATATATATATATATATATATATATATATATATATATATATATATATATATATATATATATATATATATATATATATATATATATATATATATATATATATATATATATATATATATATATATATATATATATATATATATATATATATATATATATATATATATATATATATATATATATATATATATATATATATATATATATATATATATATATATATATATATATATATATATATATATATATATATATATATATATATATATATATATATATATATATATATATATATATATATATATATATATATATATATATATATATATATATATATATATATATATATATATATATATATATATATATATATATATATATATATATATATATATATATATATATATATATATATATATATATATATATATATATATATATATATATATATATATATATATATATATATATATATATATATATATATATATATATATATATATATATATATATATATATATATATATATATATATATATATATATATATATATATATATATATATATATATATATATATATATATATATATATATATATATATATATATATATATATATATATATATATATATATATATATATATATATATATATATATATATATATATATATATATATATATATATATATATATATATATATATATATATATATATATATATATATATATATATATATATATATATATATATATATATATATATATATATATATATATATATATATATATATATATATATATATATATATATATATATATATATATATATATATATATATATATATATATATATATATATATATATATATATATATATATATATATATATATATATATATATATATATATATATATATATATATATATATATATATATATATATATATATATATATATATATATATATATATATATATATATATATATATATATATATATATATATATATATATATATATATATATATATATATATATATATATATATATATATATATATATATATATATATATATATATATATATATATATATATATATATATATATATATATATATATATATATATATATATATATATATATATATATATATATATATATATATACTTTACAATATATATATATATATATATATATATATATATATATATATAATACACACACATATATATATATAACCTGCTAGTATACATCCATACAAAATCAATCCAAAATTAACCGACCACCGGACTACTACATTTCCGGCAACCAAGACCTCCGCCGAAACCACACCACCACCCCTATCACTACCTCTGGTCACCACTACCTTTCTGCACGTCACAACCAGTAACCACCGACACCCCCTGTCACTACCTCATATACTTTCTCGGTCACCAACTACGGGGTGCCATTATCTTATTCTTATTATATTTTGGTCTTTATATGATCTTCGGTTTTATCTTTGCCCGACTCCCCTGCCGCCTGGTTTCATTCTCTATCACTTATTGCTTGGCCACTCTAGGCTCTTCTTGACTGATGCTTCGAAATTAGATCGATGAAAGTGAAAAGAAATAGGTTTATTTCTTTCTAAACAAGTGAATAGATGTACTCTATTAGATTGAACAGAAGCCCAGTGCATATATTAGAGTAAATAGGTGGAATCTTTGATTGTTTGGATTTTGTGAGTTTTCTTTCCAATTCGATTGCTTGATTATAGAGATTTTGTTTGATGGTATCTACCTAATTTATGTTAAATGTGGTACTTTTTTTGTCCATAGTTTGATGGGTTTTTTTGACATTATGATGATGATGGGTGGATTGTGAGAGATATAGATCTGATGATATTAGAAAGCTGATATCATCATGTGTGTTTTGTATGTGTTGGTATAGATATAGATTTTCATATGTATGATACAGACATTGGTTTGGGGATATATCTTTTGGAGAAGAAGATAGTTAAAAGGACATAAATACCCTCATGGGGGCTTAACGGAGGCATAATAACATCTGTTAGGGTGAGGGGTGTGTAATAAAACAAAAACTCACCATAAGGATATGTAATGATACGAAAAAATGAGAGGGGCGAAACTTAATAATATGACATACCCCAGGGGTATGTAATGAAATTTTCTCTTAATGCATTGAATAGCATAATATTAACATAATATGAGCCAATGTACAAACCAATATTCTATAGATTAGTCCTTAATAGTATTCAATGTCCTAATAAATTTAGTACTAAAGAAACAACTTTCATTCAATATAAAACACAAACATCAAGATTTTGCTTCAATCGTACAACTAAACAATAATAACTAATAGATTTAAATCCCGTGAAAAACACAAGTTTATTAAATACATTCAGCACTTAATGACTAAAAAAAGAACGACCCCTGAAACAAAACATATTAAGAAACTTGTTAGAATACTCAAAAATACCTACTACTTTAAAAACAAAACTATTAGTTGGTCGTAAATTGGTATTCATAATCCATCACCCAATACAGTATTGTGAATTTTACATTAATTCCCGAGAAAGTTAAATAATGAAAATGGATTTCGCCAACTGTTTTATCAAGAAGATCATTGTCCACAACTACTTTATGTCCACAACTACCAATATAGACTAAAGCTCAGTAGACTGAAACTTTCCAGTAGACACTAAAGCTTAAACAAACTGACTTGTTGTCAATCGATGGATACTTACAATTGTAGTGCTATAGCATTAACTTGAGATTATAAATCAACAAATTAAATTATAGTTTTAATTTATATAAACTTCATTTGTTTCAAACATGTAAAATATACAATTTTAAAACTGTCACCCATTATTGACACAATTCAAGTTAAGTATACTCTACCTCATTCACTATATTCTATACTATCACACATCCAGTTATTTACCGAAAGATATACAAAAATATCACAAACGTTACGATGCATGTTTCTTCACAGCTTCATCAAACCTTAGCAACAATCAACAGTCCAAAAATAGACCACTTGAAACAGCCCATTATCCTTCCACTCTGCCAAAACTTTGCCATACAATAGCTTTACCGGCATCTCTGCATTATTGTCATTCACAGCCACAAAAAAACATGTTTCACCTCTAGCATAACTTATCTTTATCTGTTGCAACTCAATATAAAACAGTACCCCCATTCTACAAAGGACAACTAAAACAACTCCAGCAACACCATTCTATCAAGAACAACTAAAACAACTCACACTTGCTTTTTATAATGCATCTTAAAGAATACGGAGTATATTTGAAGGTTGCATATTCACACCAGTAGCTTCTTAAATTTCCTTTTGAAGTTTGGTATTGTACGGTTGCATACGGGGTGGGTCGATGGGTATCCAATTGTGGTACCGGGGCTAGGGTTCCCCCATTACCCTCAAACTACTCACGTATTCTTGCAACCTTTCACAATCTTATAACTTTTAATCAAAAATCACCACAATAGTACCTTTACGAAATTCTTGTGTTGCACTAAAGATATAGCCATTGCTAATTTTGAGTCGAGTATAGCCATTGCTAATTTTGAGTCGAGTATAGCCATTGCTAATTTTGAGTCGAGTATAGCCATTGCTAATTTTGAGTCGAGTATAGCCATTGCTAATTTTGAGTCGAGTATAGCCATTGCTAATTTTGAGTCGAGTATAGCCATTGCTAATTTTGAGTCGAGTATAGCCATTGCTAATTTTGAGTCGAGTATAGCCATTGCTAATTTTGAGTCGAGTATAGCCATTGCTAATTTTGAGTCGAGTATAGCCATTGCTAATTTTGAGTCGAGTATAGCCATTGCTAATTTTGAGTCGAGTATAGCCATTGCTAATTTTGAGTCGAGTATAGCCATTGCTAATTTTGAGTCGAGTATAGCCATTGCTAATTTTGAGTCGAGTATAGCCATTGCTAATTTTGAGTCGAGTATAGCCATTGCTAATTTTGAGTCGAGTATAGCCATTGCTAATTTTGAGTCGAGTATAGCCATTGCTAATTTTGAGTCGAGTATAGCCATTGCTAATTTTGAGTCGAGTATAGCCATTGCTAATTTTGAGTCGAGTATAGCCATTGCTAATTTTGAGTCGAGTATAGCCATTGCTAATTTTGAGTCGAGTATAGCCATTGCTAATTTTGAGTCGAGTATAGCCATTGCTAATTTTGAGTCGAGTATAGCCAGCTAATTTTGAGTCGAGTATAGCCATTGCTAATTTTGAGTCGAGTATAGCCATTGCTAATTTTGAGTCGAGTATAGCCATTGCTAATTTTGAGTCGAGTATAGCCATTGCTAATTTTGAGTCGAGTATAGCCATTGCTAATTTTGAGTCGAGTATAGCCATTGCTAATTTTGAGTCGAGTATAGCCATTGCTAATTTTGAGTCGAGTATAGCCATTGCTAATTTTGAGTCGAGTATAGCCATTGCTAATTTTGAGTCGAGTATAGCCATTGCTAATTTTGAGTCGAGTATAGCCATTGCTAATTTTGAGTCGAGTATAGCCATTGCTAATTTTGAGTCGAGTATAGCCATTGCTAATTTTGAGTCGAGTATAGCCATTGCTAATTTTGAGTCGAGTATAGCCATTGCTAATTTTGAGTCGAGTATAGCCATTGCTAATTTTGAGTCGAGTATAGCCATTGCTAATTTTGAGTCGAGTATAGCCATTGCTAATTTTGAGTCGAGTATAGCCATTGCTAATTTTGAGTCGAGTATAGCCATTGCTAATTTTGAGTCGAGTATAGCCATTGCTAATTTTGAGTCGAGTATAGCCATTGCTAATTTTGAGTCGAGTATAGCCATTGCTAATTTTGAGTCGAGTATAGCCATTGCTAATTTTGAGTCGAGTATAGCCATTGCTAATTTTGAGTCGAGTATAGCCATTGCTAATTTTGAGTCGAGTATAGCCATTGCTAATTTTGAGTCGAGTATAGCCATTGCTAATTTTGAGTCGAGTATAGCCATTGCTAATTTTGAGTCGAGTATAGCCATTGCTAATTTTGAGTCGAGTATAGCCATTGCTAATTTTGAGTCGAGTATAGCCATTGCTAATTTTGAGTCGAGTATAGCCATTGCTAATTTTGAGTCGAGTATAGCCATTGCTAATTTTGAGTCGAGTATAGCCATTGCTAATTTTGAGTCGAGTATAGCCATTGCTAATTTTGAGTCGAGTATAGCCATTGCTAATTTTGAGTCGAGTATAGCCATTGCTAATTTTGAGTCGAGTATAGCCATTGCTAATTTTGAGTCGAGTATAGCCATTGCTAATTTTGAGTCGAGTATAGCCATTGCTAATTTTGAGTCGAGTATAGCCATTGCTAATTTTGAGTCGAGTATAGCCATTGCTAATTTTGAGTCGAGTATAGCCATTGCTAATTTTGAGTCGAGTATAGCCATTGCTAATTTTGAGTCGAGTATAGCCATTGCTAATTTTGAGTCGAGTATAGCCAGCTAATTTTGAGTCGAGTATAGCCATTGCTAATTTTGAGTCGAGTATAGCCATTGCTAATTTTGAGTCGAGTACAGCCCCGCGTATCACGCGGGATAATTAACAACACATAATAAGCTTCTGTCTATTGGAATGTATAACAAATTATCTAATTAAATCACAAAGCACGCAACGGAAGATTTAAACTATGTAGATAATTAATTAACCAAAAGAGAAAGCATATACCTTTAATTGAAGATGATAAAGTGAAGAACTTTATGATAAGGTTTAAAGAAAAACCTCTCTACGATTGCACACACAACACTCGAATGTATGCGTGCTAGCACTTGATCACGAACCGGCAACGATTGGCTTCTCCTTATTGCTTGCTTTGGTCAAAACCACCAAGAACCCCAAAGGGTATGTAATTTCGGTTATATGGCCGAAAAATAGAGAAGAAGAGAAAGGAGATGTAGAGTTTTGTAACCTTTTTGAATGGAGTAAATGGAAACAATTAACATAGGCCTTTATATAGTCTTAGATAAACTTGGTGACCAAGTTTAGGGTTTTGGAAAACCCTTTTCCCATTGTGGCCGTCCCCCCTCTAGAGAACATTCTAGAGGGTTTCCTAATTGTTAATTAAACATCTCCTTCGTTAAGTCCGTCAGTTAAGTACCGTTAACTCTTTAACACTTAACGGACGGCCGTTAGTTTTCGTGATCTAATTAATTAATAAATTACATTAATTATATTAATTAATTAATAAATTACATTAATTATATTAATTAATTATAATTACATTTGTGTCGAGACGTGTGACCCCGTAGGCTTAAATCATTTCCGGACATACGTTCATTTTACGTGATCACATACTAACAGCTCCCACTTGAGCTCGTAACAAATGAAGGTAATAACATTGGTTAGCGTCTAGCAACACGTCAATGCTCCCAGAAATATTTAAGTATAGTTTCTTAAAGTATATTTAAATGGTTGATACATTTATTATCCCTTTGTTCAGATACCGTGTTAAACATGAATATGGATCATTGTCATTTCATGATTTAACGATTCTGTTTCTCATTTCATCACTACTTAAGATTACCAAACATAATCGAGACACATCTGGATTCATTTGGTCATGGCCATGTAAACATCTTAAATAGTCCCAATGAGGGGCCCAGTGGTATCATTTTGCAACTATCAGTTGGAGGAACAAATCCTGTATTGACTACACGTGTCAGTCATCATACTTCACTACACTTTCTGAAAATAGCCCTTTATGTACTCCCTTATTCAGGAGAGTTGGAACTATATCAAGTAAGTGCAATCCATACATGCTGACCTGCTTGTATCTCAAGTCAAAGGATCAACAAAGTAACCATTTACGAATTTCACTTAATGACGTCGATCCATAAAGTGATAAATTCGTTACTGGGGTAGTCCGATATGCATCTTATGGATACCATGTGAGTTTGGTGGGACCAACCATTATATATTCAAAGAATATAACCAATCGCCCAGATTTGTCTTAGTTTAATTATATTCCCATATAATTAATCGACAATGGACAATTTAGAATATTTAATAAAATATTCAAGGATTAAACATGAATATGGATCATTGTCATTTCATGATTTAACGATTCTGTTTCTCATTTCATCACTACTTAAGATTACCAAACATAATCGAGACACATCTGGATTCATTTGGTCATGGCCATGTAAACATCTTAAATAGTCCCAATGAGGGGCCCAGTGGTATCATTTTGCAACTATCAGTTGGAGGAACAAATCCTGTATTGACTACACGTGTCAGTCATCATACTTCACTACACTTTCTGAAAATAGCCCTTTATGTACTCCCTTATTCAGGAGAGTTAGAACTATATCAAGTAAGTGCAATCCATACATGCTGACCTGCTTGTATCTCAAGTCAAAGGATCAACAAAGTAACCATTTACGAATTTCACTTAATGACGTCGATCCATAAAGTGATAAATTCGTTAGTGGGGTAGTCCGATATGCATCTTATGGATACCATGTGAGTTTGGTGGGACCAACCATTATATATTCAAAGAATATAACCAATCGCCCAGATTTGTCTTAGTTTAATTATATTCCCATATAATTAATCGACAATGGACAATTTAGAATATTTAATAAAATATTCAAGGATTAAACATGCAAATATAGGATACAATAAATATTAAATGAAATCAAACATATCAAGTACTTTATTTCATTATGAAAAATATAAATTGTTTAACATCCCTTATCCAAATACCGAAACAACATATTTACATGAAATAACTAGCTAACTTAAGTCCCATGCCCTCGGCATGCCTTTCAAGCTTGGGCCTAGCCAAAGCTTTTGTGAAAGGATCAGCTAAGTTAAAATCTGTGTGAACTTTGAGTAGTTTGATCTCTCCTAGTTCGATCTGCTCACGAACATAGTGATATCTTCTAGCATAATGTCTGGCACCTTTCTGAGCTCCGGGCTCGTTGGCAATGATTAATGCACCAGTGTTGTCACAGTACATATCAGGCGGCAATGTACCCAGACTCTGTTGCAGACATAGCAACTGTTTTTTGCTTGCTGCTTTTCCAATCCACAGCACCTCCGTTAAGAACGAAGACGAATCCTGACTGAGACTTCGTGTCATCTCTATCAGTTTGAAATCCAGCATCACAGTATCCGGTCACTTTGAGCTCTAAGTCTGGATTTCCTCCATACACCAAAAACATATCTTTAGTAGCCCGTAGGTACTTCAGAATGCTCTTAACAGCAGTCCAGTGACTTTCACCTGGATTCTGTTGATATCGGCTAACCATGTTTTGCGCGAACGCCACATCAGGTCTAGTGCATCTAACCGCATACATAATAGATCCCACAGCCGAAGCATAAGGAACTCTTTGCATACGCTCCACCTCATTAGGTGTATTAGCACCCTGTTTGACAGATAAACTAAGTCCTTCTTGCATAGGTGTAAACCCACGCTTAGAATTCTCCATCTTGAATCGCTTCAAGACCTTATCAATATAAGCACTTTGACTTAGTCCAATTAATCGCTTTGATCTATCTCGGTAGATCTTGATTCCAAGAATAAATGCCGCTTCTCCTAAATCTTTCATGGCAAAACACTTTCCAAGATGGGATTTAACATCTTGCAACATTGGAATGTGTTTTCCTATGATCAATATGTCATCAACATATAAGACAAGGAAAGTAACATTACTCCCACTAGCTTTGCGATATACACATGGCTCATCGGGATTTTGAACGAAACCAAACTTTTTGATTTCTTCATCAAACCGCTTGTTCCAACTTCGTGATGCTTGCTTTAGTCCATAAATGGACCTTTGAAGCTTGCATACTTTGTTGGGATGTTTTGGATCAATAAAACCTTCAGGTTGATCCATATAGACTTCTTCATCCAAGTAACCATTTAAGAAGGCAGTCTTAACATCCATTTGCCATATCTCAAAGTCATAGTACGCAGCTATGGCTAAGAGAATCCTAATAGCTCTAATATCCGCAACTGGAGAAAAGGTCTCATCATAGTCAACACCGAAACGTTGAGTATAACCTTTCGCCACGAGACGAGCTTTATAGGTGTGTACATTTCCATCCATGTCCGTCTTCTTCTTGAAGATCCACTTACACCCAACAGTTTGAGCATTTTGTGGAAGATCAACCAAGCTCCAGACTTGATTGTCTTTCATGGATTTTATTTCCACCTTCGTAGCTTCAAGCCATTTGTCAGATTCCGGATCTGATAATGCAGCTTTGAAATTCGGAGGCTCATCGAGATCTCCTAAAACGTCTTCTTCTACCATCAGACATAATCTGTCAGTAGGACGTCTTGTCCTTTCGGACCTACGAAGTGGAATCGCTTCATTATCATCGACTTGAGGTTCATCACTTTGAACATTTTCCCCCCCAAGTTGATGATAGCTAGGAGCTTCAGAAGGTGACACATCTTCCTCTTGAGTCTCATCAAGTTCTACAACCCTCCCACTGTTCTCTTGAGCTAATTTCTTCTCAAAGAATTCAGCGTATCGAGCAACGCGAACAGTGTTTTTGACTGGGTCATAGAAGTCGTAACCCATCGTTTCCTTAGGGTATCCGACAAAGATGCACTTAGTAGTTCTGGGTTCAAGTTTGTCAGGTGTATCGCGCTTCACAAGTGCCTCACATCCCCCCCCCCCCCCCCCCCCCCCCCCCCCCCCCCCCCCCCCCCCCCCCCCCCCCCCCCCCCCCCCCCCCCCCCCCCCCCCCCCCCCCCCCCCCCCCCCCCCCCCCCCCCCCCCCCCCCCCCCCCCCCCCCCCCCCCCCCCCCCCCCCCCCCCCCCCCCCCCCCCCCCCCCCCCCCCCCCCCCCCCCCCCCCCCCCCCCCCCCCCCCCCCCCCCCCCCCCCCCCCCCCCCCCCCCCCCCCCCCCCCCCCCCCCCCCCCCCCCCCCCCCCCCCCCCCCCCCCCCCCCCCCCCCCCCCCCCCCCCCCCCCCCCCCCCCCCCCCCCCCCCCCCCCCCCCCCCCCCCCCCCCCCCCCCCCCCCCCCCCCCCCCCCCCCCCCCCCCCCCCCCCCCCCCCCCCCCCCCCCCCCCCCCCCCCCCCCCCCCCCCCCCCCCCCCCCCCCCCCCCCCCCCCCCCCCCCCCCCCCCCCCCCCCCCCCCCCCCCCCCCCCCCCCCCCCCCCCCCCCCCCCCCCCCCCCCCCCCCCCCCCCCCCCCCCCCCCCCCCCCCCCCCCCCCCCCCCCCCCCCCCCCCCCCCCCCCCCCCCCCCCCCCCCCCCCCCCCCCCCCCCCCCCCCCCCCCCCCCCCCCCCCCCCCCCCCCCCCCCCCCCCCCCCCCCCCCCCCCCCCCCCCCCCCCCCCCCCCCCCCCCCCCCCCCCCCCCCCCCCCCCCCCCCCCCCCCCCCCCCCCCCCCCCCCCCCCCCCCCCCCCCCCCCCCCCCCCCCCCCCCCCCCCCCCCCCCCCCCCCCCCCCCCCCCCCCCCCCCCCCCCCCCCCCCCCCCCCCCCCCCCCCCCCCCCCCCCCCCCCTTTGAACACCCCCCCCCCAAGTTGATGATAGCTAGGAGCTTCAGAAGGTGACACATCTTCCTCTTGAGTCTCATCAAGTTCTACAACCCTCCCACTGTTCTCTTGAGCTAATTTCTTCTCAAAGAATTCAGCATATCGAGCAACGCGAACAGTGTTTTTGACTGGGTCATAGAAGTCGTAACCCATCGTTTCCTTAGGGTATCCGACAAAGATGCACTTAGTAGTTCTGGGTTCAAGTTTGTCAGGTGTATCGCGCTTCACAAGTGCCTCACATCCCCAGACTCTTAAGTAAGACAGATTAGGAACATTTCCATGCCATAATTCATATGGTGTCTTGTCAACCTTCTTGGTTGGAACCATATTGAGAATGCGTACAGCAGTCTCTAGAGCATAATCCCAAAACGAAAATGGGAGAGTCGTAAGGGTCATCATAGATCTCACCATGTCTAGCAAGGTTCGATTTCTCCTTTCAGACACTCCATTATGTTGAGGAGTGTATGGAGGAGTAAGCTGTTGGACAATTCCACACGCTTTCAGATAATCCTTAAACTCTTGGCTTAAGTATTCACCACCTCGATCCGAACGAAGAATCTTGATGGTTTTGCCGAGTTGATTTTCTACTTCATTTTTAAATTCTTTGAATGTTTCAAACACTTCATGTTTATGTTTAAGCAAGTAAACATAACCATAACGACTGAAATCATCCGTAAACGTTATGAAGTAGCTAGCTCCTTTTCTTGACACATGTCTAAATGGGCCGCAAACATCGGTATGAATGAGTCCAAGAAGATCTTTAGCCCTCTCCGGTTTATGCGAAAAAGGTTTTCTTGTCATTTTGCCGGAAACACATGACTCGCATTTATCAAATGATTCATCATTTAATTTTAAGATCCCTTCACGTTGAAGTCTTTCAATGCGATTTTTGCCAATGTGTGCAAGACGACAGTGCCAAAGATAGGTAGAGTCCAAGTTAGTCTTGGCTCTTTTGCTAACATTATACATTGAATTATCATTTAGTGAATCACAACCACGCATATCAATTTCATAAATACCATTATTATCAATAGCATCAAAATAATGAACATTATTTTTAGAAACTGAAATACCATTATCATTAAAAACATTAATGAATCCGTTGTGTTTTAACACTGAAACTGAAATACCATTATCATTAAAAACATTAATGAATCCGTTGTGTTTTAACACTGAAACTGAAACTACACCTCTAGTAATAGAGGGTGCATAATGACAATTGTCCAAAACAATAATTAAACCGGAAGGAAGAACTAAATGATATTCTCCAATAGCTTCGACAGGTGCTGGTAGACCATTGCCTACGAACAGCTGCAAAGCTCCGGGCTTCAGCTTCCTCCTTTTCCTAAGTGCCTGTAATTCATTACAGATATGAGTTCCACAGCCAGTGTCATAAACCCATGATTTACGCTTAGTAAAGGAAAATAATTCAATAGTGAAGATACCTGAAGCACTAGCATTGCTAGCTTGCTTCTTCTTCACATTCAACTCGGCAAGATACTTGGGACAGTTCCTTTTCCAGTGCCCGACTTCATTACAATGATGACAGATCTGGTCTTTATCCGGATGCTCTTTCTTAGCCGGAGGGGTTTTCTTTGGTTTGGGGGGATTAGCAGCTTGCTTACCCTTGCCTTTACCATCAAACTTGCCTTTAGCTTGGTGCGATTTCTTAGCTTTCTGGATCCGACCCCCCTTTATCATAAGGACATTTGGGTCATTGGCCTTCTTTGGAATCGTCTTCTCATATTCAATGAGCATAGCATGAAGTTCATTGACGCTTTTTTTCATAGAGTGCATGGTATAGTTTTGCACAAAACCCTCATATTCCTTCGTAAGGGATTTGAGAATCATGCCAACTTTTACCTCTTTATGATAAGCGTACTCCATCGAATCCAATTTGTCAAAAATGCTCTTCATCTTGAGCACATGACTGCTAACCGATTTTCCAGATTCAAGTTTCATGTCATGGAGTTCCACGACTAAGTCGAACAGTTCCACTCCAGCTTGTTTTTCATACAAGGATTTAAGTTCTGTGATCATATCATATGGAGTGTAGAGCTCGAATTGTTTTTGAAGCTCGGGAGACATGCTCGCAAGCATCAAACAACAAACTTCATTGAATCTAGTGTACTGAATCCTATATTCAGCTTTTTCAGCTGCTGTGGATTCAGCACTTGGTTCGGTTGGCCATTGCCTTTCAATGACATCCATGCGTTCCTCAACTCTTAGAACAATTCTCAGTTGACGATACCAGTCATTGAAATTTGATCCATTAAGCTTTTCTCTTTCAAACATTTGCCGAAAAGCATTGGTGTTTGTGGAAGGATTCATTGCCATCTACAAAACAGATTAAGTTCAAAAATCAGTATTTTCGATAATAAATCCTTAGGAAATCAATTACCCAATGTTTATCAAATAAACAATTAATTTCATTAAGGCTAGGATCCAATTGACATACAATCATTTCATCAGTTGATCTGCTAGAAATGATTGTACTCAAAAGGTAAGTGACGAGCAGTAATTGCATTACATGTGCAATTCCTAGTAAGAATGGGACCTACAAATTACACTTGATTCATCAAGTGATTTGTAGTCATGTTTTGTCCCATCTTTTGCCACGGGTCAAGGTCTCACCGCTTAACTCGCTTTAAGTCGTCCAACCAAGAACGCGCAAATTTGTCCACCACTGTGTACCAGTGAGTGGGATTTGCCATGCAACTGCCATTTCACCACTGTGTACCAGTGAGTGGGATTTGCCATGCAACTGCCATTTCACCACTGTGTACCAGTGAGTAAAACAACAGCCACAAGTGTCCTTTGCAAGTTGGATGGCAAATGACTTAAGTTTATTGGGTCAATCAATTTGATGTGTGATCAAAAAGTTATGTTTGAAGATTCATGCATATCTTCTAAACATAATATGTTTATAAAACTCATTTTTATTGCCTTTAAATACAAAAGAGCTCGGTAGCTCCATTTGAACGCACAAAGAAGCGCAAGGGCAAAGGTTTGCGATGAACGCAATTAAAAACCCGCCCTTTTAGGAGGCTAACGCACTCCGACTTATACCTCTCTTAGAGTTTGTTCAAATGGGTGAGCCGGTGTATCTTTTGATTTTAGGGCACCAATTTTATAAACAAAATCATTATTTCAATGTAATTTAGTCAAGTTTAATTTTCGAAAACCAATTTTATAAACAAAATCATTATTTCAATGTAATTTAGTCAAGTTTAATTTTCGAAAACCAATTTTGCACACAATTTTCTTAAAGGGCAAAACTAAACTTTTACTAAATACAAACACGTAACAATTAGGTATCCATCCTCGGTAAGGCCACTATGGTTTAAGATTGGCCCCCCTTTCTCAAGGAAAAGGTCCACATAATCAAGTAAACTTGATTACAAAAGCCAAAATTTAATAACAAATTTATCACATAGACACATAAGGTGCTGATCTTAAAAATCCAGCAGCTTCACGACCCATTTAGGCTTAGAGGATGGCCGAACTGGACTTAGCACAGAACTACAAAGTTGTAGCCCTATGAGTCAAGTATCTACTGTAAAGATTTCAGCTTCTAACTCCTTACGGTTGATAAGTTATGATCGTTTTAGTGAACTGGTGTCAAACAGGAATTTTCACAAAACTTAATCACATTGTCACACAATTAGTTATTCAATTATCTAGCATAATTAACCCTAATGATCAAGATTTCATATCAATATATCTAAGTAATCATCATGAATAATTTGCATGAAAAATTCATGATTTTTACTTCTATTTAACAATTAAATAATTAAAGGTACACCATAAATACATGCAATTTATCAAATAAACATGTAATTAATCAAAACTTGGATTAGGAAACTTCAAAAAAAAACAATTTTTTTTTTTTTATTTTTTTTTATATTTTTTTTTTTTTTTTTTTTTTTTTTTTTTTTTTTTTTTTTTTTTTTTTTTTTTTTTTTTTTTTTTTTTTTTTTTTTTTTTTTTTTTTTTTTTTTTTTTTTTTTTTTTTTTTTTTTTTTTTTTTTTTTTTTTTTTTTTTTTTTTTTTTTTTTTTTTTTTTTTTTTTTTTTTTTTTTTTTTTTTTTTTTTTTTTTTTTTTTTTTTTTTTTTTTTTTTTTTTTTTTTTTTTTTTTTTTTTTTTTTTTTTTTTTTTTTTTTTTTTTTTTTTTTTTTTTTTTTTTTTTTTTTTTTTTTTTTTTTTTTTTTTTTTTTTTTTTTTTTTTTTTTTTTTTTTTTTTTTTTTTTTTTTTTTTTTTTTTTTTTTTTTTTTTTTTTTTTTTTTTTTTTTTTTTTTTTTTTTTTTTTTTTTTTTTTTTTTTTTTTTTTTTTTTTTTTTTTTTTTTTTTTTTTTTTTTTTTTTTTTTTTTTTTTTTTTTTTTTTTTTTTTTTTTTTTTTTTTTTTTTTTTTTTTTTTTTTTTTTTTTTTTTTTTTTTTTTTTTTTTTTTTTTTTTTTTTTTTTTTTTTTTTTTTTTTTTTTTTTTTTTTTTTTTTTTTTTTTTTTTTTTTTTTTTTTTTTTTTTTTTTTTTTTTTTTTTTTTTTTTTTTTTTTTTTTTTTTTTTTTTTTTTTTTTTTTTTTTTTTTTTTTTTTTTTTTTTTTTTTTTTTTTTTTTTTTTTTTTTTTTTTTTTTTTTTTTTTTTTTTTTTTTTTTTTTTTTTTTTTTTTTTTTTTTTTTTTTTTTTTTTTTTTTTTTTTTTTTTTTTTTTTTTTTTTTTTTTTTTTTTTTTTTTTTTTTTTTTTTTTTTTTTTTTTTTTTTTTTTTTTTTTTTTTTTTTTTTTTTTTTTTTTTTTTTTTTTTTTTTTTTTTTTTTTTTTTTTTTTTTTTTTTTTTTTTTTTTTTTTTTTTTTTTTTTTTTTTTTTTTTTTTTTTTTTTTTTTTTTTTTTTTTTTTTTTTTTTTTTTTTTTTTTTTTTTTTTTTTTTTTTTTTTTTTTTTTTTTTTTTTTTTTTTTAATTTATTTTTCCAGAATTTCGAAGTATATATATATTGGAAAAAAGGATACAAATAATATATCCTTTTTAAATAATGTAATTAAATTACAAAAATTAATTTAAATATATATAAATCCGAAAAAAATAAAACTCAAGAACCCTAACCCCCCTTCAAGTTTTGATCTAATTGGTAATCAAAAAACATACATAGTAGGCTCGTGATACCACTGTTGGAATGTATAACAAATTATCTAATTAAATCACAAAGCACGCAACGGAAG
>CM067169.1:34619065-34631565 GCA_034093135.1 Erigeron breviscapus | reverse complement strand
GATGATGATGATGATGATGATGATGATGATGATGATGATGATGATGATGATGATGATGATGATGATGATGATGATGATGATGATGATGATGATGATGATGATGATGATGATGATGATGATGATGATGATGATGATGATGATGATGATGATGATGATGATGATGATGATGATGATGATGATGATGATGATGATGATGATGATGATGATGATGATGATGATGATGATGATGATGATGATGATGATGATGATGATGATGATGATGATGATGATGATGATGATGATGATGATGATGATGATGATGATGATGATGATGATGATGATGATGATGATGATGATGATGATGATGATGATGATGATGATGATGATGATGATGATGATGATGATGATGATGATGATGATGATGATGATGATGATGATGATGATGATGATGATGATGATGATGATGATGATGATGATGATGATGATGATGATGATGATGATGATGATGATGATGATGATGATGATGATGATGATGATGATGATGATGATGATGATGATGATGATGATGATGATGATGATGATGATGATGATGATGATGATGATGATGATGATGATGATGATGATGATGATGATGATGATGATGATGATGATGATGATGATGATGATGATGATGATGATGATGATGATGATGATGATGATGATGATGATGATGATGATGATGATGATGATGATGATGATGATGATGATGATGATGATGATGATGATGATGATGATGATGATGATGATGATGATGATGATGATGATGATGATGATGATGATGATGATGATGATGATGATGATGATGATGATGATGATGATGATGATGATGATGATGATGATGATGATGATGATGATGATGATGATGATGATGATGATGATGATGATGATGATGATGATGATGATGATGATGATGATGATGATGATGATGATGATGATGATGATGATGATGATGATGATGATGATGATGATGATGATGATGATGATGATGATGATGATGATGATGATGATGATGATGATGATGATGATGATGATGATGATGATGATGATGATGATGATGATGATGATGATGATGATGATGATGATGATGATGATGATGATGATGATGATGATGATGATGATGATGATGATGATGATGATGATGATGATGATGATGATGATGATGATGATGATGATGATGATGATGATGATGATGATGATGATGATGATGATGATGATGATGATGATGATGATGATGATGATGATGATGATGATGATGATGATGATGATGATGATGATGATGATGATGATGATGATGATGATGATGATGATGATGATGATGATGATGATGATGATGATGATGATGATGATGATGATGATGATGATGATGATGATGATGATGATGATGATGATGATGATGATGATGATGATGATGATGATGATGATGATGATGATGATGATGATGATGATGATGATGATGATGATGATGATGATGATGATGATGATGATGATGATGATGATGATGATGATGATGATGATGATGATGATGATGATGATGATGATGATGATGATGATGATGATGATGATGATGATGATGATGATGATGATGATGATGATGATGATGATGATGATGATGATGATGATGATGATGATGATGATGATGATGATGATGATGATGATGATGATGATGATGATGATGATGATGATGATGATGATGATGATGATGATGATGATGATGATGATGATGATGATGATGATGATGATGATGATGATGATGATGATGATGATGATGATGATGATGATGATGATGATGATGATGATGATGATGATGATGATGATGATGATGATGATGATGATGACGACGACGATGATGATGATGATGATGATGATGATGATGATGATGATGATGATGATGATGATGATGATGATGATGATGATGATGATGATGATGATGTTATATCGTTGGGAAGTGAAGATACAGAATCAGTGGAAGAACAAGAAGTAAAAGGGAATGTCATATACGAAGTTGGATCTGGTAATTTATATACATATTTATTTATAATCTATTTTTATCCATTTATTTAGGTAAAAATGACTCAGATGAGGTAGACATTATATCGGTAGGAAGTGACGATACAGAAGCAACTGAAGAAGAAGAAGTTGAAGTTGTTTCAGGTAACTATAATTTAGTTTTTAATTATATATTTCAGTTGTTTTTGATTTAATAAGTTTTAATTAATTTTTTTTTTCATGTTATAATAAGTATAAAATTTAGGATTTGAATAATTAATTCTGAATATGGATATTTAATAGTAATTTGTATATTGAATTTTGAGTTTGAATAATAGTAATTTGTATATCCTCATTTCAATTAATCATTATACTTGTATATGAATTTAGTTTGAATAATAGTAATTTGTATATTGAATTTAGTTTGAATAATAGTAATTTGTATATTGAATTTGAGTTTGAATAATAGTAATTTGTATATTGAATTTGAGTTTGAATAATAGTAATTTGTATATTGAATTTAGTTTGAATAATAGTAATTTGTATATTGAATTTGAGTTTGAATAATAGTAATTTGTATATTGAATTTGAGTTTGAATAATAGTAATTTGTATATTGAATTTAGTTTGAATAATAGTAATTTGTATATTGAATTTAGTTTGAATAATAGTAATTTGTATATTGAATTTGAGTTTGAATAATAGTAATTTGTATATTGAATTTGAGTTTGAATAATAGTAATTTGTATATTGAATTTAGTTTGAATAATAGTAATTTGTATATTGAATTTAGTTTGAATAATAGTAATTTGTATATTGAATTTGAGTTTGAATAATAGTAATTTGTATATTGAATTTGAGTTTGAATAATAGTAATTTGTATATTGAATTTGAGTTTGAATAATAGTAATTTGTATAATGAATTTGAATCGATTGTAAAGTTTTATTGCATATACATATGAATTTAAAAATAATTGCATATGAAGTTTGAATTTATATTTTGTTTGAATATGAAGTTTGAATAATTGCATATATGAACTATATTTTGAATTTATATTTTGAATTTATATTTAGTTTTTAATTATATATTTCAGTTGTTTTTGATTTAATAAGTTTTAATTAATTTTTTTTTTCATGTTATAATAAGTATAAAATTTAGGATTTGAATAATTAATTCTGAATATGGATATTTAATAGTAATTTGTATATTGAATTTTGAGTTTGAATAATAGTAATTTGATGATGATGATGATGATGATGATGATGATGATGATGATGATGATGATGATGATGACGACGACGACGACGATGATGATGATGATGATGATGACGATGACGATGACGATGATGATGATGATGATGATGATGATGATGATGATGATGATGATGATGATGATGATGATGATGATGATGATGATGATGATGATGATGATGATGATGATGATGATGATGATGATGATGATGATGATGATGATGATGATGATGATGATGATGATGATGATGATGATGATGATGATGATGATGATGATGATGATGATGATGATGATGATGATGATGATGATGATGATGATGATGATGATGATGATGATGATGATGATGATGATGATGATGATGATGATGATGATGATGATGATGATGATGATGATGATGATGATGATGATGATGATGATGATGATGATGATGATGATGATGATGATGATGATGATGATGATGATGATGATGATGATGATGATGATGATGATGATGATGATGATGATGATGATGATGATGATGATGATGATGATGATGATGATGATGATGATGATGATGATGATGATGATGATGATGATGATGATGATGATGATGATGATGATGATGATGATGATGATGATGATGATGATGATGATGATGATGATGATGATGATGATGATGATGATGATGATGATGATGATGATGATGATGATGATGATGATGATGATGATGATGATGATGATGATGATGATGATGATGATGATGATGATGATGATGATGATGATGATGATGATGATGATGATGATGATGATGATGATGATGATGATGATGATGATGATGATGATGATGATGATGATGATGATGATGATGATGATGATGATGATGATGATGATGATGATGATGATGATGATGATGATGATGATGATGATGATGATGATGATGATGATGATGATGATGATGATGATGATGATGATGATGATGATGATGATGATGATGATGATGATGATGATGATGATGATGATGATGATGATGATGATGATGATGATGATGATGATGATGATGATGATGATGATGATGATGATGATGATGATGATGATGATGATGATGATGATGATGATGATGATGATGATGATGATGATGATGATGATGATGATGATGATGATGATGATGATGATGATGATGATGATGATGATGATGATGATGATGATGATGATGATGATGATGATGATGATGATGATGATGATGATGATGATGATGATGATGATGATGATGATGATGATGATGATGATGATGATGATGATGATGATGATGATGATGATGATGATGATGATGATGATGATGATGATGATGATGATGATGATGATGATGATGATGATGATGATGATGATGATGATGATGATGATGATGATGATGATGATGATGATGATGATGATGATGATGATGATGATGATGATGATGATGATGATGATGATGATGATGATGATGATGATGATGATGATGATGATGATGATGATGATGATGATGATGATGATGATGATGATGATGATGATGATGATGATGATGATGATGATGATGATGATGATGATGATGATGATGATGATGATGATGATGATGATGATGATGATGATGATGATGATGATGATGATGATGATGATGATGATGATGATGATGATGATGATGATGATGATGATGATGATGATGATGATGATGATGATGATGATGATGATGATGATGATGATGATGATGATGATGATGATGATGATGATGATGATGATGATGATGATGATGATGATGATGATGATGATGATGATGATGATGATGATGATGATGATGATGATGATGATGATGATGATGATGATGATGATGATGATGATGATGATGATGATGATGATGATGATGATGATGATGATGATGATGATGATGATGATGATGATGATGATGATGATGATGATGATGATGATGATGATGATGATGATGATGATGATGATGATGATGATGATGATGATGATGATGATGATGATGATGATGATGATGATGATGATGATGATGATGATGATGATGATGATGATGATGATGATGATGATGATGATGATGATGATGATGATGATGATGATGATGATGATGATGATGATGATGATGATGATGATGATGATGATGATGATGATGATGATGATGATGATGATGATGATGATGATGATGATGATGATGATGATGATGATGATGATGATGATGATGATGATGATGATGATGATGATGATGATGATGATGATGATGATGATGATGATGATGATGATGATGATGATGATGATGATGATGATGATGATGATGATGATGATGATGATGATGATGATGACGATGATGATGATGATGATGATGATGATGATGATGATGATGATGATGTTATATCGTTGGGAAGTGAAGATACAGAATCAGTGGAAGAACAAGAAGTAAAAGGGAATGTCATATACGAAGTTGGATCTGGTAATTTATATACATATTTATTTATATAATTCAAAATTTGACTACAATTTTTTATTTGAATAATGAATTTGAATCGATTAGGAAATACAGTAGTTAAATAAGTATACACATAGTTTGAATATAGGTTTTGAATATGTTTTGAATATAGGTTTTGAATATAGGTTTTGAATATGTTTTAATATAGGTTTTGAATATAGGTTTTGAATATAGGTTTTGAATATAGGTTTTGAATATAGGTTTTGAATATAGGTTTTGAATATAGGTTTTGAATATAGGTTTTGAATATAGGTTTTGAATATAGGTTTTGAATATAGTTTTGAATATAGGTTTTGAATATAGGTTTTGAATATAGGTTTTGAATATAGGTTTTGAATATAGGTTTTGAATATAGGTTTTGAATATAGGTTTTGAATATAGGTTTTGAATATAGGTTTTGAATATAGTTTTGAATATAGGTTTTGAATATAGGTTTTGAATATAGGTTTTGAATATAGGTTTTGAATATAGGTTTTGAATATAGTTTGAATATAGGTTTTGAATATAGTTTGAATATAGGTTTTGAATATAGGTTTTGAATATAGGTTTTGAATATAGGTTTTGAATATAGGTTTTGAATATAGGTTTTGAATATAGGTTTTGAATATAGGTTTTGAATATAGGTTTTGAATATAGGTTTTGAATATAGGTTTTGAATATAGGTTTTGAATATAGGTTTTGAATATAGGTTTTGAATATAGGTTTTGAATATAGGTTTTGAATATAGGTTTTGAATATAGGTTTTGAATATAGGTTTTGAATATAGGTTTGAATATAGGTTTTGAATATAGGTTTTGAATATAGGTTTTGAATATAGGTTTTGAATATAGGTTTTGAATATAGTTTTGAATATAGGTTTTGAATATAGGTTTTGAATATAGGTTTTGAATATAGTTTTGAATATAGGTTTTGAATATAGGTTTTGAATATAGGTTTTGAATATAGGTTTTGAATATAGGTTTTGAATATAGGTTTTGAATATAGGTTTTGAATATAGTTTTGAATATAGGTTTTGAATATAGGTTTTGAATATAGGTTTTGAATATAGTTTTGAATATAGGTTTTGAATATAGGTTTTGAATATAGGTTTTGAATATAGTTTTGAATATAGGTTTTGAATATAGGTTTTGAATATAGGTTTTGAATATAGTTTTGAATATAGGTTTTGAATATAGGTTTTGAATATAGGTTTTGAATATAGTTTTGAATATAGGTTTTGAATATAGGTTTTGAATATAGGTTTTGAATATAGGTTTTGAATATAGGTTTTGAATATAGGTTTTGAATATAGGTTTTGAATATAGGTTTTGAATATAGGTTTTGAATATAGGTTTTGAATATAGGTTTTGAATATAGGTTTTGAATATAGGTTTTGAATATAGGTTTTGAATATAGGTTTTGAATATAGGTTTTGAATATAGGTTTTGAATATAGGTTTTGAATATAGGTTTTGAATATAGGTTTTGAATATAGGTTTTGAATATAGGTTTTGAATATAGGTTTTGAATATAGGTTTTGAATATAGGTTTTGAATATAGGTTTTGAATATAGGTTTTGAATATAGGTTTTGAATATAGGTTTTGAATATAGGTTTTGAATATAGGTTTTGAATATAGGTTTTGAATATAGGTATTTAATGGTTTTGAATATAGGTTTTGAATATTTATATAGGTTTTGAATATAGGTTTTGAATATATGTATTTGTGTATAGGTATTTATGGCATTTGTTATTTGAATTATATGGAAGAGTTTAAAAGCTCGGAGTCAATCACTAGGATATTTCTACCTACCAATATTATGGTAATTCAAGCAAAACATCAAAATTATTGAATTTAAAGTTTATCATAATAAAATCTTTGATGTAATCTTTAATTTTGCAGGGGAAAACAAACATTGACACTCAGGATCAATATAACATAGTTTTGGAAAGATTCAAGGAAAACATGGATTTACATATATCAACGATGAAGCAAAAGTTAAGAGATCCTTGTCTGGTAAGTTTTTATAACTTAAATTTTTTTTTAATATGCTAGACGAATATCTTTAATCGTATATATATCAATGATTGTAAGTTAGGTATTAACTAGCATTGTTAACTTAGTACCTAAAGTGTTAGAAAAAGTGTATTTTTGGGAGAAGGTAATTTCAGGAATTTTGGTTTTTCTTAGGATAATAACTGTTGTTGCTAGCACAGTGTTACTCTATGCATTTGTTAAATACACCAATGACACTAAAAGATTGATTGTAGTCAAAGTGGTGGAGTCATTATCTCATAGATAGTTTTTCAGGTAGATGAGGTTGATATTACCCAACTAGAACTTGACCTGATTGGAAATTTAGGTAGGAATTTTGTTGTAAATTGTGAGGTGTGTAATCGCCTTTTACAACAAGTTTGGTTGCACGGTTAGTCATTTCTGTATAACAAAGAGATATGATAATTGTATCTACTATCTAGCATACCTGTATCACTGTTAGAAATTCTTACTAGCTGTGCACACTGTTAGAAATTTTTAGAAATTTCTAAGTTTGGATTTTGACCGACGGGACTAGAAACCGGGTTTCACTAAGCCTGAACCGGTTTGAACCAGGTTTTTGGTAAAAACGTGGACCCAATGACGCTAAAGATTTGCATCATGGTCTGGTGTTAGTAGGGTGCTTGATTGTATTCAAAGTGGTGGAGTCATTGTCTCATAGACAGTTTTTCAACTCTTGACAACTCATAGTCATTGTAGTCAAAGTAGTGGAGTCATTGTCTTAAGTCAGGTTTTGTTCACTTCACTTAGTTACCTAAAACTATAAGTCAGGTTTTAATATTCATAGATTACTAAAACTAATTGTTTTAAATTTTCAATTTTTCAGCTGTTCTTTCCTATTTGTGAGAGTAGACATTATTATCTTCTTTGTTTCAATCTCAAAACAAACAAAGGTTATGTCATTGATAATATTGAAGCAGAAGACGATTCGATTGACAGATACCAGGAAACTATTTTTTTGTTGGTAAGATTATTAGATAAATTAAATCATATATATTTAGTCATTTATGTTACAAAAACATACCAAGTAATTATTATCAATTACTTTACATTTCAGGGAGAATTGTTGGTTGACTATCTCGAGTACAAGGAACATCCTTACCTGAAAAATGGTGCATTTCCTAATGTAGAAAGGTTAAGAATGATATGGCAAACATCCAATAATGGAATTGATTGTGGAATTTTCCTAATGAGACATATGGAATGTTTTATGGGTAACGGAAAAACAGGTCTGAAGTGTGGATTTAAGAAAGAAGGAGAAGTTCAACAAAAACAATTAAACTGTTTGAGGATAACATATCTCAACACAATTCTGTTATCCGATGTTAACAAATTAAGATGCAAGGTTTGTAAAGAAGTTGAATATTATGAAGCATTGCCCGAGAAGACTAAGAAAATTTGGAAAGCGACAGCTTTAAAAGATATCGAGAAAAGGATTGAAGAAAGGAAGGATGTGCTTGAATGAAATAAAAGTTACAATTTCTTTTGTACTTTATGTTCTTGACTTTTATGAGTTGTGTCTGTAATTTTAATTGATGGATCTTAATCTGATATTAATCTTGTTTGCACATGATAACATGAATGTTTGACTTAAATTTGAATAACAATATATCTTAGTATTTGTCCAGATTATTGTTTCAAAAATGTCCAATATTCAAATAGTGTATTCATATTATTATGTTCAGTATTCAAAAATGTTCAATATTCAAAAATGTCCAATATTCAAATAGTGTATTCATATTATTGAGTTGTGTCTGTACAGGTTCTTAATCCGATGTTAATCTTGTTTGTACAGCTCAATAAAGTAATTGAGTATGTTCAGTATTTAAAAATATTCAATATTCAAATAGTGTATTCATATTATTGACTTTGTAGAAATCATAAGAACACATTACCCAACCTGTACAAATTGTCCATGTTGCCACCTAATAATTGCTTAAATACTGAACACAGAAAAAAGCTAAATGATTACAGAAACTAAAACAAGTTTATTCAAAATTCAAATCTAAATGATTACAGAAAATTGAAATGAGTTTATTTGGGGACATTTCAAATTGAAACAAACCAATAGGAATGAAAGTATCTATATGCAGTTCTAAAATGAAACATTTCATTTTTTTCTTAGTTTCTCCTTTTCAAACTTCGCAGCCTCAATTCTGATCGGACAAGTTCGAAGATCATGTTGCTGTAGAGATTTGCAGTATGCACAATTTCTCCAATTTTTTTCTTTCAATATAGCCTCTTCTCGGTCACTCTTGAGCCTTTTTTTTGTTCCACAGCCTTTATTTCGTATATTTTGTGGATTAGTTACTTCATTTGAAGAAGGTTGAGGCAGTCCAACCATTGCAGCCAAAAATTCTTTTGAACCCATTGGAGGCTTAGAGCCCATATCATCATTAGCTTTCTTCTTTAACTCTTCCAAAGTGTCTCTAAATAGGGCAAGTTTTGTTGGGTCAGCCAAATACCTATTTACTCAGACTCTGTTGCAGACATGGCAATTGTGGTTTGCTTCTTGCTTTTCCAATCCACAGCACCTCCGTTAAGAACGAAGACGAATCCTGACTTAGACTTCGTGTCATCTCTATCAGTTTGAAATCCAGCATCACAGTATCCGGTCACTTTGAGCTCTAAGTCTGGATTTCCTCCATACACCAAAAACATATCTTTAGTAGCCCATAGGTACTTCAGAATGTTCTTAACAGCAGTCCAGTGGCTTTCACCTGGAAAAGGTCTCATCGTAGTCAACACAGAAACGTTGAGTATAACCTTTCGCCACGAGACGAGCTTTATAGGTGTGTACATTTCCATCCATGTCCGTCTTCTTCTTGAAGATCCACTTACACCCAACAGTTTGAGCATTTTGTGGAAGATCAACCAAGCTCCAAACTTGATTGTCTTTCATGGATTTCATTTCCACCTTCGTAGCTTCAAGCCATTTGTCAGATTCCGGATTTGATAATGCAGCTTTGAAATTCGGAGGCTCATCGAGATCTCCTAAAACGTTTTCTTCTACCATCAGACATAATCTGTCAGTAGGACGTCTTGTCCTTACGGACCTACGAAGTGGAATCGCTTCATCATCATCGACTTGAGGTTCATCACTTTGAACATTTCCCCCCCCCCAAGTTGATGATTGCTGGGAGCTTCAGAAGGTGACACATCTTCTTCTTGAGTCTCATCAAGTTCTACATCCCTCCCACTGTGCGGTTGAGCTAAGTTCTTTTCAAAGAATTCAACATATCGAGCAACGCGAACAGTGTTTTTGACAGGATCATAGAAGTCGTAACCCATCGTTTCCTTAGGGTATCCGACAAAGATGCACTTAGTAGTTCTGGGTTCAAGTTTGTCAGGCGTATCGCGCTTCGCAAGTGCCTCACATCCCCAGACTCTTAAGTAAGACAAATTAGGGACATTTCCATGCCATAATTCATATGGTGTCTTGTCAACCTTCTTGGTTGGAACCATATTGAGAATGCATACAGCAGTCTCTAGAGCATAATCCCAAAACGAAATTGGGAGAGTCGGAAGGTTCATCATAGATCTCACCATGTCTAGCAAGGTTCGATTTCTCCTTTCAGACACTCCATTATGTTGAGGAGTGTATGGAGGAGTAAGCTGTTGGACAATTCCACACGCTTTCAGATAATCCTTAAACTCTTGGCTTAAGTGTTCACCACCTCGATCTGAACGAAGAATCTTGATGGTTTTGCCGAGTTGATTTTCTACTTCATTTTTAAACTCTTTGAATGTTTCAAACACTTCATGTTTATGTTTAAGCAAGTAAACATAACCATAACGACTGAAATCATCCGTAAAAGTTATGAAGTAGCTAGCTCCTTTTCTTGACACATGTCTAAATGGGCCGCAAACATTGGTATGAATGAGTCCAAGAAGATCTTTAGCCCTCTCCGGTTTATGCAGAAAAGGTTTTCTAGTCATTTTGCCGGAAACACATGACTCGCATTTATCAAACGATTCATCATTTAATTGTAAGATCCCCTCACGTTGGAGTCTTTCAATGCGATTTTTTCCAATGTGTGCAAGACGACAGTGCCAAAGATAGGTAGAGTCCAAGTTAGTCTTGGCTCTTTTGCTAACATTATACATTGAATTATCATTTAGCAAATCACAACCACGCATATCAATTTCATAAATACCATTATTATCAATAGCATCAAAATAATGAACATTATTTTTAGAAACTGAAATACCATTATCATTAAAAACATTAATGAATCCGTTGTTTTTTAACACTGAAACTGAAACTACACCTCTAGTAATAGATGGCGCATAATGACAATTGTCTAAAACAATAATTAAACCGGAAGGAAGAACTAAATGATATTCTCCAATAGCTTCAACAGGTGCTGGTAGACCATTGCCCACGAACAGCTGCAAAGCTCCGGGCTTCAGCTTCCTCCTTTTCCTAAGTGCCTGTAGTTCCACAGCCAGTGTCATAAAAGCATGATTTACGCTTAGTAAAGGAAAATAATTCAATAGTGAAGATACCTGAAGCACTAACACTGCTAGCTTGCTTGTTCTTCACATTCAACTCGGCAAGATACTTGGGACAGTTCCTCTTCCAGTGCCCGACTTCATTACAATGATGACAGGTCTGGTCTTTTGCCGGATGCTCTTTCTTAGCCGGAGGGGTTTTCTTTGGTTTGGGATTAGCAGCTTGCTTACCCTTGCCTTTACCATCAAACTTGCCTTTAGC
>CM067169.1:34579523-34618065 GCA_034093135.1 Erigeron breviscapus | reverse complement strand
TGTTGCTATTTTAAGTAGTTTAACTACTATACAAAAACAACAGTTGACTGAAATAGGATTTGGAAGTTTGGTAGATTTTAAGATCAAGTACTTACCGATGAAATTAGCACAAGAATTAGTTAACAGATTAGATGCTGAGAATTGTGAAATGATGGTTGATGGTAAGCATTTTAACATCTGTCTTGTGATTTACATACTTCTTCTGTGAGATTTGAATATGTGTTTTCATATTTGAATATTTATATCTGTGAGATCTGAATATAGGTATTTGAATATAGGTATTTTAGGGATTTGAATATTGCTATCTCTTAGATTTGAATATAGGTATTTAATGGTTTTGAATATAGGTTTTGAATATTTATATAGGTTTTGAATATAGGTTTTGAATATATGAATATAGGTTTTGAATATATGTATTTGTGTATAGGTATTTATGGGATTTGTTATTTGAATATAGGTATTTATGATTTGAATATTGAGTAATATTTAAATTGAATATATATTCACTATGGTTATTAATTGATTTTTGTCTTTTCATTGAAGTGATATTATTTTTTCGAGGAAAGATCTTAATGTTGATAGATTTGTCTTCGAAAGTTTGATTCCGGGAGCAATGGTCCATTATGGAGTGATTGACACATGGGCATGTTATTTGAATTATATGGAAGAGTTTAAAAGCTCGGAGTCAATCACTAGGATATTTCTACCTACCAATATTATGGTAATTCAAGCAAAACATCAAAATTATTGAATTTAAAGTTTATCATAATAAAATCTTTGATGTAATCTTTAATTTTGCAGGGGAAAACAAACATTGACACTCAGGATCAATATAACATAGTTTTGGAAAGATTCAAGGAAAACATGGATTTACATATATCAACGATGAAGCAAAAGTTAAGAGATCCTTGTCTGGTAAGTTTTTATAACTTAAATTTTTTTTTAATATGCTAGACGAATATCTTTAATCGTATATATATCAATGATTGTAAGTTAGGTATTAACTAGCATTGTTAACTTAGTACCTAAAGTGTTAGAAAAAGTGTACTTTTGGGAGAAGGTAATTTCAGGAATTTTGGTTTTTCTTAGGATAATAACTGTTGTTGCTAGCACAGTGTTACTCTATGCATTTGTTAAATACACCAATGACACTAAAAGATTGATTGTAGTCAAAGTGGTGGAGTCATTATCTCATAGATAGTTTTTCAGGTAGATGGGGTTGATATTACCCAACTAGAACTTGACCTGATTGGAAATTTAGGTAGGAATTTTGTTGTAAATTGTGAGGTGTGTAATCGCCTTTTACAACAAGTTTGGTTGCACGGTTAGTCATTTCTGTATAACAAAGAGATATGATAATTGTATCTACTATCTAGCATACCTGTATCACTGTTAGAAATTCTTACTAGCTGTGCACACTGTTAGAAATTTTTAGAAATTTCTAAGTTTGGATTTTGACCGACGGGACTAGAAACCGGGTTTCACTAAGCCTGAACCGGTTTGAACCAGGTTTGGTAAAAACGTGGACCCAATGACGCTAAAGATTTGCATCATGGTCTGGTGTTAGTAGGGTGCTTGATTGTATTCAAAGTGGTGGAGTCATTGTCTCATAGACAGTTTTTCAACTCTTGACAACTCATAGTCATTGTAGTCAAAGTAGTGGAGTCATTGTCTTAAGTCAGGTTTTGTTCACTTCACTTAGTTACCTAAAACTATAAGTCAGGTTTTAATATTCATAGATTACTAAAACTAATTGTTTTAAATTTTCAATTTTTCAGCTGTTCTTTCCTATTTGTGAGAGTAGACATTATTATCTTCTTTGTTTCAATCTCAAAACAAACAAAGGTTATGTCATTGATAATATTGAAGCAGAAGACGATTCGATTGACAGATACCAGGAAACTATTTTTTTGTTGGTAAGATTATTAGATAAATTAAATCATATATATTTAGTCATTTATGTTACAAAAACATATCAAGTAATTATTATCAATTACTTTACATTTCAGGGAGAATTGTTGGTTGACTATCTCGAGTACAAGGACATCCTTACCTGAAAAATGGTGCATTTCCTAATGTAGAAAGGTTAAGAATGATATGGCAAACATCCAATAATGGAATTGATTGTGGAATTTTCCTAATGAGACATATGGAATGTTTTATGGGTAACGGAAAAACAGGTCTGAAGTGTGGATTTAAGAAAGAAGGAGAAGTTCAACAAAAACAATTAAACTGTTTGAGGATAACATATCTCAACACAATTCTGTTATCCGATGTTAACAAATTAAGATGCAAGGTTTGTAAAGAAGTTGAATATTATGAAGCATTGCCCGAGAAGACTAAGAAAATTTGGAAAGCGACAGCTTTAAAAGATATCGAGAAAAGGATTGAAGAAAGGAAGGATGTGCTTGAATGAAATAAAAGTTACAATTTCTTTTGTACTTTATGTTCTTGACTTTTATGAGTTGTGTCTGTAATTTTAATTGATGGATCTTAATCTGATATTAATCTTGTTTGCACATGATAACATGAATGTTTGACTTAAATTTGAATAACAATATATCTTAGTATTTGTCCAGATTATTGTTTCAAAAATGTCCAATATTCAAATAGTGTATTCATATTATTATGTTCAGTATTCAAAAATGTTCAATATTCAAAAATGTCCAATATTCAAATAGTGTATTCATATTATTGAGTTGTGTCTGTACAGGTTCTTAATCCGATGTTAATCTTGTTTGTACAGCTCAATAAAGTAATTGAGTATGTTCAGTATTTAAAAATATTCAATATTCAAATAGTGTATTCATATTATTGACTTTGTAGAAATCATAAGAACACATTACCCAACCTGTACAAATTGTCCATGTTGCCACCTAATAATTGCTTAAATACTGAACACAGAAAAAAGCTAAATGATTACAGAAACTAAAACAAGTTTATTCAAAATTCAAATCTAAATGATTACAGAAAATTGAAATGAGTTTATTTGGGGACATTTCAAATTGAAACAAACCAATAGGAATGAAAGTATCTATATGCAGTTCTAAAATGAAACATTTCATTTTTTTCTTAGTTTCTCCTTTTCAAACTTCGCAGCCTCAATTCTGATCGGACAAGTTCGAAGATCATGTTGCTGTAGAGATTTGCAGTATGCACAATTTCTCCAATTTTTTTCTTTCAATATAGCCTCTTCTCGGTCACTCTTGAGCCTTTTTTTTGTTCCACAGCCTTTATTTCGTATATTTTGTGGATTAGTTACTTCATTTGAAGAAGGTTGAGGCAGTCCAACCATTGCAGCCAAAAATTCTTTTGAACCCATTGGAGGCTTAGAGCCCATATCATCATTAGCTTTCTTCTTTAACTCTTCCAAAGTGTCTCTAAATAGGGCAAGTTTTGTTGGGTCAGCCAAATACCTATTTACACAAGCATCTACATTCCGGAAAATATCCAGTAAAATAGGCTTCAATTCACTCTTTTGATTCTGCAACAAATTCAGTTTGCTAATTCTTGGTCGAGGTACAACACACTTCGTCCATCTCTTCGTTATATACTCATCTGGTATTTCTTCCACTCCACATAATCTCATAACATAGTAAACATGTTTGCAAAAAAGCCCACATCTTTCAAATTTTTTGCACGAACACGTTACTACTTTATCTTCAGAATTGAAAGTAACCTGACAATGGACAAAAAATATAAATACAATTATCTAATCGGGATTATTTCTAAAGCATAGTAACTTATATACAATGAAGATATAACATGCCTGGCTATGACGATGAACAAGTTCATCAAAATAGTTAGGATTTGCATCTCTGTCAATAGAGTCATCAATATCACATGATTTGACACTTGTATCAGTTATCGAAAAAGTCTTCGAACCATCAGTCAAATCAGAAACATTGAAACAAAGGCAATGTTTGAAGGCCTCACACATTTCCTTCTGGATATCCAAAACAACATCATGCGTAAACAACTTATGAGCATGTCTTTCCAATGCATATTCAGTTACCATATCAAGAGTGGAGTACATCGATTTTTGATCATTTTCAGATTGAACCCATCTTTGATTTTGCATAGCGGTATCAAAATGAGTATAAAACTCAATCAAAGTGGACGACGACTTCATCAGTTGCTGAAACATGTGATTTTCACTTTCCGACCTAGATGATGTCCTCATAAGTCCTGACATTTCCCAGTCTTGAAAATATGCTGGAATCCAATTATACCTAAGCTTATACATATCATTCAACCACTTATTTTCATCAGCATCATACTTTTTAAGAACATAAAGCCATCGTTTGTCAAACTCTTCTTTATTAATCTTATCAGTCCACACAATTTTCGAAAGGTCACCTCTTAATCCAGACTTAAGAATAATGTGAGAAACCTATGCAATAACAAATATTCAAAATGAATATACAATTGTTAATATAGTAAAAAGCATATAACATACAATAACAGATTAAAAAATAGCTATCAAATAATTAATTATAACAGTTGAAAATGAATATATATGAATTTTATAATGGGAAGAAAAAAACAAATTTAGTTTTTTACCTTTACAGACACCTTCTCCATGATATGCCACATGCATAATCTATGTCTAGCTGTCTTAAAAACATCAGAAACAACCACTTTCATGGATGGATCTTGATCTGTCAATACAACCTTGGGTTCACGAGGAAATGCATTCTTGAATTCATTCAAGAGCCATTTATAGGAAGAAATATCCTCTTTAGCAAGCATTCCAGCTCCAAATGTAACACACTTTTTGTGATTATCAATTCCTGTGAATGGAATGAATACCATATCGTACCTACAAAACAAAAGTATGCTAAAATAAATAAAAGAAGTATTCAAATTAAACCGATTATTCAAACTGAAAATTCTATATAAATTTTCAACCATAGCATTCAAATTGATTATTCAAACTGAAAATTCTATGTAAAAAATTCAATCAAAACATTTCAAAGTGGATATTCAAAATGTATAACTGAGTTACTTACTTGTTAGTACGGTAAGTTGCATCAAAAGATACAACATCCCCAAATGCATAATAATTCAACTTAGAAACTTCATCTGCCCAAAAAAGACCTGCCAACTCCCCATCATTCACAGTGAAATATTCAAAGCTAAAATCTCTAAAANTTCTTTTTTTTGCTTTAACATGTAACCCCATCATCTGAAATCTGCGTCACAATAACAATTGACTTCTGCCAATCTATAGTACCCAGCTGAAGCAGCCGTACGGTTCAATTCGCAGCCATGAAGCGTAGTTAAGTATTCTATACCCACGCTAGTCTATACAGCCCTGCCAATATGCAAAAAGACTGTTGGAAAATCCCCAACAAACTCGTACAAGACTAAGATGCTAGCAAAATCTGGATCACAAGAAAGATTATGCATGTTTTGTGTTTCTTTGTTTTTTTTTTTTTTTTGGTTTTTATCCCCCCCTCAAAAATGATAAATGGAATATCTACCTTCAGCATTAAAAACTATACGAATACAAGCTTCACAACTAGTCCTTTGAGTTGGTCTATTTCTACTCTGCTTAGAAACACTTCTTCCTTTCCGTTTGGAACCTTCCCTACTACAAACAATCCACTTATATTTTACAAATTTCACACCAAAATCATCTTTAGCAGTCTTATGTGAAAACCTCCTAGGTTCAAAACCACCTGATAGCATATTACATAAAAAGGTCGAATGCTCACTCATAGAACCAAATTTCCCAATGAAGGTTTAATCTCATCAGCACATTCTGGAATCCATTTTGAACCAAATTCAGTCTTAATCTCCTTCCCAACTGTATATTTCCTTGGAATATACTCAACAGCTACAAATAAATAAATAAAAAAAAATCAATATTCAAAATTAAATATGATTTTACAAAAATATTAATGAAATAACAAAAATAATTTATATCGATATGAAAAAAAACTATATAAAAATAATAAAATCAATAGAAATTAGAAAAATAAAAATAAAAAAAGAGACTCACTTTCTCCATCTGAAATCGTTAATTCCGTATTATCTGGATATGAATCGAAAATTGAGCTATCAGTAGATGTAGAGTCATTATTTTGATGATTAATTTCTGAATTTTCTTGATTATTTTGATGATTATTTTGATGAATCAAAATCGTTAATTCCGTATTATTTTGATGATTAATTTCTGAATTTGAGTTTAGAATGATCGCCATGAGAACGAGAGATTTAGGGTTTGAAATTGACGAAAAAATGATTTAAAGGAAGAATAATTCATATTTATAGTAGTTTTTGGAGTTAACGGAGAGGGGTAGATTGATTTAACGGTAGACAATGTGAGGGAGAGGTGAAGAAAAGCAAGAGCAATGAGGAGGGGAGAAATACAGGTTCTCACTGTTCGCACGGGTGTTGGAGTTCGCTCCTGATCCCTTTACTATATATATATATATATATACATATAGAAAAAAATATACTAAACAGACTTACCAAGAAATGCCTTTTGTTATTCTTCTTCTTCGTTAATCGAAACAAACCTTCGATCAAATCTATGAAACATAAAAATTTAATCATTAACCTGACACTGAGAGAGAGAAGACTATTGAATCAAAATTGCAATTTCAAAAGGGCCGCTCAAATCAAAAGCCCGCTCATTTGTATTACAGCAAATATATATACTGATTTTTTATATAAACACACATCAATAACACCACCAAATACACACTAATATCATCATCAACCATGTCACTTTTGTGTACGGATTAGGGTTAATGCTTGACAATTAGGATTTGATTATGTCACTTAGAATCCTTCTTAGTAGAATAGGGGGATAAGACTCCCAAGTAGTAATACTAAATTCTTACCAAACTTATGTAGTATTCCTCACGTTAGGAGGCAGAAAGGGATGCCCTTCTGCAAAACAATTAGGAAAATAAAGGTCAGGAAATCGTTGCATGATCATATAAACAAATAAAAGTCAGAATCAATTGATGATAAAATTTGAATTAACAAAAACGAACACCCCCATACACAGAAGAATCTTGAAACTTTCCACTTCAGAATAACCTGTCTCTGATACCATGAACGAAAACCTTAATCGGCTGTGATTTTATTATTATCAATGTTCGATTACAAATTAAAGAAGAACACTGAATATCTAAACAATAAGTTTAGATATCAAATACAGAATAACAACTAAATGACCAGATGATCAGAATAATCATAAGATCAAAAAATTACAAAACCCTAATCGAACCCTAATCGAACCAGAGAGAAAATATTGATATAAAAAATATGTATTTGTGATTTTTCTCCACACCCTAAATGGCAGTATATATATCATGTTCAAAACTCCACAAAGACCCCTTGAACTCTTATCCAACTTCAGCTTGGACTCCTTATTTCCCAAATCTTCATCTTTAGTCCTTGTCAACTTCCTTAAGTCACATTAAGTCCAAAACATATCCTGCACACATTTAAACAACAAAACTAGAAAGTGTGTAAGGAAAATGTATAATTATAAGTTAAGGTTGATTTTATTTTGAACATTCCCCCTCAACCTTAACTTGGAAGAAATCTTTTAAACCCAACTTGTTACAAAGAACTTTATGATGTTCAAAAGACAAGCTTTTGGTCATAATATCAGCAACATTATCAATGGACTTAAGTTTAACCACTTTGACCAATCCTGCACAAATCTTTTCTCTTACCAAATGTAAATCAATTTCCAAATGTTTAGTTCTCTCATGAAAAACAGGATTACCAGCTATTTGTATAGCAGATTTATTGTCACAAAAAATCTGTGCAGGAATAATATTTGTTACCTTTAGGTCATAAAGCAGGTTAATAATCCAAAGAATTTCACAAGTAATAGAGGCTAAGGCCCTATACTCTGCTTCAGCAGAAGACCTAGCCACTGTGGGTTGCTTTTTGCTTTTCCAGGAAATCAAGTTTCCACCAAAGTAAATGTTAAAACCAGTAACAGACCTCCTTGTATTCAAACACCTTCCCCAGTCAGAATCAACATATCCACATAAGTCCATCACTTTGTTTTTACTTAATTGAACACCATTTCCTGGAGATGTCTTAAGATACCTTAAGACCCTAAAAGCAAGTTTCAAATGTTCAGCAGTAGGTGCATGCATGAATTGACTCAATGCATGAATAGAATAACTTATATCAGGCCTAGTGAGAGTAAGGTAAATCAATTTACCCATTAATCTTTGATAAACAGACATGTTATCCAAGATTTTATCATTAGAAGTAGTTTTAGAAATAGAATAATTTCCTTCCATAGGAGTTTTCATAGGTTTACAACCAAGTAAACCAAATTCATTCAACAATTCCATACAATACTTTCTTTGAGTTAAGCACATACCAGAGTCATTATAAAGAACCTCAATACCAAGAAAGTATTTAAGTTTCCCTAAATCCTTAATCATGAATTTAGTTTGCATAAACTGTTTAACTTTAACAATCTCATCAGAATCATTTCCAGTCAAAACAATGTCATCAACATAAACCAACAAGGCTACAAACACAGAATTCTTTGTAAAAGTGTACAAGGAATAGTCACTTTTGCTTTGCACAAATCCATACTCAAATAAAGCATTAGAAAGTTTTTCATTCCATTGTCTAGGGGCCTGTTTAAGCCCATATAAAGACTTAACAAGTTTACACACTTTATTGTTTTGACTATCATAGTATCCTTCAGGCAAATGCATATAAACATCCTCATAAAGATCACCATATAAGAAGGCATTATTCACATCTAATTGATAAAGAGGCCAATCATGGTTAACAGCCAAAGATAACAAACATCTGACAGTGACCATCTTAACAACAGGAGAGAATGTTTCATCAAAATCTATTCCTACTCTTTGACTATAACCTTTTGCAACTAACCTAGCTTTATATCTTCAATATCAGCATTAGATTTATATTTGATCTTAAAAATCCATTTACAACCTATTGGTTCTCTTCCTTTTGGAAGATCAACAATATCCCAAGTGTTATTTCTATGCAAAGCTTCCATTTCATTGTTCATAGCTTGAACCCAATTTAAATCCTTACAAGCCTCATTAAAAATTTTAGGTTCACTACTTTTATTAAGATTAGTAATGAAACAGAAATTTTCAGTATTTAAACAAGAATAATTGACCACCTTTTCAATACCATACTTGACCTTTCCATCTAAAACAAAATCTTTGTATTTATTTGGAAAAACTGAAGATCTTTCAGACCTTCTCAAATTTGCAGAATCAACAACATCATCAATGTTCACATGTTCAAGAACATTCTGCTCTTGATCAGTGTGACTACCCTCAGAATTATTAGTATCTTCACTTTGTGTTGCAGGACTATTAATCCCTGGACTGCCAAGCATAATGGGTGAATGAACACTAGGTGTTCTATCTCCATCATTAGCAGTAGTCCTAGGAGTATTAGTCTTACCTTCACAATGAGTATTATCTCTCACATCATCATAGGGTATAGGTTCAGAGAAAAATGTGTCAAAAAAATTTAAATGATTAATATTTTCAAAATCAGAATGATCAATAGTTTTAGAAATATTTTTCATTTTAAAAGGAAACACAGTTTCATAGAATTTAACATCTCTAGAATAAAAAATATTTTTATTGTCCAAACTATAAAGTTTATAACCCTTTTTCTCATTTGAATAACCTATGAAGACACATTTTTCTGCTCTACTACTAAACTTGTCCAGATTATTAAGTATAGTAGCAAAACAAAGACACCCAAAAGATCTTAAGTGAGAGAGAGAAGGTTCAGAATTGAACAACTTAAAATAAGGAGAATGACCATTTAGCACAGAAGAAGGAATCCTGTTAATCAAATAAGTAGCAGTAAGAATACATTCAGTCCACATAACAAGAGGTAATTCCCCCTGAAACATAAGAGATCTAGCAATGTTAAGCAAGTGTCTGTGTTTTCTCTCTACAATTCCATTTTGTTGAGGAGTATACACATTTGAGGTTTGATGCAAAATTCCTTTTTCTGAACAAAACTTATTGAACTTTTGATTTATAAATTCAGTCCCATTGTCAGACCTAAAAGCCTTTATCCTTTTACTAAACTGGTTTTCAATAAAAGACACAAAATCAAGAATTTTTGAGAAAACATCTTCTTTTGACTTAAGTAAATAAGTCCAAACAGCTCTAGAAAAGTCATCAACAATAGTTAGAAAATATTTAAACCCTTCTTTGTTAGTAACTTTATAAGGACCCCATAAATCCAAATGAACAAGTTCTCCAACCTCCCTTGAAACATGACTGCTCAAAGGAAATGGTTCTCTTGTTTGTTTGGCTTTATGACAAATGTCACAAGGTGAATCAATAACTTTATTATCAAGGTTAAGACTGTGCTGTAAAACTTTTAAAACTTGATCACCAGGGTGACCAAGTCTGCTATGCCACAAAGAATGAGAAACATAACACACAGAAATGCAATTATTAGACACACCTTGGCAATTTGAGATATCATCCACAACATATAAACCATTCCTTTCACTACCAGTCCATAGAGTTTTCTTGGTTTTTAAGTCCTGAATGTAACATTTAAACTCATCAAACCCTATAAATCTTTTACTATCTCTAGCAAGTTTGTGAACAGAAAGCAGACTGACACAATATTCAGGAACAATAAGGACATCAAACAAAGTAACCATATTGTTTAATTTTAAGTTTCCAATCATTTTAACTTTAGCTAAAGTTCCATTAGGATGACCTACTGTAAAGTTCAAATCAGACACATCAATGCCATTTTCAATATTCTCACATGAGTAAGTCATATGCTGGTTAGCACCTGAGTCACTTATCCATCCAATATGTTTTTGTTTAGAATTCTGCTCACTTGAAGAACAAAAAAATTTTCCAAAATTGTTATTAAAGAAAGAATTAGAGTTAAAATAAGTACCAGACATATGGGAGAGATTGGCAGAAACAGAAGGTTTATCATTCAGCAGATTCAAAAGTTTTGACATCTGTTCATTAGTAAGAGACAAAGCAGAAGGAGTGATAGAAGAAGAAGCAGAAGACTCATGCATTTTTCCTTTGTCAGAGATTGCATTGTTATTATAACTATGCCTAGAATTTGACTGAGATCCTTGAAAATTAGTATTTCTTTTATAACCAGGTGGATATCCAATCACTTCATAACATCTATCAACAGTATGACCAACATTTTTACAATGAGTACAATTAAGACTAGTATTTGGACCTCTGTTAAGATTCTGATTTCTATTTCCAAAGTTATTTGAATTAAATCTCCTTTTATTATCATTAAACTTAGAAACAAAAGCACTAGATGAAGCTTTATTAGATCCTGTTGTGCTAGAAGTATTTCTATGTGACTCTTCTCTTGACAACAAAGCATAAGCACTTTTAACAGATGGTAAAGGATCATAAGTAAGAATGTGACTTCTCATTGAATTATAAGACTCATCTAATCCCATTAAAAACTGCATTAGCTTAATTAGTTCATTATGTTTATGAAAATCATTTGCAGCATGGCATACACAAGCAGGCAGTTTAATGAGAGCATCAAATTGTTTCCACAATGAATTGAGTTTATGATAATAATCAGATAATGTTGAGTTATTTTGAGACAAAGAATTAATCTTCTTATGCAAATTAAAAGTAACCACTCCATCAACTTTATCATAAGTCTTTAAGTTCATTCCAAACAATAGCAGCATTTTTAGAAAAAATCTGTCCTAAATACAATTCTTCAGACACACAATTTCAGAATCCATGAAAGAACAACAGCATTACACCTATCCCATTGTTGGGCTAAAACATCATTATTAACAGATTTCACACAAGAACCATCTATGAACCCCTTTTTATTTTTAGTTTCCAAAGCTAGTAACATAGCACAACTCCAAATATTATAATTTTCAGTACCTTTCAATTTTAAACTAATTAAAGGAGTATTAGTTATATCACTAGCATGTAAATACAGAGGATCACCAAAGTCTAATTTGCTTATTTTAGTATTAATCATTTCAAAATCATTTTCATGATCAGATTCTTCATTATGAACAGAATGTGGAGGAGTATTTCCATGAACAGACCCAGGAGGAGTATTAACCATTTTAAACAATCAAACAAGAAAATCAACCAGAAACAATTAGATAGACAACAGATAATAAGGAACACACGAAACAAACTAGATCAATTAAAACCACACAAAAGCAAATAATCACAGAAATTTCAACAAAATAACCAGATAATAAAGAACTTTAAACAAACAACTTTAATAAAAAACTTTTTAGAAACAGAATCTATTCTCACGAATGTGCCAGTGACTAGATTCCTAAGCCTCTCAGATGAAGGCCGGACAAGGATAACACACTCGTTTTTATGAGAAATAGAATAAAAACAAGTTTTAATCAAAATATTAAAAGTTTAAGGGAAAGAATCACAATACAGTGCTTTATTGCAGAAGGTTGAAGAACCCTAGATCTGATTTTGATTCACTTAGTCAAAACAGATCCAGGATCAGAAGAGATCTACGATAGATTGAAGATCTAATATGCAGCGGAATATCAACGATCGAAGCAAGAGAAAACCCCTAAAAATTAGGGTTTCTTCGACTTAGAGTTTCAGGATGAAATACGCTCTAAATCACAGAAAATCACCAGAAATAACACCAATCAGAGATAACCTGGCTCTGATACCATGAACGAAAACCTTAATCGGCTGTGATTTTATTATTATCAATGTTCGATTACAAATTAAAGAAGAACACTGAATATCTAAACAATAAGTTTAGATATCAAATACAGAATAACAACTAAATGACCAGATGATCAGAATAATCATAAGATCAAAAAATTACAAAACCCTAATTGAACCCTAATCGAACCAGAGAGAAAATATTGATATAAAAAATATGTATTTGTGATTTCTCTCCACACCCTAAATGGCAGTATATATATCATGTTCAAAACTCCACAAAGACCCCTTGAACTCTTATCCAACTTCAGCTTGGACTCCTTATTTCCCAAATCTTCATCTTTAGTCCTTGTCAACTTCCTTAAGTCACATTAAGTCCAAAACATACCCTGCACACATTTAAACAACAAAACTAGAAAATGTGTAAGGAAAATGTATAATTATAAGTTAAGGTTGATTTTATTTTGAACAGTATCAATGATCAAAACGCTATCAAATTTTTTTATGCCCATATACAAAAATCGAAACATTAAAAAACATTACATATTGTAATTAAATTTATCAAGAAACATTCAAAGAACTTGTTTTTCAATGGCTCCATGATCTTCATTATGTTTGGATAGAACAAATGCGATCATAGATGATAGATTGTTGGAAGTGTTTTGTTGTTGTTGCACTAAAATAAACATCAAATTCAATTGAATATCTTATTATAAATTACAAATATAAAATAAATGATAATTGATTTCTACTATTCGTATTTTGAATAAGAAAAACAAAACAAAGAGTGTGTCATATACCTTCAGATTCCATGGATTATTTTTTGCTGAGACGTTTATGAAATATATGAGATGAGTTTGTAGTCTTGTAGAGAAGGCTTTTTTGGTTGTCCTTCTATAACCCTTTAACTGCCAAACTCTTTATTTCTATTGAAAATGGCATACGAAATACCAACAATCATAACCACATCACAATTAATACCCTAACATCTAATACCCATTCGAATTACCAGCTTTAGCATTTGCAATAACTAACCTGTGAATTAATGAACCTAATGTTATCTTTAAACTCATCTACCAATGCGATCACTCACCAAACAAAAAATACAAAACAATTCAGGAACCAATAAATTATATACATTATATGTACAAATGCAATTAAGCTCCTAATTAACCCCATTGATTATCCTAATAATTGAAGTGCTTTTGCTTCTACTTTTTAGTATATATATATATAGATAAACCAAACAATATATGCAATCAAAATAAAACAATAATATATAAAAAATAACCCCACTTTCCTCTTAACTTATTTCACCTAAATAAATACATTTACTTTCATCTTTTTACCAACCTTTTTAACTATTCACCTATGCTTTTTTTATTCTCACATATGATCTCCACATATCCTTAAAGACGTTCTAAGATGATTTGGTAAAATAGATAGGTGAAACAAACTACTTGAAATGGATCATCGGGGTGAAATGAGGTTAATGGGTCTTTTTCAGTGTAATTTTTTTTTTTTGTTTTGTTTTATACTGATTGGATATATTGTCATGTTGTATGGTATAGTGTGGTACTAAATTTAAAATAGATTTATTTACTTATTTTAGGTTGTACACAATTATGTACTTCGAAGAAAAATAAATGTTTTATATTTTACTCATTAATTTATCAATTAGACAATAAACATCATCGTTCCTCAAAATTGTACTTATCATTATCCCATTTATTTAGCTCATTTGTTTAAACAAACAGTATTAAAACATATGTTTATTTTTAATTGTAATGAATCTTGATTCTTGAGTGAAAAGAAAAAACAAAAACACAATTAGTTTGAGCCTGGATCCACCCCATGTGCTAAGAAGCCTAAAGTTCTGTTAAAAATTGCCCCCATAGACCTAAAGGTGCAAGAAGTGGTTAACCGATTTCGGTTATTAATTTTAATAACCGTAACCGGTTATTTTTTTAAACAATAAAAACCGATTACGGTTAACCTGTACCGGTTAATAACCGGTTTGGACATATAAAAACTCTAACCTATGTAACCGGTTTCGATTAATATTAACCGGTTAACCGGTACCAATTAACCGAAAATAGGTTAAAATTAACCTGTGCGACAGATTGCTCGAATTATAGACAGTGGACTACTGGAAAACTGGAAATTACGAATAAAACTTCACGAACTTATCAAGAACAAATATGAGTAACAAACTTCAAGAGAAACTAGCATGCTTACTGTTAAACAGACCAAGAGCAGTAAGCAGAATAATATCAGTAAGCAGACCAAGGCACCAAGCAGAACAAAAACAAGCCATTTGTTAATTGTAAAGCTATTGAGTTCGAGAGAGAGGGAGAGATAGAGAGTTGTAATTTTTGAGAGTTTTTTTGTGAGGGTTTTTTTTTGGATGGAGAAAATGATCAATCTTGAGCAACTTCAGAATAATCGATTTGGTTTTTTTTTGTTAGTGTTTTTTGTGAATATTAATAATCGATTTGAATGAAGAAAAGGATTTTGTGATGATCATGATTGAATGAAGAAAAGGATGGTGCCTGGAATCGATTTGGGATTTTGGGTATTGACATAAAATAAGGGTTATTATAAATCGATGGGTTGTGGCTGGAATCGATGGATGGTGGCTGGAATTGATTTATATTGAATTGGTATTATAAATCGTCTGGATGGGTTAGAAAGAGAAGCGGCGTGTCAATAATATAAGGGTTAGATATAGAATAAATATAATATATTATAATATAACCGGTTAACCGGTTATTATTATGTTTTTATAACCGGTTATAGGTTAACCGGTTATTAACCGATTTTTGTTTTGAAATATGTAATCGATTACTAACTGGCGGTTAATGGTAACCTATAACCGGTTTGTACCTTATCGGTTACTAACCGGTTTCGGTTATCGGTTAACTTTCGGGTCGGTTAGGTTAACCGGTTATTTTTTGCACCTCTCACCTAGTTAGTTTTAACAAATATATACAAATGTTCGTTTATTTGAATGTTATAAAATGTAAGTCCCAACTCAATAGATGACACTACCTGAAGACACCTCTATGTCGATGGTGGAGTTACTTTGCAATATATGCACTGAACTGGAGACGACCAGTTGCAGTGTGTATATATCAAGTTCTAGATAGATTACTTATATAAATGACAATAAGTAAAGAACAATGCAATAATACAAATAACTTGTAAAGTAACTTGATGAGACAATATGTAATTTTCAATGTGTAATTTATTTATTGATGTTAAACAAATTACAAGGTTGTTGCGGAACCAAGATAATACAAAGAATGTAAATATCCTAACAACCTATGAAATACAATTGATCTACACTCGGAATTTCTCAAGACAATCGAAACACTTAAAGTTGTGAAATGTTCCTTTTAGCGATTGAGAGAATATTGCACAAGTTCACCAAGAATATTGCAGGTTTGCAAAGTGTGAAGTGTTTGTATGTTTTCACTTTGTGATTTCAAAACACTTAATATTCTTGTTGTGCAATGACTTGTATTTATAGGCAAAGTTAACATTGGGATGTTAACTTTAGCCGTGCAAATGTGGTTGAGAGCATTTAAGGAATAACATTTAATTCCTTAAAAAGCAGTGTAAAGTCGCATGATAAAGCAACTTTACATAACCACCTTTATGTACCTTTTATTACTTAAATAATAAGATAAGGCTTATTATCCGGGTAAAGGTACATAAAGCATACAAGTCAATTCCTCGTAATCAGTGTAAAGCTTTGTAAGGGTTTTCCACTGATGGTCTCCAGTTTGTAACTGACTAGAATGTCAACTGGGCTCCTCTGCCATTGCCATTCTCTATCTTCCATTTGTTGTCTTCGACTTCAACTGGAATGATTCTTCAACTTGGCCAGTTCTCAACTGGAGGAAGTCTTCAGTTGCGTTGACTGTACGGTGCAACTGGACTTCAATATATTTTTGGACAAATCTTCTTGGTCACCAGTTTCACTGGTCTCCAGATGCAACTGGTGACTGGACAGTTCCAGGTGAACTGGTCCTAACAAATTCCCCTATTTGTCTAGAAATATAGGCAAGTCTTTTTCAGTTCTTGTATCTGTACAAGTGTGAACTGGAGAGACTTGTTCGATTAAATTCTATATAAGTTTCTAAGGCATTTTTATAGATCAATAAATGCCTTAGGTTTTTCTTTTAGGTTTGTTAGATTTTAATCTATTATCTACCTTGTGGTTACAAACTGGTAACTTCATTTATACAAGGAAATGGAATTTACACAAGTTACAGAATGTAAATACAAATTACAAGTAGATAACTGAAGAAAGAACTTAATGAGATGGCCCTTCGCCAGTTCTTCTTCTCTTGGTCACCAAAGAAATAGGCTGAGAGTCTTCAGGATCAATATTCAACTTTTGCTCAAGATTTTCTTTATGTTGAATTTTGCCCCTTAGAAAGTTTGCCCATGCTTTCTCAAACCTATTCTTTTGTGCCTTCGCATCCAAAACATTCACCATCTTCACCCATTCGCTGAACCCATATTGCATAGCACCAGGATTGTCAGTTTTAACCAGTGGCCCCCTGGTATAACTAACTTCGACTTGAAAACTTTGGTGCCTGGCTTGATTGTTACATTTACACCATTGATAGTACCACTATGTCTTCTGGTTGACATGATCTGGAGTAGTAGCTTCTAGCTTCAGATTCATTTGTAATTTTTATACTCCCAGCACCAGCAGCCAGTACAACGGACTTGATGTCTTCATTGGATACCTCGCCAGTTGGTTCAACGAATGTGCTAAGGTCAGTATCTCTTGACAGTGGTCTCCTTGGTTGTGGAATCCTTCTTGGTGGATTCAAAACCTTCTTCACAACCTTCTTAACATTTGCAATACGTTTAAGAATCCCACTGGCCCTAATTTCCTTAGCCTTCTCCACTGAAATGTTCAAGCTTCTGGCATCGAATTCAGCTTCATCCTCAGGATAGTGTCTGTCCAGTTCTACATCAAGCATTTCATTCAACTGGTCAACTATCCCTAGGATCATTCTTAATCCTAACATACTCCTCCTTAGTGATACCCAACAGATTGGCATCACTCATATCAATCAACTTGATTTGTTCAAGATGTGCCCTGGCTTCAACTTGGTTTCTTTGTTTCATTTTCTTTCTTTCTTTAATATCATTACCAAGTCTGGCCAATCTTCTGCTGTCACTATCTGAAACTGGAGGAAGTATATCAGCATTGCCAGTTTCTAACATTACATCAGTGGCCGGCTGGGCAGATGCATCACCAGCTAAACCTTTTCCCTTATCCAACACAACATTCCCCCTAACACCATCATCACCAGATCCACCAACTCTTTGCTCACCAGCTTCAGTACTGGTAGCCACAATCAATTCTCTTCCAGATGGAGTCCTTCCAGGTGCAACTGGTGTAAGGACTGCACTTCTTTCCCCCTTGGCAGCATCTAGACCTGCCCTAATTCCTTCCCATTCAGAGGGGTGAGATGGCAACCGGTCAAGAGGCTGCCATGACTGCATGTCCTTACACTCTTTGAAGATTCCACACATCATCCTGAAGGATCTCCACAAATGGTTCGTCTCCTTTGACTGAGTCAAGACATTTGCACTAACTTGTTCTTGACCAGTTTTTAGTTCATTTAAAATTTTGGAGTCTTCATCCAAACCGGAGACAACCTTATCCTTCACTTCATCATCCTTCTTCTTCAGATTTTCTACTTCAGTTGTCAGTCTATCTAAAGATTGAGCATGTAGAGATACCTGGGGTGTTCAAACTTTCAATGCTGCCTCTCAACTGGTTGATCTCACTGGTGAGTGGGGCCAGGTCAACCTGAGGAGTGGCCAGCTTGGTGATCTCAGATATCACCCTTTCAACCAATTGTGCTTCTCTAGCACCCAGCATATCTCTATTTTCTGACCAACTGAAGTCATCAACTGCTCTCCAAGGTCAGTTACATTAAGGCCAGGTTTTTCAATCAATTCCTTTACCTGCCTTTCAATCTCTTTTAAATCAACTTCTGATGTTCTGACAGTATTTCCCAGCAAGTTGGAGATTGAACTGGTGACCTTGGACTGAGTTAGGTCAAAGGCTTCCTTTAAAGTACCAGCCAGATTGTTGCAGCCAGTGACCAACTCATTCAGCTTCTTGAACACCAAGTCTTCATTAGATGAAAACTTGTTTATCCCCAGATCAACACTTTGATGTTTGTCAGGTGATCCTTGTGGTATCTGGAGAATGACTTGGTGTTTTTGTCAAGTGTCTTCTGAATCTCCTCCACCCTGGTTAGAAGGTTTTGGAGATCGGCTTGAAGTGAGACAACTTGACTGTCCAGTGACGAAGGAGAAGGTGTCACTGGACCAGCAGCAGTTACTACTGGAGCAACTGGAGGAGGCAAACTTAAGGAAGTCTCCCCAGTTGTCAAACCAGCAGTTGAAGATATAATAGGAGTGGTGGATGAAGAAAGGACTGGAAAATCAAAGTGTTGTTCATGCTGAGAATGCTCAGGTGTGAACAACGGCGTCGGTGGGGGTGGCATTTCTCGAGCAAATGAGAATTGCCCAGTTGGTGAAAGAGCGGTATATGTTGGGAAAGATATATCAGTAGGCACATTTTCTTGGGAGGGTGAAAGTGAAATTGATGCGTCTGGAAGGGAGACTGGAGATGAAGGGTCTTGAGCTTATACAGAAGCATCAAGAATCTCCAAGTCTGTTTCAGTACCTTCAGAATCCGAAGATTCTATAAGGATTTCCTCGTCATTAACATTCATGTCCAGATCCATGAATGTAACTGAGGGCTGACCAGTTTCCTGGTCAGTCTCCAGATGACCTTCCCCAGTTTCCTGGATGGGTACATCTGTTGGAGGGTCAGATACCGAAGTATCTTCACCAGGGATAGATGTGATTGGGGTTGCTTCAGTTATGGTTGCTCTATCCTCAACCACAACATTAGACGAACTGGAGGGTCCCTCATTATTTTGAGGCCCGCCCAGTTGCCTTTCTGACTCACCTTCAATCAGTGCATCAGTTGAAGCGAATGCCAGTTGCATTCGTTCTGGAATCTCGACCTCTCCAGCTTCAGATACCAGAGAGTCTAAATTCCTTAGCATATCTGGAGCAGTGTACGGTGAATCTGTACTCAAATATGCTTCTCTGCCCAGAATATGCTTAAAACAGAGAGAGAGGAACCTTGAAAAGGGGATACAAACACCCCTTGTGCCCTTCAGCTTTTGTACCAGGCTTCTAAATAGAATATCTGCAAAGTCCACTCTCAATCCGTTCCACAAGCAGTAAGCCATTTCTGCTTGTGAGGAGTTAATCTGGTCAAGTCCACCAGAACTCCCACCCATACTCTCCACCAGGTGGATGAAAAAATACCTCCATGAAGGTGTAAGACCCTTCATGGTCATCGCACCCTTCGTTTTCAACACCCCATTGTCCAAGCACTCCTTGTGTCCCATTTCAAGAAGTACTTGACGAAAATTTATATTTGGGGGTAAGACGACTGGAGATTCACCCTCTCTCCAGTAATTGAGGCGTAAGGCATCCCTCAATACATCAGCTGACAAGGTACACTGGATTGTTCCATCCTTTAAAGTGAAACTGATGGAGGAACAATCGGAAGAAAGAACGGCAGTGTACCAAAACTCACACAAGTAGTTGTGAAACAACTTACGTGGGTTTAGAGAGAATGAGGGTCCTATTGGAGAATCCTTCAAAACTTTTGGATTCTACCAATAAGGGTATTGGACCCTTGAGATCCTTGCAAGCTTGCCATCGGATTATTAGGATTAAGTTTGATGACCGAAGCATTGCTAGGGGCACCAGATGCCGGTTTGACATCTGGTGAAGGAGCATATGGAACAGTCAAGAGATTTACATCTCTTGAACGAGATGATCTAGGTGCCATTGAAAATGAAATTGAAAATTTGGGATTTAGGGTTCTTGATTTGTGAAGCAGAGAGAAGAATGAAGCAATTTTGATGATTGGGAAGTAAATGAAGGAATGTAAGAGAAAGAAGTAAATGAGTTCGGAGTAAATAAGGGTATTTATAAAGGGATTCAAGATCCCAATGAAACACCAAAATTATATTTTAATAACCAAAATCCTTTTTGTAGATATTTTCACAAAGTAAATTTGAATTTTGAAATAAAATCATAATTTTCCATGTCAACATCAAATGCTACCATGTCAGCATTAAATGCTACGACGGCTTATCTTACCCACACGCCCACTCACTTTTTGTTTTTCCAATACAAACAGTTGTCAAGTACTAAAATGGCTTGAAACACGTCAGATCACGATACCAAGTGGTTTAAAACACTCGAGTATCATCACGTGTCACACATATTGACCAAGTATTTCTAACGTTATAAAAATAAGACAAGACTGAACCTGGTCACTGGAGGATCAGTCCAGTGCCAGTTTCCAACTGGAGAGTTCTCCAGTTGCCATTTTCAAACAAAAACGAATTTTAGTCAGAAAACTATTTTGAGTCTTTCCCCCTAAAATGATGATCCAGAAATCAATTAGTGCCAAGATAGTATCACAAAGGCGTTCGATAGCCTGGCGAGCAAAGATTATCTGGACCTCCTCAACTGGAGAACTTCATCAGTGTCACTGACGTGTTCAATAACAAAGAAAGCTCCAGTTAAGGATTTAACATTCCCAGTTCGCTGATGAGATGTTTAAAGGTTTTCTCATCGAGAGGTTTTGTAAAAACTTCAGCTAACTGTTTGTCAGTGGGGATGAAATGAATTTCAATGTCTCCTTTCATAACATGATCACGAATGAAATGATACCTGATGTCAATATGCTTTGTTTTGGAGTGCATCACTGGGTTGTGAGATATAGCAATTGCACTGGTGTTGTCACAAAAGATTGGGGTCCTTGTATACTTTTGACCATAATCTAGTAACTGGTTCTTGATCCATAGAATCTGGGCACAGCAACTGGCCGCAGAAATGTACCTGCCTCAGCAGTGGACATAGAGACTGAAGTCTGCTTCTTGCTGGTCCAACTTACCAGTTTTCCTCCAAGGAAATGACAACCACCAGTTGTTGATTTTCTATCTATCTTACAACCTGCATGATCAGAATCTGAATAACCCATTACATCTAATCCTGAGCCTTTGGGGTACCAAAGACCAAGATTAGGACACCCTTTCAGGTATCTAAAGATACGCTTTACAGCGTGCAAATGTGATTCTTTAGGGTTAGCCTGAAACCTGGCACATAAACATGTTGCAAACATTATATCTGGTCGACTGGCAGTTAAGTACATCAGTGAACCAACCATACCTCTATAGTCAGTTATGTTAACTGGTTTGCCAGTTGGGTCAGAGTCCAAATTCAATGGTGCTGTAATAGGTGTGTTTTCGATGGGATTGAATCATATTTGTATTTCTTAACAAATCTCTGACATATTTTCCTTGGTTTATGAAAATTCCATTTTCAGTTTGCTTAATCTGAAGACCTAAGAAAAATGTTAATTCACCCATTAAACTCATCTCATACTCAGATGACATGATTTTAGAAAAAACTTTTTACACATTGCATCATCAGTTGAACCAAAAATAATGTCATCAACATAAATTGTACCAATAAGATATTACCTCTTTCTTTCAAGATAAACAAGGTATTATCTATTGCACCTCTTTGAAAGCCATTTTTAAGAAGATGTTTAGTTAGAGTATCATACCAGCTCTTGGGGCTTGTCTTAGACCATACAATGCTTTGTTCAGTCTATAAACCAATGAGGATGCTTCTCATCAATGAAACCTGGAGTCTGCTTAACATAAACTTCTTCTTCCAATGTTCCATTAAGGAACGCACTTTTGACATCCATCTGGAAGACCTTGAACTGCAGATGGGCTACATAAGCCAAAAATATTCTTATGGCTTCAAGTCTTGCAACTGGAGCAAAAGTTTCATCAAAGTCAACGCCTTCTGCTTGACAATAACCCTGGGCAACTAGTTTGGCCTTGTTTCTTACAACATGGCCATCTTCATCCATTTTGTTTTGGTAGACCCATCTGGTACCAATGGGTTCTTTCTTTAACCCTGGTGGACAAGGAACAAGCTCCCAAACATTGTTCCTTTCAAACTGACGAGCTCTTCTTGCATAGCTTCCACCCAGCTTGGGTCTGCCATAGCCTCGTCAATCTTCTTTGGTTCAATTAAAGATAAGAAGGTGACGTTTAAGCATTGCTCACTGGTGGCTCTTCTAGTCTGAACCCCAATATTTGGATCTCCCACAATCTGTTCAATTGGATGTGCTCGAGTCCATCTAGTGTAATGACTAGGCTGGTGAACTACAATATCAGTGCAAGTCACCTGGCGATCTTCTTCAGTTGCAACAGCTTCTGGAGAAGGATCAGTCCAAACAACTTCTACATCCTCATCAGAGTCAATGAGGTCTCGATTAGCATCATGAAATTCCTCATTATAAGGCATTTCATGAAGAACTGGAGAAGTAGGTGTTTGAACTGGTGCTGATATTGGAGTGGCACGTACATCAAATCCAATCACCAATTCTTGTGGTAAGTTGAAATTGATGGAGGGATAGAATGATGTGTCACTGGTGTTTTTCTTCTTCTTAATTGGTTCCAATTTGTTGTAACTGGAAACATCTTTGGTGAAACAACTGACGGATGAACTTGGTCAGCTTCACCAAAATTGATTGGAACGACTGGAGTAGTATCAAGGCTTGGTCTCTTGTTGATTGCTTCAGTTGATTCATCGAATGTGACATAAATTGTCTCATGAACCTTTTGGAGTCTATAATTATAAACTCTAAAGGCCTTTCGAATACCTGAATAACCTAAAAATACCCCTTCATCAGCTTTTGCATCAAACTTTCCAAGCTGACTGGAATCGTTTAAGAAATAAACTGGACAACCAAATACATGGAAATATCCAATATTTGGTTTACGATTCCTGAGTACTTCATAGGCAGTCTTCTTATGTCTCTTGATGTAGACTGACCGGGTTTTGGGTGTGACAAGCAGTTGCAACTGCCTCAGCCCAAAAACTGGTGGGAAGAACATATTCAGATAGCATACTTCTGGCGGCTTCTATCAGTGTGCGATTTTTTCTTTCCACAACTCCATTTTGCTCTGGAGAGTGAACTGATGAGAAGTTTTGAGAGATGCCAGTGTCATTGCAAAATGTTTCAAGTACCTTATTTTGGAATTCAGTACCATTATCACTTTGCAACTGACAAACTTTTCGAGTATACTTGAGCTCAATTCTTTTAATGAGAGAGATGATTTCAGCAGGTGCATCACTTTTGGATCTGATGAATACCACCCAACAGTATCTGGTGAATTCATCAACCACAACTAGAGTGTACTTCTTTCCAGCTCTAGTTTGAACATTCACTGGACCAAAGAGATCCATATGTAGCATGTGAAGAGGTTCAATGATGCTAAAATTTTGCCTAGTTTTGAAACTGGCTCTTTTCTGCTTGCCCATCTCACACCCTGGACATGGTTTTTCTTTATTGAAAGAAATCTGAGGTATCCCATCAACCAGTTGTTTGCGAGACAACTTGTTGATATTCTTAAAATTAAGATGGGATAATCTTTTATGCCATAGCCAGTTGGTGTTCTCATCAGCTTTGGTATAGAAACATTGCTCTTCTGGAGCTGGTTCCATATCCATGATGTACACATTTCCTTTTCTTGGTGCAATCATCACCACCTTCCAATCCTTGTTAAATATGGTGCCTTGTGCAATATCGAACAAAACTCTGAAGCCATCATCACAAAGTTGGCTTACACTGATCAGGTTGTATTTCAAACCATTCACAAATGCAACTCTTTTGAATTCGACTTGTCCATTATTGAGCACACCATATCCTTCAGTCTTTCCAGATTGATCGTTACCAAACGTCACTGTCGGTCTATCTTGGACAGTGAACTCTTCCAGTAGGGGCTTACATCCGGTCATAGTCCGGCCAGCAGCGCTGTCCAGATACCAGATATTCTTTTTTCGATCGCCCTACACACACACAAAAATCATTAGTTCTTTTTGTGAACCCATCTTTTCTTGATGGGTTCACTGGACTTCTCTACAGAAGTCACAGTTGATTGTTGAGGTGTTGAACTTGAGGCTGCATCTGGAGCTTTATCACCAGCTCCAGGTGCAGGAGTAAAAACGATTGGTACTTGATACTTACTCCCTTTATTTTTACCAGATTTTGTTCCAGATGGAACATTCTTTTGATTAGGTTTTGAAGGGAGTGATTTAATATTTTGTTTGAAAACTGGAGGTAATGAACCTCCTTCCAGATTGTTAATCCGGGCAGTACAACTCTGAACCTGTCGAGACAAAAGTTTGAGTTGACTTTCCAGTTTAACCAAAATATTATTTTCATCAGGCAACTGAACCTTGGACCTTGGTTCAGTTGGAGTTTTAGTCTGTCGGGTCTTGGGCACCTTAGACTTTTGAGGTAAATGCTTGGTACCAGTGGCCTTTTTGACTGGAGTTTTAGCCTGTTTGGCTCCAGTTTTAACCTCAATGGGGGTGGTCTCAAAGGTTTCAGTTTCAACAGATTCAGGTTGATCATAAGGTGTTTCAACCTTGAGAGCTGGAGGCAATGCATGAAGATCTGGTATGAGAGCTGCCATCTCCAGATCTCCAGATTTCCATGCATTCTTCTGGGCATCGATAGTTCTTGAAAATGCATCATAGTTTTTACCAGATGCTTTTACCCATGACTTGATAATCTTTTGTTCTTTTTCAAGATCAGAAAATAGTTTTTGATTATCAAGTTCTAAAGCCTCAATCTTTAAAACTGACTCCTTCAGAGCCAACTGGACACTTTGTAAATCATTCAGTTGTGGTTTAACAATGTTCAGTTCAATTAAGATAGTGTCAAGATATCTTTCACTATCAGCTCTAACAGTTTCCACAAAATCTAAATCACCACTTAATGATTCAGCAAGGTCCAGTTTTAGTTCAGGGTCAATCTGGTGATCATAATCACATACCTTTTTCAAGATGATGTCCACCCATCTTCCAGTGATGACATCTTCTTTTGCCACGTGCTGCTGCTGTTGATCTTCCAAGGCCATGAAACACATGTCCCTTTCCTCTTCTTCATCAACTGATGAGTCATCAGAGTACTCCCATTTTCCCTCAGTTTGTGCCATTAAGCACTGATCCTTTTCCTTTTCCATGGAGAGGAGGGCAATCTGGGCCTTAAGCTTCTTGTATTTAGCTTTGTAGCTATCATCAGGCCGATTAAAATTAGGGACAGGGGGGCCAGTTTGGTTGTTCAACTGACTAGATCTGCATTCCTTCATAAAGTGACCCTTCTTGCCACACTTATAGCATGTAAGATTGGTCTTATCCAGAGAGCTAGAGCTGGAAGCATTGTTGGGGCCATTAAATCTTTTAGATTTATGCTTAAACCTGTTAAAGGTTTTAGCAATCATGGCGACCAGATCATCATCGTCAGTTTCATTACAACCATCACTGTTTTCAGTGGTCAGGCCAGAGTTCAAGAAACTGTTTAACATCTCCTTCATCGAGTGTGCCTGGACACTCTCTGCAGACATTAAGGCAGCACAAGGTCGCTCAGGTACACTAGCAACCTTGGAACTCTGAGCATGGTTCATGGCATCTTGCTCAGCCACCAGTCTTGCAGCATTATTATCTTCAGTGAATCTGAAGGCTCCATAGAGCGATGCAAGAGTATGGTTGTGCAAGGTTTTACCTTGTCTCAAGACAAGAACCATGTTTTCCCATTTGGAAGGAAGAATATTACAAAACTTCTCAAGAAGAACCATGTTTTCCCATTTGGAAGGAAGAATATCACAAAACTTCTCAAGAAAAATATCCTTATCCTTCTCTACACCCAAGCCTCTCAGCTGATTAATGAGGCTAGAAAATCTGGTGTATGTACCAGTTAGACTTTCATTGGGCAAGGCAAAGAAGGATTCATACTTCTTGTTCAAGGCAACTTTTCTGGTGACAATAGTATCATCACCTCCTTCAAACTGAATAACTAATTCGTCCCACATTGATTTTGCACTGGGGAACAGCACAAGTGTTGGAATTAGATCTTCAGGAACAGCCCCAAGGATCATGTTCTTGAGTCTGGTGTCCATATCAACAAGTCTACGATCCTCATCAGACCAATGGTCTTCAGCTTTTCTCTTGAACCTCTTCTTCCAGTTGGATCTAGAAAAGGACTGACCCCAAGGGACATGGGTATATATGGTCCATCCTTAAGGATTTTCAACATATACCTTTCAATCCCACCAAAATGCAAAAGCATTCTAGCTTTTCATGTACCAAAAGTCTCACTGTTTCCATCGAATTTGGGAACAGGAGTGTTAGAGTAGTGTACATGGACGTGGTTTGGGGTAGTAGGAGGAGGAGGGTTAGTATTCACATTTTGAAAAGGTTGGGCATTATTATTCAAAGGGATTTCACCTTGACCAGAACCATCTCCACCTTCAGTAGTGTTCATCTTAGCAGATCTAGGCAAGTTTATTAGCCTTCTGCTCTGATACCACTTGTAAGTCCCAACTCAATAGATGGCACTACCTGAAGACACCTCTATGTCGATGGTAGAGTTACTTTGCAATATATGCACTGAACTGGAGACGACCAGTTGCAGTGTGTATATACCAAGTTCTAGATAGATTACTTATATAAATGACAATAAGTAAAGAACAATGCAATAATACAAATAACTTGTAAAGTAACTTGATGAGACAATATGTAATTTTCAATGTGTAATTTATTTATTGATGTTAAACAAATTACAAGGTTATTGCGGAACCAAGATAATACAAAGAATGTAAATATCCTAACAACCTATGAAATACAATTGATCTACACTCGGAATTTCTCAAGACAATCGAAACACTTAAAGTTGTGAAATGTTTCTTTTAGCGATTGAGAGAATATTGCACAAGTTCACCAAGAATATTGCAGGTTTGCAAAGTGTGAAGTGTTTGTATGTTTTCACTTTGTGATTTCAAAACACTTAATATTCTTGTTGTGCAATGACTTGTATTTATAGGCAAAGTTAACATTGGGATGTTAACTTTAGCCGTACAAATGTGGTTGAGAGCATTTAAGGAATAGCATTTAATTCCTTAAAAAGCAGTGTAAAGTCGCATGATAAAGCAACTTTACATAACCACCTTTATGTACCTTTTATTACTTAAATAATAAGATAAGGCTTATTATCCGGGTAAAGGTACATAAAGCATACAAGTCAATTCCTCGTAATCAGTGTAAAGCTTTGTAAGGGCTTTCCACTGATGGTCTCCAGTTTGTAACTGACTAGAATGTCAACTGGGCTCCTCTGCCATTGTCATTCTCTATCTTCCATTGTTGGATCTAGAAAAGGACTGACCCCAAGGGACATGGGTATATATGGTCCATCCTTAAGGATTTTCAACATATACCTTTCAATCCCACCAAAATGCAAAAGCATTCTAGCTTTTCATGTACCAAAAGTCTCACTGTTTCCATCGAATTTGGGAACAGGAGTGTTAGAGTAGTGTACATGGACGTGGTTTGGGGTAGTAGGAGGAGGAGGGTTAGTATTCACATTTTGAAAAGGTTGGGCATTATTATTCAAAGGGATTTCACCTTGACCAGAACCATCTCCACCTTCAGTAGTGTTCATCTTAGCAGATCTAGGCAAGTTTATTAGCCTTCTGCTCTGATACCACTTGTAAGTCCCAACTCAATAGATGGCACTACCTGAAGACACCTCTATGTCGATGGTAGAGTTACTTTGCAATATATGCACTGAACTGGAGACGACCAGTTGCAGTGTGTATATACCAGGTTCTAGATAGATTACTTATATAAATGACAATAAGTAAAGAACAATGCAATAATACAAATAACTTGTAAAGTAACTTGATGAGACAATATGTAATTTTCAATGTGTAATTTATTTATTGATGTTAAACAAATTACAAGGTTATTGCGGAACCAAGATAATACAAAGAATGTAAATATCCTAACAACCTATGAAATACAATTGATCTACACTCGGAATTTCTCAAGACAATCGAAACACTTAAAGTTGTGAAATGTTTCTTTTAGCGATTGAGAGAATATTGCACAAGTTCACCAAGAATATTGCAGGTTTGCAAAGTGTGAAGTGTTTGTATGTTTTCACTTTGTGATTTCAAAACACTTAATATTCTTGTTGTGCAATGACTTGTATTTATAGGCAAAGTTAACATTGGGATGTTAACTTTAGCCGTACAAATGTGGTTGAGAGCATTTAAGGAATAGCATTTAATTCCTTAAAAAGCAGTGTAAAGTCGCATGATAAAGCAACTTTACATAACCACCTTTATGTACCTTTTATTACTTAAATAATAAGATAAGGCTTATTATCCGGGTAAAGGTACATAAAGCATACAAGTCAATTCCTCGTAATCAGTGTAAAGCTTTGTAAGGGCTTTCCACTGATGGTCTCCAGTTTGTAACTGACTAGAATGTCAACTGGGCTCCTCTGCCATTGTCATTCTCTATCTTCCATTTGTTGTCTTCGACTTCAACTGGAATGATTCTTCAACTTGGTCAGTTCTCAACTGGAGGAAGTCTTCAGTTGCATTGACTGTACGGTGCAACTGGATTCAATATATTTCTGAACAAATCTTCTTGGTCACCAGTTTCACTGGTCTCCAGATGAACTGGTGACTGGACAGTTTCAGGTGAACTGGTCCTAACAACAAATAACTACGTTTTGTTACATAATTTATGAGTTGTTCATTAAACGTTAGATTTGTTTACAACTTTAATGATGTTATATATACAAAATACACCTCAAATGATTATCACGTTGAAATTTAAGTAATTTGTATCAAAACACTCATGCAGTTGATGCTAATTACGCAAAGTGGTCATCATATTGGGCCAGTGATGTTCACGGTGTGAGCCATATTGTACAAATCTTCTCTATATAACTAAAGGAGGATATGTTTTTTCTTAGGTGATATTTTTAGTTTTTTGCCACATTGGATTTTTAATGAGTTGTCATTTTTTCCTTTTTTTTTAAAAATATGTTGACATTTAAATCTATATTTTTTAGTGCTCATGTGACACTTCATTCGTCACGTCATCATTTGACTATGTGGCTTTTATATGTAAACATTTGTTTTTATGAATTTTAAATAGCAAATAAAATAGCCAAGTACAAAATTTGAACTCATGACCTCTAACATCTAATATTATGCACAAACCACTTGATCTAACTTAATATTTGTTTATTTTTTGCAAACTACGGTAGATATTCAATGAATATTAAAACTAATTAAAAGACAGTGATAATATAATTGTCGATCTTTGTAACTTATCTCTTTGTATTTAATTATCTTTGTACGTGGAATATAAGTTACTTTAATATCTCTATATAACTAAGAGAGGATATGTTTTTTCTTAGGTGATATTTTTAGTTTTTTGCCACATTGGATTTTTAATGAGTTGTCATTTTTTCCTTTTTTTTTAACAACGAGTTAGTAGTTAGCAGTTAGCATTCGAGACACCACAGTGATATCCAATTGGCAGTATGCGGACTCGAACTTTATGTTGTCATGTATGATCTTAATCATCAATTCTAATCTTAATCATCAATCATAATCCTAATCATTAATATTTATTTTTCTATTTTCTATATGAGTACAAAAATGTTTATATACATTATACTATGTTTTTTATTAATTAAATGATAACTATTTTTTCAAATGAGATTGTTTATTATATTATGTTTATTTTTTTGAAAAGTATTTATCATATTATATTTAAAAAATACATATCATAAAAAAGATTTTTATGATTTATAAATATTTATGTTTCATTAGTCATGTCTTTAACATATTTAACGTATATCATATATTCATAAACTATAATTTTATTGTTTGCATCAGTCGTAATCTGACAGTTTTTTATATTATCATAAATTATGAATAATAATGTAACTATCAGTTATTGTATTTTTTTTTATGTTTTCAGTTATCCCACAACGTGCGAGTTTAATCTAGTTTTATATTAAATATAAAAATAATAAAAGGAACAAACAAATATAATCATCTCCATCTAATATACCTATAATCCTTTAAGAAATAAGTTATATCTATACTATCTAATAAAACAAATCACCCTTTTTTTCCTTAAACTTTCTGCCTTTGAAAAACCAAAAATACCCCTCTCCTTTATTCACTAATTTAAACATCTTCATCTAATATACCTATAATACCCTTAATGAAATAATTTACAATATAGATCCCTCAACACTTAAAATGACTACACTACCACCTTTAACATCAATTATTTTTACATTCACCACCATCGCCGCCCCCACCGCCGTCCCACTGTCGTCCCCACTGCCGCCCCCACCACCGTCACCACCACCACCTCCGTCATCACTACCCCCACCGTCGCCGCATTGCGCGGGCATAAGTCTAGCGTAAAAAAAATACATGTATTAAGACGCTAAATTCTAATTGAGTTCGGTGTGATCTTTGACGCAAATAAATGATTACGTATAGCTTTATTCTAAACACAGTCAAACATATTTCCTATCTATTGCACAGTAAAACCGTGCTAAAAAATAATTCAATAATAATCCAATTGTGCAATTTGTTTTAACAAGCTTCAATTAGATGTTGAGCTTTCATCATATCAATACTACATTATAAAGCAAATAGCTTTGTTTAACATTTTAAGTTTCAACATTTCATCAAAACCAAATTAATCAACAACCTACACTACTCGCCATCGCCGCCGCCACCACCAATCTCCGCCGCCACCGCCGCTCGCACCACCACCACCACCACCGCCGCCGCCATTACATCACCACCGCCGCCACCTCCATCCCGCCGCTGCAACGCGCGGGTACCGTTCTCGTTTAGTTGAAAAGATGTAATGGGCTAACTAAACAACATGTGTAATACAAAATGCAACCATTAACATTATCACACTCGACTTATCATTTCCAACATTCTACTAACCGTCCGATCAATGCAACCATTTGGAAACAGATCATCATCAAAATCATGATAATCGTTTGGAGACTCTAGCTTCCCTTTTGACGGTTCACGTATAGTCCACAAAAACCAGTACCCCAAATTCTTTAAACCGGTTGCTATCTCTCTTACTTGAACCCGGTTCAAAGGTCATTTTTATGACCCGGATCACTTACATAACGCTAATCAGTGGTCAAATGTAGTTGATGAAAGCCAGTCAATCTCGTTACAAGTAAATATTTCCAGAATTGCCTGCTCTTTCTCATCTTACACAATCTCTAAATCAGGTGATGCAACAAAATTGAGGGAGTAAAATATCCCTGCTGATACAAAACCGACGAGTCCCATGAACAGTGGTTGATGGCTCATATAATAAAATGGGAAACTTAAAAAACAAAAACAAAAAACGGAACAAGCTATATCTATCCCTCTTGTATCACAACCTATGCTATATTGTAGGTAAATACAAAAGACTTGTCTTTAAGAAACCCAATTTGTTCGAAGTTTCTGATGTTTCCTCATTCGTGTCTGTCCAAAAACTTCTCTATTGCCACAGAAAAAGCAGCAAACCCTGCACAGCCTAAGCAAGCTGCCTTCGGACCACCTATAAACCACCAAACCAAAGTTGTCTTTAGGTAAAAGGTAAAAACATGGAACATACTATTGCTTTCATGAGACCGATTTCTGCTTTCAATGAAATTAAAAAGAATCAAACCGAAAAAATCAAAGCATAAAAACCGGAGTTGAGTACAGACAAAAGCATACAAACTGAGTTGCACTTTTACTGCAGGTCTTACTGTGGACCGTTTTCATCTCACCAAAATCTAATCAGAATCGGAAGATCCTAAAGATCCTACTCGTATGGCCTAGTACCTTACATAAAATCTTGATATAAATAATGGAAGCTTAACATATATGATTGAGAGACTTACATATTATATTACATATCTCTAACACTAATTATAAAAACCTTATATTACAAATATCGAATTCAAAAAATCCCTGTTTGTTTTAAAGTTTAAAACCTTTGGTATCTAAAACTTAGACATAAGTTATTTCAGATGAAATGGCTGACAAAAGGTAACACACAATCAAAGCTTAACTTCATACATCAGTATGTTTGGTTCATCATATTAAACAATTGTTATCTCTACTATGCAATATACGGTGTACATATTTAGTTATAAAAATACGAGTAACACTTCTAATGTATCAGGTTGTACACAGTTCTCACAAATCCTCATTTTTTTTGTTTGAAGGGAAAATTCATTCACACCAAAGAAAAATAAACCAATTATAACAAATGATATTCAACCAAGTCACATAAAATTAAACAACAGTATGGCTATCAGCTAACTTAAAATCCAAAGAAACAATATGCTACAGACAATCACAGTTAGAAAACAGTTACCTCTTGCAGACATCACACCCCCGGTCACACATCCTCCTGCAACTGTGTTGGTATGTCATGTTTTGCTCGTGCCTTTAAGAGAACATTCAAATGTTAGTACCAAAAACTATCAAAGTTTAAGGAAACAAAGCAATAAAGAAGAACATAGAAGCGTAAGCCATATAAATCAATAAATATCAGGAGTTAGTTACTGAACTGAAACATTGTGACAGTATCCATCTGATAAGATGCTTTGGATGAATTTGTAGCGTCTACAATGGCTCTAACCTATCAATAGCTTTTCTTAATTTCCACCTCACATTTTTCTTTTACTTTTTCTTTATCATATAAAAAAGATACAAATATGTATTTTTTAGGAAAAATAAAAAGTGATCATAAAAATACGATTTTGGGCTCATTAGATTCGTATTGGCAAGACATTTTCAAAAATACTTTTATTTTGAAAAATAATTAAATTAAGTATGTTTAACTAACAAAATGGATCAAATCAATAACTTTGACAATGATAGAAAATATAAATATATAAAGTTAAGGTTATTAGTGAAAGTTTTCAGGGGGGCAAATTGAAAATATTGATGAAATAAGTCATCTTCGTATGGTTATGCAGGCTCAACCTTTACATCAAAATAAGTGTTCTTCTCCAATAAACAATAGCTTTTTAAAGACTTTTTTTTACTAAAAAAAGCTTTTGTTCAATCTCATTGGAGATGCTCAGCATTGAGGGAAAAAAATTGCCGTACCCATAGGCAAGTACGACCTAACTAATAACCCTGAGTTTTAAAGAGAGGTCTTCAAATAACGTTTGAATTCGGAAAATATATACCATATCCACCACTTTCATGAATATGTCAACTCATTTTCATGAATTTATAGCTACATCTTGGTAAATCAATCAGTTAAAGGTTATCCACACCAAGAACTAAATGTCTAAATTTGTGAATAGCTATATAACTTTTTGTAGAAACTGTAGTAAACAAGTATGAAAAATAACGAGTACTTGGGGGATTTGTTCTTATTTTATTAGGCCATCCATGTTTGCCTATCACCCTTACATAACACCTGATTTAGATACTGAAAAAGACAAGACTATATTGTAGAATATTTCCTTACGAATGTGTCTCTTGGAAGCAATACAAAAGTTTTAAAATGGGGTTCCAGATCTTTTACCAATACAGTCAGTGTGATAGATGAACTACATAAGTCAAAAAAAGAATCAATGGATACCAGGTTAAAAGGAAAAACAGATTACAGAATAAGGATCTTGCCTTTTCAACAACGCATTCAGCAGCAGAGAAAACAAATCCCATAACAGCAAACGTTTTACATGAACCCCAGCTCCTTGCACCCATCTGCCTGGCAGTAAACTTAATCTGCTGCATACTAGTCATCGTACTGTCCTTTATCGGATTGTGCACTGCACCAGCAAGCAATCCCATCGCAATCCCCATTACACCTCCTGCAAGATTCATCATAAACCAAAGTTACATAAAAGCAGATGATCATAGTTTGTCTTAGTTAACCTATATACAATATGCATTCAGTTCAATGATTTAGAACAAGAACTCAAAATTTTTAACCATAAATGCTTAAAAAAAGTGAAATCAAAACAACAAAATGCAGGTGCAGTGCATGGAGGAGCATCTTTGAAAGATGGATCTGGTTTTTATTTTTGTACGACGTTATAGGTTTGGCTTCAGTAAAGCTTATATGCCCATGGTTCATGGTATGTAACGAGTGGTTTTTTCCACACTTAGTACCAAAAAAAAAAATCGCATAATTTTGGTTGGAACACAAAATGACAAAATCATAGAATCCATATCACGAAAGTTTACCACCCAATTATCAAAGTGAGACCACTATAAAACCTAAATTAAGGATTATGCAACAAACATTAGCATCAAATTACACCCACCAATTGCCATTGCCTTATTCCCCAACAAAACTACTAAAAAAGTAATCTTTTTTTGCTTTGTTATAAGCTACGACAACTACAACTGTTGGAATATATAACTAAATATCATTATTCACGAGTACGCAACGGAAGCAAATCAAACCATGTAATCAAATAATTAACCTTGAAATAGGATTAAGGAATACCTCTTAATGTAGATGATAAAGTAAAGAAACTTTAAAAAGATTTGAAGTAAATCCCTCTACGATTGCACACACGATCCACCGATATAGGTGTGCTAGCACTTGATCACGAACCGAGCAACCTTTGGCTTGATCTCCTTCTTCAAAACCGAAAACCAAAAACCCAAAAGGTTTTCCCTTGGTTTTGGCCGTCCAAGATAAGAGAGGAGAGGGGAAGATGAGAGGTTTTGGAGTTACAATTCTTATGTGTAATTATTAAAGAAAACCATAAGCCTACCTTTATTATTTATAGGTAGACCCAAACTTGGCCATCAAGTTTAGGGTTTCACTAGGAAACCTAGTAGGGAGGCCGGCCCCCTATGGCTTTTCTAGAACCTTCCCATAATCGTTTTATCTCCTTACTTTAACGACCGTTAGCTAGTAACCGTTAAATATTAACGACCATTCGTTAACTTATTCGTGATCCATATTAATTAATAAATCAATTAATATTAACTATATTTGAATCGAGACGTGTGACCCCGTAGGCTCAAATCATTTCCGGACATACGTTCATTTTACGTGATCACATACTAACAGCTCCCACTTGAGTTCGTAACAAATGAAGGTAATAACATTGGTTAGCGTCTAGCAACACGCCAATGCTCCCAGAAATATTTAAGTATAGTTTCTTAAAGTATATTCAAATGGTTGAGGCATTTATTATCCCTTTGTTCAGATACCGTGTTAAACATGAATATGGATCATGTCATTTCATGATTTAACGATTCTGTTTCTCATTTCATCACTACTTAAGATTACCAAACATAATCCAGACACATCTGGATTCATTTGGACATGGCTATGTAAACATCTTAAATAGTCCCAATGAGGGGCCCAATGGTATCATTCTGCAACTATTAGTTGGAGGAACAAATCTTGTATTGACTACACGTGTCAGTCATCATACTTCACTACACTTTCTGAAAATAGCCCTTTATGTACTCCCTTATTCAGGAGAGTTAGAACTATATCTAGTAAGTGCAATCCATACATGTTGACCTGCTTGTATCTCAAGTCAAAGGATCAATAAAGTAACCATTTACGAATTTCACTTAATGACGTCGATCCATAAAGTGATAAATTCGTTAGTGGGGTAGTCCGATATGCATCATATGGATACCATGTGAGTTTGGTGGGACCAGCCATTATATATTCAAAGAATATAACCAATCGCTCAGATTTGTCTTAGTTTAATTATATTCCCATATAATTAATCGACAATGGACAATTTAGAATATTTAATAAAATATTCAAGGATTAAACATGCAAATATAGGATACAATTAATATTAAAGGAAATCAAACATATCAAGTACTTTATTTCATTATGAAAAATATAAATTGTTTAACATCCCTTATCCAAATACCGAAACAACAGATTTACATGAAATAACTAGCTAATTTAAGTCCTATGCCCTCGGCATGCCTTTCAAGCTTGGGCCTAGCCAAAGCTTTTGTGAAAGGATCAGCTAAGTTAAAATCTGTGTGAACTTTGAGTAATTTTATCTCTCCTAGTTCGATCTGCTCACGAACATAGTGATATTTTCTAGCATAATGTCTGGCACCTTTCTGAGCTCCAGGCTCGTTGGCAATGATTAATGCACCAGTGTTATCACAGTACATATCAGTGGGTAAGTCACTCGAGGGGATCACGTCAAGCCCGCTAATGAACTTCCTTATCCAGACTGCTTCCATTGCAGCTTCTGAGGCGGCAATGTACTCAGACTCTGTGCAGACATGGCAACTGTGGTTTGCTTCTTGCTTTTCCAATCCACAACACCTCCGTTAAGAACGAAGACGAATCCTGACTGAGACTTCGTGTCATCTCTATCAGTTTGAAATCCAGCATCACAGTATCCGGTCACTTTGAGCTCTAAGTCTGGATTTCCTCCATACACCAAAAACATATCTTTAGTAGCCCATAGGTACTTCAGAATGTTCTTAACAGCAGTCCAGTGGCTTTCACCTGGAAAAGGTCTCATCGTAGTCAACACAGAAACGTTGAGTATAACCTTTCGCCACGAGACGAGCTTTATAGGTGTGTACATTCCATCCATGTCCGTCTTCTTCTTGAAGATCCACTTACACCCAACAGTTTGAGCATTTTGTGGAAGATCAACCAAGCTCCAAACTTGATTGTCTTTCATGGATTTCATTTCCACCTTCGTAGCTTCAAGCCATTTGTCAGATTCCGGATCTGATAATGCAGCTTTGAAATTCGGAGGCTCATCGAGATCTCCTAAAATGTTTTCTTCTACCATCAGACATAATCTGTCAGTAGGACGTCTTGTCCTTACGGACCTACGAAGTGGAATCGCTTCATCATCATCGACTTGAGGTTCATCACTTTGAACATTCCCCCCCCCCCCAAGTTGATGATTGCTGGGAGCTTCAGAAGGTGACACATCTTCTTCTTGAGTCTCATCAAGTTCTACATCCCTCCCACTGTTCGGTTGAGCTAAGTTCTTTTCAAAGAATTCAGCATATCGAGCAACGCGAACAGTGTTTTTGACAGGATCATAGAAGTCGTAACCCATCGTTTCCTTAGGGTATCCGACAAAGATGCACTTAGTAGTTCTGGGTTCAAGTTTGTCAGGCGTATCGCGCTTCACAAGTGCCTCACATCCCCAGACTCTTAAGTAAGACAAATTAGGGACATTTCCATGCCATAATTCATATGGTGTCTTGTCAACCTTCTTGGTTGGAACCATATTGAGAATGCGTACAGCAGTCTCTAGAGCATAATCCCAAAACGAAATTGGGAGAGTAAGGTTCATCATAGATCTCACCATGTCTAGCAAGGTTCGATTTCTCCTTTCAGACACTCCATTATGTTGAGGAGTGTATGGAGGAGTAAGCTGTTGGACAATTCCACACGCTTCAGATAATCCTTAAACTCTTGGCTTAAGTATTCACCACCTCGATCTGAACGAAGAATCTTGATAGTTTTGCCGAGTTGATTTTCTACTTCATTTTTAAACTCTTTGAATGTTTCAAACACTTCATGTTTATGTTTAAGCAAGTAAACATAACCATAACGACTGAAATCAACCGTAAAAGTTATGAAGTAGCTAGCTCCTTTTCTTGACACATGTCTAAATGGGCCGCAAACATCGGTATGAATGAGTCCAAGAAGATCTTTAGCCCTCTCCGGTTTATGCAGAAAAGGTTTTCTAGTCATTTTGCCGGAAACACATGACTCGCATTTATCAAACGATTCATCATTTAATTGTAAGATCCCCTCACGTTGGAGTCTTTCAATGCGATTTTTGCCAATGTGTGCAT
>CM067169.1:34552444-34578523 GCA_034093135.1 Erigeron breviscapus | reverse complement strand
CTTCAATTGATTCATTTAGAGCAACCTCTTCATCATGTTCAATAACTTCTTGATGATCCATTTTTATTTTTCTGATTTAAGACATAAAACAATTTAACGCACACATAAAATAAGTTTGAATAGCAAATAACAAGTTTCACTCAAATGATTTATATAAAATACAAAGAGGTTCACAAAGGCGATCAACTCAGTGTATTCTTTATAAATAATTTGAAATGAGAAGATAAACTCAGAAAATAAAGTATAATCATATAAGTACAATATATTTAAAAATAGCAAGGAAGTACACAAAGGCGTTCAATTCCTCGTATTTCAAATATATTGTGATTATATGATAATACAAAGCATTTTGTCACACCACACAAAATTTAAAAAAAATAAAAAAATAAAAAAAAATTTGAAAATTTTCTAAGTATGGAAACTAGGACGATCTTGACAAGATCGTCCTGAGGTTGAACTCAGGTTTTGGAAAAACAACACGATCTTAAAGAAGATCGTCTCAATCATTTGTTATTGAAAAAGGTTAAAAGGAAAAAGAAACAATCTTGTTCAAGATCGTCTTATCTATGATTATTGGAAAAAAATTGTTAAGTATGGAAAACTGAACATGGGACGATCTTGTTCAAGATCGTCTCAACATTCAATATGTTGACAAAAAGGTTTTAAGTAAAGGAAAATGAGACGATCTTGTACAAGATCGTCTTAGGGTTTAATTTCCAAAAAAAATTTTGAAGTGAAGGAAAAAGGGACGATCTTGTAGAAGATCGTTTTAAAAACAAGTGTTAAAAATACTTCACTTCAATTTTCATTTAAAGAAAAATTCTAACACTTTAAAATATAAAGTGAAATCATCTCAATGATTTCCCTTTAAATTTAAAAGTATTAGTTTTGAGCAAACCGATCTCTTACGAGTTCAGTTACCCATTCATTTGTTTTTCAAATCAATTCTTCTACCACACAGCGTACAGACCCTAGAACGATCTTGACAAGATCGTCCTGGTCTTGGTCTCAAGGGTTACAAGGCAAATAAATGAGAAAGTGGAACTAAGACGGTCTTGGCAAGATCGTCTTATTTCTAAGTCGTTCTGGAACCAAGACGGTCTTGGGTAAGATCGTCTTAGGAACAAAATGACTTGAAAATAATACGACTTTGCCAAAATCGTTTTATTTCCAACCAGGTTTTCCTTTACAACATGATTCATTTTAACATCTAAGGTTAACAAAACATTTCTATGAATCACAGTAAGTAAACAATCACAACTCAATCACTAAAATCAAGATAAATAACCTAAAACAAATCGAAGATCGTCTTAGGTCATCTTCTTCACAAAACACAATAAGTTGCAGGTTTTTGAATTTTCGAAATCACAATACTAATCATTTAAACATGTAATAAACATACACATGTAACCTAAACATGCTTCTAAATCATTCAATCATCACATAATCATCAACAGAAGCAGAAACTTTCAAGTAAAAATGGAAAAAATCTTACATTCTAAGCCGAAATATTACTTGAAGATGTGATTAGATGACAATGATGTAATGGAATGAAATGATCAGTATGAGATTACCAACAAAACCCTTATCTTGTTTCAATGATCAGCCAAAAGTTGTTTTCGAAGTGATTGAGAGTGTTTATGAGAGTGTATGGGGAACTGGGAAAGAAAAGATTGGAAAAGAAAACAATGATCAGTTTCCCTCCTCCTTAAGGAAGAGAAAACCGATTTGGTTGGGTCGGGTGGGTTTTGACCCGATTTGAAAATCATGGTTTTTGAGTTTTGGGCTTGTAACAAAATGGGCTTATGGTAAAAGGAAATGAGATGGGCTTATGGTTTTTGTTTTATTATACAAAAAAAACTTTTATTTAAACTAAACAAAACAAAACAATTGATAAAAACAATTTTTATTTTTATGATTTTTTTTTTTAATTTTATATTTGGTTTTTCTATTATAAACAATGAGTTTATTTTCAAATAGTGCAAATACACAAACTCCCCTTAGATTATTGAATTATCCTTTTTCTTCCCCTCAAACATTGCATGATATTTAAGCACATTGCACATAAGCATAGCATCAATGTTTGTCAGATAATGAATGAAAAAGAAAGAGATGAAGGATTTGTACAGAACATGCAGAGGCAAGTAAGTGTATTGATAATGAGCACTTATTTGAGATTGTTTCTTGAAAAGAAACTCATTCCAGGATCATGTGTTGAACAGTACCCGAGATTTGGAATACTTAACACAGACCTTTATTACCTGCAAAACACAATCAAGGTTTTCTAGGTACCCACCTTTGAATGGGTCCTTTTGGGTTAGTGTAAACATTTAAAGTATACAAATGAGGTTTTCGAACCAGAGGTTTATTCTTAAGATTCATCACAATTCCATTGGAATCAATAATCCAAGGTTTGGAAATCACAGTAGAAGATTTAGAATTTCTTACAGACCATGGTTTAGCTAAATTACTCAAATTTGAATCAAATTTCCTATCAGGAACTTTCTTCTTGTAATCATTAGCTATCCAACTTCTTCTAACTGTTGATTTATCAGACACTTGTGTTTTAGCATATCTAGTAGATTTTATCAATGATGATTTAGAAATCCACTTATGGTTACTAGCTAAGCTCATCTCTCCTTTATCAGATAATTTCTTAGATTCAGTTCGAGGAGTTAAAAACACATTCTGATTTTTGCTTTGCTTGGTTGAAGATTTAATATTCTGTTTCTTTTGAGTTGCAACAGTGAACCAACCATACTGATCTCTATAACAAGTTATACCATTAGATGTATCCTTAATTAGCAAAACTTGGTTAGTTTTAGACATCTTAGGTAAAGAACTAGATTGAGAGATTGCTTTAGAATCAGAGGTTCTAGAAACAGATGAAATATCAACTTTAAGCTTTGATTTATCAGAAATGGAATTCTTACCTTTGACAGCTGGGGCATGCTGACCTTTGGGTGAATAAAATGAAGTTGGAGCAAACTTAGATTTAGATTCCTTCTTTGGTTTAGATTTTTTGGGTGAGAGTTTTTCAAGCTCTTTTTCAACTTCTGGTGCAAAAACATGATCAGTTTCCAAAAACTTATCTAATTCTTCAACAGAAAGATATGGATAAGTAAACTGTAATTCTTTTGGTTGAACTTCTGATTTTAAAACAGTTTTGTTAGTCAACTTTTCAATCAATGCTTTTGCTTTAGCCTTCAGATCAGTAGGAATCTCAATCTTTTGCTCTAAGTTCAATTTATTTTGGTCAACAGGGGTGATTGAAAGAGTATCAAAAGAAAGTATTTTCTTGACAGAAGCAAGATGTTTAGCTTTCAAAGCTTGAACTTTCTCTTCAATGTGAAAGAATGATGACAGCATTGAGGTGGACATATCATGTATCTCTTGAGGAGAGATGCTATCACCCTGCATGTCTTTGTTAAAATTCTCACTCCCATTGGATGAAGTGGAGCAGTCAACAGAAGTTAGATCATGTAACATTTGGGTCTTGGTGGTCTCACTTACCTTTGGTGAATAATTTTGAGTTTTCAGATGTTGAATGACTTGTTGTTGAGACTCAATTTTTTGTTTTAAACCTTCAATTTCCTTTTCCAATATGGTAGTTGGAATGTAAAATCTTTCTGAAATTTGTTTTGAACAATCTTTTTGAGACTCATTTTCAGGAATTGAAATGCTGTCTATTTCTTCTAACTCATAGATGGATCTTTTATGAGTTTTCTTGTATGTGTCATTAATAGCAACATAATCAATCTGAAATCTGTTTGGTTTTTGTCTTTCAACATCATCTGACTCAAAGTCATCCTCAGATGGTCTGATGAATTCTTGAATCATGCCAAGTCTAAGACATTTTTCATTATAAAGTGGACCAAGGTCTTCTTTTTGGATTTTTTCTAAATGTGTTGGATTCTCATAACCCAACCCAAGAAGAAGTTCTGATCTATCAATCTTTGATTTATTGTAATAAGCAGTGAAATTCAGAAAAGGATTTTGTTCAATTTTATAGATTTTTTCTTGATAGAACAAGATGTTTGCTTTCAAATCCTCAACTTGTTTTTGAAGAGTCTCAATTTCAACTCCTTTGAGAAAACAAGTACTGTTTAGATCAGAAATCTGTCTTTCATGCTTTTCACAGTTAGGTCTAAAATCTTTCATTTTATTTGTGAGAAACTCAACATCAGCTTGTCTTGCATTTGCTCTTAACCATTCATTGGTTTTCTCAAGCTTTAAAGTCTCAATGATTTGCTTGAGTGAATGGACAATCTTTTCAAGGTCTTGACATTTGTTTGTCAAATGAGCATTGGGTGAAACAACTTGAGAACTGTTACTTGACAAATGCATTTCTTTTAAGGAATCATAGTTCACTTTGAGAGCTTCATGAGCTATTGAGAGTTCTGAAAAATCTTTCATTTTATTTGTGAGAAACTCAACATCAGCTTGTCTTGCATTTGCTCTTAACCATTCATTGGTTTTCTCAAGCTTTAAAGTCTCAATGATTTGCTTGAGTGAATGGACAATCTTTTCAAGGTCTTGACATTTGTTTGTCAAATGAGCATTGGGTGAAACAACTTGAGAACTGTTACTTGACAAATGCATTTCTTTTAAGGAATCATAGTTCACTTTGAGAGCTTCATGAGCTATTGAGAGTTCTGAAAAATCTTCATTAATTTTATCAAACTCTTGTTTAGCCATTTTCAAATTGGTTTTTAAAGTAAGATTTTGCTTTGTCAAAGTATCAGCAGTTGTTTGGACAGTCAAGTAATCATCTTTGGAAATGAATTGTACCTCACTTGTTGTTGTTTGTGAAGTAGTTTGTGAATGATTGGTTGTTGAAGTGACAGATGTCATCAAGCATGTGAGATCTTCAGAATCAGCATCAATATCTCCAAATAGCCATGGTTTCATCTTTTGTTGTTTGGCTAAGAAATTCTTTCTGATTTCAAGCTCTGAAATCATCATTGTTGTCCCTGAAACGAACGAACAAAGATTTGTAATTATTTTTGTTAAAAAATTTTTGGAATTAAAACGATCTTGAAGAAGATCGTCTTAAGATTTGATTAGGACGATCTTGATTGAAGATCGTCTTAAGAGTTGGTAGGACGATCTTGATAGAAGATCGTCTTAGGAAAATTTTATGTAGAAAGGTAAGACGGTCTTGAATGTAGATCGTCTTAGTACTTGGTTAAGAAAAGGTAAGACGGTCTTGGTTGAAGATCGTCTTAAAAAATTGTTGGTTGAAAAATTTTCTAAGTATAGAAAATTCTGGAAATTTGGCCAGAATGATGTTATGATTTTAGAATTGTTGAGCAAAACCAATCTCAAAGAGATTAGTTACCCAAGGAAGTGTGTGATTCCCAATCACAACAACTTCAAATTATAAGTCCACAACACACAGTTCACACAGAACCAAAAATATTATGACGATCTTGGGAAGATCGTCTTAATACTTAAACAAGGTAAACACTAGGACGATCTTGAAGGAGATCGTCTTAGAATCCTTATGAAGATCGTCTTAAGAAAATCTGCAAGAACATCAGAAAAAGACAAAATAGTCGAAAAATTTAACAATTTTGCTTGTATATCACTCAATTTTGAGAGTTACAACTTGATTCAAGTCCAGAAATGCTCAGAATACGATTGCGCACAACCCTAGAAACAATTCCATAGATCAAATCAACTCAAACTGAAAATTCAAAATCTCATCAACTTTCTAAAAATTTTGGATTTTGATCAACACTGTGAATTGGATTCTGAAATTTGACAGGATGTATTTAGAGGTGATTTAGAATGTATCTATGAACAAAAACAGGAAAATTGAGTGAAAATTGAGGTTGAATTGGTGAAGATCAGTGACAGTTAAAACGGTTATGGTGATGAACACGAATTCTCAATTTTGAACAAAATTTGCACCAATCTGCTTGAAATTTGTTCTGGATCGTCAACAGATTGTTGTTTTGCTCTGATACCACTTGTTATAACTATTAAAATTCGTGCTATAGTGCGGAAGTAAGATAATCAACAATGGTGGAAAGTGTGTGTGTTAGTGTGTGTTCTTGAGAGAGAAAGGTGTGTGTGTTAGTGTGTGTTCTTGAGAGAGAAAGGTGTGTGTGGGAGAAGTAGGATTAATTGATTATCAAATGTGTGTAAAAATGCTTCCCAGGCTTACAAAAATATGAAGGCTTGAGGGGTATTTATACTCTAAGTATATTACAAAAGCTCCCCCTCAACCTTACATTATATACATAAAATACAATGTTTGGAAATACAACTAAGCACTATTTTATATTTCTAACACAACCAATTCAGCTCATCTTGAGACTTTGACATGAAACAGACTTCTCTTGTGACAGTTGGATTTCTCATGTCAAAAGAATACAAAGACTCATCCCTCTTTGCAATAAGAGCCACATTGCCTTCTAAATCAAGAACAATTCCCTTATCAGACCTGAATCTCACTTCATAACAAGCATCACACAACTGACTCACACTGATCAGATTGTGCTTCAAACCATTTACATATGAGACTCTTCTGAAAGTAAGAGGACCATTTGAAAGTACACCAAACCCTCCAGTCTTTCCTTGGGAGTCATCTCAAAAAGTAACATTAGGACTAGCGCGAATCCTAAAGCTACATAGCAGGGACTTACATCCGGTCATATGCTTGGAACATCCACTGTCCAAGTGCCAGGTGTTATCGTCATGACTGCCCTGCAATTATGATAAGAGATTAGTTCTTTTTGGGAACCCATCCAAGGATGGGTTCACTAGAGCTGACCTTCTGGTCTGACTCAGATTGGGAAACTAAATACAGACTCTTAACACATTTTGAAACCCATTGTTGCTTGGTCTGTCCTTTACCAGATTCAAAGTTCTTTCTAGCAACATTCAGAGTTTCTTTTTGAACAAAACCTTTGCCTATTCCAGCTTTCTTACATTCAGCTCTCAATTTTCTTTGATCAACAGTTTTTGGATCAGACACCTTCTTAAGAAAATTGGTTTTCATTGACACCTTATCAGTTTTGGACTCAACATATTTTAAGATCATCTTTTCAAAATCAGATTTGGTGTTACTTGAAACAGACTCAGATTTTGCTTGTGACTCATTTCCTAGAGAACCAGACTTCTTACTTTTTAAAAGCTTTATTTTCTCTTTAGGAACACTGTGATCTCTATCCTTTCTTTTATTTCTCTTTGAACTATTCTTGTTTGTTTTAGTTTTGAATCTGACACAGATTGGGTAATGGTCAGCTTGGACAAGTCAAGACTTTCCTCAGGTTTTAACTCAACAACCTGATCAGCTTCAGACACAGCTTCAGCAATGGTCTGACCAATGGTTTTAGGATCTTTAAACCCAATACCAGATTTCTGAACCAACTTAATTGGTTTAGAAATAGTTTCTTTGGTTTGGACTTTGGGTGGTGAAGGAGGCTGATAACAAGGCTCCATAGCACACACTTCAGCAATGGCTATGGCCCTATCATAATCACCATCAAAGATAACTTGGATCTGATGAAGTATTTGTTCATTTACACATTTAGCAACTCTTTTAGAGCTTATACACCATGTTTCAGTAATCTGTTTCACCTTTAAAAACTTTTCTTCTGCAGTTTTAGCTTCTTTAATCAAAATGGAGTTTAATTGCTTTTGAGCTTTAACTTCAGATTCAAGTTTTTCAATGGTGTGACTCTTAGAGCTGTTATCAAGTTTCAAAACATGTATTTCCTTTTTGAGTTCTTGATTAAAGTGTTTTTGTAGTAAACCTCATCACCAAGTTTGTTCAGTCTGGACAGCTTCTCATTATCAGACAGATTGGAAAAAGAAGTTACCTCAGGTGGAGCAGTCTGACTGGTGGATGCCTGGTGAGCTGACTCAGATTGCTGTTGTATTTTCACCAGATCTTCAGCAAATCTTTGAGTAGCTTCTTTAGCCATGAAACACTGGGCATCTTTGTACAGCTCATCATCAGATGATGTGGCACTTTCTGCCCCGTCTTTGGCTACCAGACTCTTCTCATTTTTGTTCACCTTCTCAGTCAGCTCAGCTACTTGTGCTTTCAAGGCTTTGTACTTAGTCTTGAGCTTAGAGTATTTTTCACCTCTTCCACCTTTGGCTGGCACAGCTTGAGCAGTTTCTTTGGATCTGCAATCTCCAGCCATATGTCCAGTCTTGCCACACTTGTAACAAGTGACCTTGGACATATCAAATGGCTTTTTGGTCTTGTCAGCTTGGCCACCTCTTCCTTTTCCTTTAAACTTATTAAAGGATCTCCTTCTGATCTTTCAGCTAACATAGCAACTTCATTTGCTAGTTCATCACCATCAGATTCATCACACTCAGATTCAGCAAAAACAGAGTTAGGATTTGACATCACAGGAATATCATCATTAACATAAGGAATGATCTCATTACTAATTGAACTAGGGTGTTCAGTCATAGAAGCAACAAGTGCAGCAGCAGGCTGACTATAAGAATCACCCATAGCAATTAACTTTAGCCTCTGAACATTCTTGGTTATGAAGCAAACCAAAAAGTCCAGGGAGATCAAGATCATGATAAACATAACTTAATTTAACAGAAGAAATATTGTTGTTCCATTTAGGTGGTAATGAATCAAGAAATTTACTCTTTAAAACCTCATTTTTCTTATTAATTCCAACAGCAGCTAAATCATTTACCAAAGCATTAAAGTGGGTATGAGTGTCAGTCAAGGATTCATTTCTTAAAGAGAAAAATCTCTCATACCTCCTGGTCAATGTAGTAATTGTGGATTCCATGGAGGTAGAGAAACCCTCAAACATAACAGTCAATGTACCCCACATTTTCTTAGCTGTTGAACACATTTTAATAGAATGGTAAAGGTCTTTGGGCACAGCTTGGACAATGAAATTTCTAGCCTTCACATCCAAGTTTGCCAACCTCCTATCCTCATCCCCCCAATCTGCCTTGTCCTTTACAATAGATTTAACTGTGGTAGGAATGGTTGGTTGACCTTCCCTGACCACAGCTTCTACGACAATGGTTTGTGTAGGAACATAAGGACCATCTGCAAGGATGCCAGGCATATTGTTATCGATGGATTCAAGGAACAAAGACATTCTAACTTTCCACCCACTGAAATCATCTTTGTCAAACATGGGTGGTCGGGTTGAAGAACCATTATCAATATATGATGACATAATGCTTTACTATAAATGAAAATATGCAAGGATCAAGTCAAGTTAATTCTCAACCTGTCTCTGATACCAATTGATACGTCCCACGGTGTATCAATATACCAAAGTATATTGAACATAGAACAGTTGTAGAGGGGGTGAATACAACTTTCTTCAATATTTACAAACTTTTAACACAAAACATTTTAAGATTCAGATTATGAAAATTAAGCAAGTAAGTAAAGAGCATGAATCATTAAAACAGTTGTATCCATAAAACAGTTTGTATCCATAAAACAGTTGTATCCATAAAATCAGTTATATCCATAACAATAGTTGTATCCATAAAATATTTGTATCCATAAAATATTTGTATCCATAAAATATTTGTATCCATAAAACAGTTGTATCCATAAAACAGTTGTATCCATAAAACATTTGTATCCATAAAATCAGTTGTATCCATAACAACAGTTGTATCCATAAAACAGTTCTATCCATAAAACAGTTGTATCCATAAAACAGTTGTATCCGTAAAACAGTTGTATCCATAAAATATTTGTATCCATAAAACAGTTGTATCCATAAAACAGTAGTAACCATAAAACAGTTGTATCCATAAAACAGTTGTATCCATAAAACAGTTGTATCCATAAAATCAGTTGTATCCATAACAACAGTTGTATCCATAAAATAGTTGTATCCATAAAATAGTTGTATCCATAACAATAGTTGTATCCATAAAATATTTATATCCGTAAAACAGTTGTATCCATAAAATATTTGTATCCATAAAACAGTTGTATCCATAAAATAGTTGTATTCATAAAACAGTTGTATCCATAAAATAGTTGTATCCATAAAACAGTTGTATCCATAAAACAGTTGTATCCATAAAACATTTGTATCCATAAAACATTTGTATCCATAAAATAGTTGTATCCATAAAACAGTTGTATCCATAAAACAGTTGTATCCATAAAACAGTTGTATCCATAAAATAGTTGTATCCATAAAATAGTTGTATCCATAAAACAGTTGTATCCATAAAACAGTTGTATCCATAAAACAGTTGTATCCATAAAACAGTTGTATCCATAAAACAGTTTGTATCCATAAAACAGTTGTATCCATAAAACAGTTGTATCCATAAAACAGTTGTATCCATAAAATAAGGATTTACCTTTGGATCATGGTCCAATAAAATGATTATACCTTTGGATCATTATCCAATAAAGTAAGGCTATATCTTTGGATCACGGGCCCAAACAATATACCTAACTTTAAATCAAAAATGATTAAATATGCCTTTGGATCATCGTCCAATAAAATAATTTTACCTTTGGATCACAAGACTTTTTCTTTGGTATGATAATGCATGCATTACATATATCATAAAACAGTATGGATTATCAAATCCATTTCACACTATGCTTATACCTTGGAAACCGAGTACCTTAACCATACAATTCATGTATATTACCCCTCTTGTGATGCTAATGCTTAACGCAATCACGATTAAGTTCAAATATTAATTATCCGTTGTTCAGGTTAGCGCTACTAACCCGGATAGGGGTGTCAACCCAATAGTACTATTATTAATATTCGCGCTCCATTTATCGGTCCAAGTTCAATAGGGGATTTCGAACCAAGCATTGTATCGAACATATAAGCCATAGCACTTTTTAAAACACTTGTGTCCATAAAATAGTAACCATGAAATCAGTTGTATCCATAAAATAGTTGTATCCATAACAACATTTGTATCCATAAAACAGTTGTATCCATAAAACAGTTGTATCCATAAAACAGTTATATCCGTAAAACAGTTGTATCCATAAAATAGTTGTATCCATAAAATATTGTATCCATAAAATAGTTATATCCGTAAAACAGTTGTATCCATAAAATATTTGTATCCATAAAACAGTTGTATCCATAAAATAGTTGTATCCATAAAACAGTTGTATCCATAAAACAGTTGTATCCATAAAACAGTTTGTATCCATAAAACAGTTGTATCCATAAAACAGTTGTATCCATAAAACAGTTGTATCCATAAAATAGTTGTATCCGTAAAACAGTTGTATCCATAAAATAGTTGTATCCGTAACATTTGTATCCATAAAATATTTGTATCCATAAAATATTTGTATCCATAAAATATTTGTATCCATAAAATAGTTTGTATCCATAAAACAGTTGTATCCATCAACTTTTGTAAATACATTTAAAAATGTATTTCTTTTTATTATTAAACAAAATTAAATCATTAACATGTTTAAATCAACAGTTTTAACGGTTAGGACCAAAACTGTCAGAAAATCTAACGATTAGGACTGAAAGTGTCAGAAAATCTAACGGTCTTTAACGGTCAAATTATAACTTTGTATTTCTTGTTTCTAATTCAACATAGGAAACTTATAAGTGATAAATAACCTGTTTAAACGATGATTCTGGCTGCTTCGTATCAAGACCCAGTTGACGTTTTATGTTAATAAAACTATGTAAAATGCTTCCACGGAGCATCTCGCGATACGAATAACTTGTAAACGAAACGAGATTCAACAAATCCGTTTTCTTGTCTAGATTCTTTGTACCTCAGTCTATCCATATCACTATAATAACAACTTGGAAGTCTTAACCACTTTCCTTAAATCTAACCCGAAAACCTTACGAGAACTTCAAAACTAACAAAATCTTCCAAAAATAAACGATCACCAATTGTAACGAAACTCACCACACAACTAGAGGAGTCAATAACGAACTCCCACACAACTAGAGGAGTCAATAACGAACTCCCAGCAACTTTCAGAATTGAAAACTAACTTGTAACTTTTACGTAGCATGTTCCCCAAAACCCGTTTCTTTTCTGTCTTTCTTGGCTTTCGTTGGTTCATGGTGGTCGTGCATGGTGTGATGATGGTGCCGTGGTAGTGATGTTAGAACCGTTTGGTGTTTAAAGGAGGTGGGGTGTTGAGGGTGATGGCCGGTTATGGTTGTATCTATATCTATACGTATATGTATGTATATATATATACGGTATATCTATATATAATCACACACACACACTACATACACACATATACACATACTCGTATACATTTACATACTTACAGTGGGGTGGTGATCGTGGTGGTTTTGGAGGTGATGAAGCTACGTGGGGTAGTGGTGCGAGGGTGGTAGTGGTCGTACGTGGGGTTTGTTAATGGTGAAGGTGGTGGTCGTTTTGCATGGACAGTAGCCGAGGGTGATGATGTTTTGATCGTGTCTATATCTATATATATATAGTATGTTATGTGTATATATATATATGTCGAGATGGTATTGCTTTGGAGAGGTGGTGGTCGAAGGTTTGGAGAAGAATGCCGAGAATTATAAGGTGATGGTTGTGGTGTTGATAGAGCCGTGGAGGGTTTGGAGGGAGAAGAAGAAAAGATGGTGTGTTGTTTAAGTCCATTCTACATCCATATTTATACTAGAAGAGAAGGGGGTCGGCTGTGAAAATAAGAAGAGCAAATGTCGACATTATGTTGACATACATTCGTTGCTTAACCAAGAAGAAAACAGTGGGGAAGGGGTGTCGACTAGATAAGCAGGAGAAGTACTCGTGGAGTGTTGAGAACCAAGAAAATGAATGCATGTGGACTTCAAGAACTAGAAGAAATTTCATGGTGTCGACATGCAGGGTTTATATACTATATTTTATATATAGTATTAAATCATTCGTCAGACGTTTAGTCCGTGATTTAGTCTAAATAGTTGTCATTTAAATCGTCAAAATTTAAATGTAATCTTATTAAGACTTTAGACATAATACCTTAAGATTTGGTATCATTTACTTTATTTTAAATATTTTTATTATTCCAACTATTTTAGTTGTTTATAACGTATTATATTAAATAGACCAATTTCTATTTAATATAAAGCTTAATATTTAATATTTCTTAATATTTTTAGATTTAATCTTAATTAATAAAAGATTTAAAATTTTTGTTTTATTCGAAAATTGACGATTGTCACAGCGTTGCAGCTACGTGTTCTTCATTCAGTGGTTGATGAAGGAATAATCAATCGTGCCTTTCATGGTACTTGTGGTCCCCCACGTACTGACGCACATTCTTCATCTACCAATAGGAGTACGGACACGCATATGTAAAACAACCACCAACCTGGATCCTAGGATTCTTCCTAGTCACGTCATTTGTCCTTATCTTCAATCCAGGTTGTTATCTTCACTTGATTGTCAGACACAGATTGGACCGTTTGTCAAGGCACCAATCTGCCTAAGTGTTTCCAAGCTGTCTTCCACTAACACCTTGGTCTTCTATCTTCAATCCTCCTCTTCGACTTAGACTGAATGCTAATACATTGTTGATGCAGCTTAAATAACACTTGCTTCCATAAGATATTACAATTACAATTATGAAGCATGATCTGGGTCAGAGACAGATCGTAAGCTGTGTCAGCTTAGTCTGACCCAGATCAGATTACAAGAACCAAAGATTACTAAGTGTTTATAGGTCAGATTTGTCATCATTAAATTTACAATTAACATTAGGACTCAACACTAACCCCTCCAGCTCCAGCGTGTCTGTCCCCTCAACCATTTACCTTGGAGACCTCCCAACAGGTCTTTCAGGTGTTCCAAAGGAAACAAGAACACGTTGCCCTAGGACTAAGTCAGCACTTGCCACTGACAATAGAAACCAAACCAGCCCTCCAGTTTCCTCCCAACAGGAACCTGGAGAAACTCAAATGGGACAACCGCAAGCAGCCACCCTCGCAATTTCTGTAGGAGAGGGTGGTGAAGATGAAACTGGGCTACCCCAACCCAGATTAGAGTTTGAGTCTGCACAAAGTGTCCACGGCCTATCTTCTGACACTTCTATTGCACGAACTGACGACGTCTCTAGCCAGTCACTGCTGGAGACTGAGGTTCCCAACTCTACGCCTGATGATGTTATGATTGTGGATAGAGCAATTATAATTGAGGCAACCTCAGTGACCTTTATCCCTGGTGACGTTACCTCAGTAATTGATCCTCCAACAGATGCAACCTTCCAGGAAACTGGAGAAGGTCATCTGGAGACTGACCCATCTGGTCAGCCCTCAGTTACATTCATGGATCTGGACATGAGTGTTAATGACGAGGAAATCGTTATTGAATCTTCGGATTCTGAAGGTACTGCATCAGACATTGAGATTTTTGAGTCTTCTGTACAAGATCAAAACCCTTCATCTCATGTCTCGCCTCCATATACTTCAATTTCAATTTTACCATCTCAAGAAAATGAGCCTACTGAAATTTCCCAAAAATAAAAAAAAAAAAAAAAAAAAAAAAAAAAAAAAAAAAAAAAAAAAAAAAAAAAAAAAAAAAAAACCAAAAAAAAAAAAAAAAAAAACAAAAAAAAAAAAAAAAAAAAAAAAAAAAAAAAAAAAAAAAAAAAAAAAAAAAAAAAAAAAAAAAAAAAAAAAAAAAAAAAAAAAAAAAAAAAAAAAAAAAAAAAAAAAAAAAAAAAAAAAAAAAAAAAAAAAAAAAAAAAAAAAAAAAAAAAAAAAAAAAAAAAAAAAAAAAAAAAAAAAAAAAAAAAAAAAAAAAAAAAAAAAAAAAAAAAAAAAAAAAAAAAAAAAAAAAAAAAAAAAAAAAAAAAAAAAAAAAAAAAAAAAAAAAAAAAAAAAAAAAAAAAAAAAAAAAAAAAAAAAAAAAAAAAAAAAAAAAAAAAAAAAAAAAAAAAAAAAAAAAAAAAAAAAAAAAAAAAAAAAAAAAAAAAAAAAAAAAAAAAAAAAAAAAAAAAAAAAAAAAAAAAAAAAAAAAAAAAAAAAAAAAAAAAAAAAAAAAAAAAAAAAAAAAAAAAAAAAAAAAAAAAAAAAAAAAAAAAAAAAAAAAAAAAAAAAAAAAAAAAAAAAAAAAAAAAAAAAAAAAAAAAAAAAAAAAAAAAAAAAAAAAAAAAAAAAAAAAAAAAAAAAAAAAAAAAAAAAAAAAAAAAAAAAAAAAAAAAAAAAAAAAAAAAAAAAAAAAAAAAAAAAAAAAAAAAAAAAAAAAAAAAAAAAAAAAAAAAAAAAAAAAAAAAAAAAAAAAAAAAAAAAAAAAAAAAAAAAAAAAAAAAAAAAAAAAAAAAAAAAAAAAAAAAAAAAAAAAAAAAAAAAAAAAAAAAAAAAAAAAAAAAAAAAAAAAAAAAAAAAAAAAAAAAAAAAAAAAAAAAAAAAAAAAAAAAAAAAAAAAAAAAAAAAAAAAAAAAAAAAAAAAAAAAAAAAAAAAAAAAAAAAAAAAAAAAAAAAAAAAAAAAAAAAAAAAAAAAAAAAAAAAAAAAAAAAAAAAAAAAAAAAAAAAAAAAAAAAAAAAAAAAAAAAAAAAAAAAAAAAAAAAAAAAAAAAAAAAAAAAAAAAAAAAAAAAAAAAAAAAAAAAAAAAAAAAAAAAAAAAAAAAAAAAAAAAAAAAAAAAAAAAAAAAAAAAAAAAAAAAAAAAAAAAAAAAAAAAAAAAAAAAAAAAAAAAAAAAAAAAAAAAAAAAAAAAAAAAAAAAAAAAAAAAAAAAAAAAAAAAAAAAAAAAAAAAAAAAAAAAAAAAAAAAACTCCAGTGGTAACTGCTGCTGGTCCAGTGACACCTTCCCCTCCGTTACTGGACAGTCAATTTGTGTCTTTCCAAGCCGATATCCAAAATATTCTTAGCAGGGTGGAGGATATTCAAAAGACACTTGACAAAAACACTAAGTCTTTTTCCAGATACCACAAGGATCATTTGACCAATATTAAAGTGGTTGATCTGGGGATTAACAAGTTTTCAACCAATGAAGACTTGGTGTTAAAGAAGCTCAATGAGTTGGTCACTGGCTGCAACAATCTGGCCACTTCTTTGAAAGAAGCCTTTGACCTTACTCAGACCAAAGTCACAACCTCAATCTCAAATCTGCTGGGTAACACTGTTAGAAGATCTGAAGTTGATTTAAGGGAGATTGAAAAGCATGTTAAGGATTTAGTTGAAAATCCTGGGTTGAATGTGACTGAGCTTGGGCAGCAGTTGATGACTTCAGTTGGTCAGAGAATTGATGATACGCTGGGTGCAAGAGAAACACAACTAATTGAAAGGGTGATAGCTGAGATCACCAAGCTGGCCACTCCTCAGGTTAATCTGGCCCCACTCACTAATGAGATCAACCAGTTAAGGGGCAGCATAGATACTTTAAACACCCAGGTATCAAATCATACTCAGTCTCTTGATAAACTGACAACTGAAGTAGAGAATTTGAAGAAAAAGGATGAAGAGGTTAAGGCCAAGGTGGTTTCTGGTCTGGATGAAGATTCTAAGACTTTGGATGAATTGAAAACTGGTCAGCAACAAGTGGCAGCAAATGTTCTGACGCAGTCTAAAGAGACCAACCACCTGTGGAGATCTTTCAGGATGATGTGCACAATATTTAAAGAATGCAAGAACTTGCAATCGTGGCAGCCTCTTGACCGGTTGCCATCTCACCATTCTGAATGGGAAGTTATAAGGGCAGGTCTAGATGCTGCCAAGGGGGAAAGAAATGCAGTTCTTGCACCAATTATAACTTAAAGCACTCCATCTGGAAGTCAATCTGGTAGAGAAATGGTTGTAGCTGCCAGTACTGAAACTGGTGAGCAAAGGGTTGAAGAGGATGTAGATGTGATTGATAGGGGGAATGTGGATAAGGGTAAAGGTAAAGCATCTGATGAATCTGCCCAGCCGGCCACTGATGTACCGATGTTAGAAACTGGCAATGTTGATTTGCTTTCCTCCAGTTTCAGAAAGTGATAGCAAATGTTTGGCAAGGCTTGAGGATCAAATTAAAGAAAGAAAGAAAATGAAACAAGCAAACCAAGCTGAAGCCAGAGAACATCTGGCCAAGATAAAATTGCTTGATATTAGTGATGCTCACCTGCTGGGAATCACTAAGGAGGAATATGCCAGAGTAAAAGATGATGCAAGGATAGTGGGCATGTTGAAAGAAATGCTTGACATTGAACTGGACAGACACTATCCTGATGATGAAGCTGAGCATGATGCCAGAAATTTGAATATATCAGTGGAGAAGGCAAAAGAGAATCGGGCCAGTGGGATTCTGAAAAGAATTGAAAATGTTAAGAAGGTTGTGAAAAGGGTCTTGAATCCACCTAGAAGGAACCCTCAACCAAGAAAACCACTGCATAGAGATGCTGACCTTAGAACCTTCTTGAACCAACTGGTGAAATCTCAAATGATGACATCAAGGTTGCTGTGCAGGCTGCTGGAGCTGGGACTATTAAAATCTCAAATGAATCTGAAGCTAGAAGCTATTATTCCCAGATCATGGCAACCAGAAAGCACAGTGGAGCAATCAATGGTGTTTTTGTAACAAATAAGTCAGGCACCAAGTACTTTCATGTTGAAGTCAGTTATACTAGAGGGCCACTAGTTAAAACTGATAATCCTGGTGTGATGCAATATGGGTTCTCGGAATGGGTGGAAATGGTGAACTTTTTGGAAGCTAAGGCACAAAAGAATAGGTTTGAGAAAGCATGGGTCAACTTCTTGAAAGGCAAGATTCAACACAAAGAGAATCTGGAGCTGAAGTTGAACATTGATCCTGAAGACTCTCAACCTATCTCTTCAGTGTCAAAGAGAAGGAGAACTGGCGAAGGGCCATCTGATTAAGTTCTCTTTCCAGTTTATCTACTTGTAATTTTATTTACATTCTGTAACTTATGTAAATTTCATTTCCTTGTATAAATGAAGTTACCAGTTTGTAACCACAAGGTAGATAACAGATTGAATCTAACAAACTCAAAAGAAAAACCCAAGGCATTTATTGATCTATAAAAATGCCTTGGAAAACTTAGATAGATTTAATCGAACAAGTCTTTCATACTTGTGTAGATACAAAAACTGAAAAAGACTTGGCAATATTTTAGGACAAATAGGGGGAATTTGTTAGGACCAGTTTCGCTGAAACTGGACAGTCTCCAGTTGCATCTGGAGACTAAGAAGATTTGTCCGGAAATATATTGAAGTCCAGTTGCAGCGTACAGTTAACGCAACTGAAGACTTCCTCCAGTTGAGAACTGACCAGTTGAAGTCGAAGACAACAAGTGGAAGATAGAGAATGACAATGGCAGCGAGTCCCAGTTGACATTCTACTCAGTTACAAACTGGAGAGCATCAGTGTAAAGAACTTACAAAGCTTTACACTGATTACTAGGAAAAGACATTTATGCTTTATGTGCTATTACATGGATAAAAGGATTTATCTATGTATAAAGTACAAAAGAGTACATAAAGCAGGTTGAGAAAAGTTACTTTATTCTGTAACTTTTCACAACGTTTAAGGAATTAAATGTTATTCCTTAAATGTTATCAACCATATTTGTACGGCCAAAGTTGACATCCCAATGTCAACTTTGCCTATAAATAGAGGTCTTTGCACAACAAGAAAATAACTTTGCAAGACTTTGAAAACCTGCAATATTCTTGGTAAACTTGTGCAATATTCTCTCAATCGTAAAAAGGAACATTTCATAACTTTAAGTGTTTCGATTGTCAAGAGAATTTCCAAGTGAAGATCAATTGTATTTCATAGGTTGTTAGGATATTTACATAGTTTGTATTATCTTGGTTCCGCAACAACCTTGTAATTTATTTAAAGTTAATAAATAAATTACACTTGAAAATTACATATTGTCTCACCAAATTTACTTTACAAGTACTTTATATTATTGCATTGTTTTACTTATTGTCACTTAAATAAGTAATCTATCCAAGAACTTGGTATATACTCACTGCAACTGGTCGTCTCCAGTTCAGCGCTTATATTGCAAAGTAACCCCACCATCGACATCGAGGTGTCTTCAGGTAGTACCATCTATTGAGTTGGGACTTACAATATATTTAATACAAATACAAAATGTACATACAATGGGTTAAGTGACAAAACAAAAATACAAATATGTACACACATACATATATACACACGACATATGTACATATATATTCACACAAACATATATTTTTGTCTAGAAAATCAAATTTAACTTAAACACATTTACCACTTATACAAATAATACTTACATACATACACATACATTATACCTTTAAAAAAAATAATTCAAAAATCACTTCCATTTCCTAACCCCAAAACCGCCCCCCTATTCCCAACACACTACACCCAATTAAAATTCATCCAACTCTTTTATTCTCCTTATACTCAACCTTCACTCCATCATAATTCCATTTGCACTTCCCATACACACACTTATCTCTCTCACTCTCAAAACCTCTCTTCTCCCTCTTTTCTTTGAGATTTTCGGTTCAAACAAACAAAGAAAGGCAAGAGAAAAATCAAATCTAAACAATAACAATAATAAGGGTTTGTATAGGATTAAACAAGGGTTGATTCAAGATACATTTAAGGGTCATTTTAAGCTTGGAAAAAAGGGTTATTTGAGGCTTTGTGGGTCACGAATTTTCTGCACTTTTTCATCATCAAATCCAAGTTTCTTCAAGGGTATAAATCTTCATCTCTTAGTATAATCTATTTTGTTTTAATATATATTCAAGTGTTTTCATCAAAAGTTATATTTTCTTCTTGTTTCTTTGAAAAACACACTTGATGAGGACAAATTTGATAGAATCTTCTTCCTCATGCTCATGCATGTCAAGATCTAGAAGAATGATTCAAGGATTCAACAAGTTTAGGACCCAAAAGAGTGGTTTTATGTTAATGTCTAGTAAAAGTGACTTTTGCTTGAAAAATGAAGATATATTTGCATATATTCAATAATATATTTCTGTCCATTTTCATGAATAAACCCATTTTGATGTTGCAAGAAAGATTTAATAAAGGTTTTGTTGTTAAAATGGTTAGATGGTCACATGCATTCACTTTTTGGATAAGTTTTGCAAGAACTAAGTTTATTGATTTTTGTTTGGTGAAAGTTCAAGTATAGATGATGATTGATGATCTTGAAATTGATTGAAATCTGTATATTTGATGTTAAGAGATACAAAATAAAGTGATAATCTTGATTAGTGGTAATGTAGAGGCTAAAACAAGCAACCAACACCATTGGTGGGTTGTGTTAACCAAAACACTTTCTGACAGAATCATTCTTCTGTCTTGGAACGGATAAACTGAACATGTGAGTGCCGATTGAAGCAAAACTTTCAAAATAAAAGTTGTAGATGAATGAGTTAAGTTTAACCACCAACTGGAATCACCCAAAAATACTGAACAAAACAAAAGATATGATTTTTCTACTAAATCGGGTCAAAACTGTATTTTTGTCTGAATATTTTACCAAATTTAACAATTTTTATCTTGTAATACATAAGGTTCCAGGAGGCCATACTTGGTGGAAAGTAAGTTCAATGTGTCCTAAACTTAAAATAAAATCATGGAATTTTTATTAAGAGCAAAACCCAAAGAACTTTTATAAAACTTTCGAGTATGCAAAACAGTGACTGTTTTGACCACTTCCATTTGTAAAAATATTTAGAGGTAGTAAACATTCTTTATAAATTAAGCCAAAATTCACAAAATAAGTGGACACATATAGGTTGTTGTATAAAAATCAGGAGGGTCCAAATAATTAGCTTTAACCTCGAATTAGTGGCCAACATTTCATAAATCTGTTGTATAAAAACAGAAAATTTGTAAGTAATCTTATAACTTGTGTGATGGGCTATGTAATGAACTAAGGAGTTAATGGGCTAGCCCGGCCCAATTAGTGAACCCACAAGGAACATAAATTAGTAGGCCCACTTGGCCCAATAAACCATATAGCCCAATAACCAATATAACTCATTAAGCACATAACCCAAATAAGGTCAAGCCCAATAACTAAATTAAGCCCAAGTCACTTAAAAGCCCATAACACTTAGGCCCAATTGGTGATGGCCCATAACACCTAAGCGAATTTCATAAACCCGAATAATCATAAGACATATTGAGGAATATGTGAGTAAAAGATAAGCGTAATCAAAGTAACACAAAAAGGATGATTAAGTAGAATGGACATAAGTAATTACGTTAACCAAACTATAAATTGATATCACAAATGCTATTTAGTATTAAAATTGGTTACACATCCAATGATGTTTAAAAGAACATAACTTAATATGGAATTCCCATATGATAACCTAAGATGCCAAACGAAACCACAAATGAAGGCAAGTTACCGAAATTCTAACAACTTATAACTACATGTATATTGAAAGTGACCTTTTTCACCATAAATCCCTACAACCAAAAAGATGCGATTATTAGCAATACACTTGGATCCCAAAATTTATGACAACATAATGAAAGTGGCATTTCTAAGTGATGGCTTAAGATAGGAACTTACGTATATTAGTCCTATCGTAGGGATAGTCTTGGCATTGAAAGGTGATTGAGGACCATAAGGAATGCATGATCAAGGAAGTGATAGATGGGAAGTACCCATTTTGGATAAGTGAATATAATATGTGGCATATCAAGGTGAGTCATAGCCCCCTTTCAAACTCTTTTTTGTGTTTTACTTTCGGGGTGAAAAGCATGATAAATAAAATTGTTTTCTTTTATGAAATGATGCTTTGAAAGAATGATTATGATATGAGAATTATTGTATGTTCAACATGTTATATATTATATGATGAGCTTGAGTACTGTCAAACTGTTTCACCTCGGTACACTACTATTAACTCTTCGAGAGGCCTGTAGTATGAGAGTTGCGCAACTAGGACTTGTCCCCTCACCCAACGAGTAACGGTGGGATGTTTGGTTGCCTTTGTGACGACTATCATTCCCAGTCCGACCACGCGGTGCTCTAGCTACTATATCAATGGTCATGCCACGCCCCCTTCTATTATTGGTCGTCTCCATGGCACGACTCCCTTTATTATTATTATTGCACATGATTGACGGCATGTTCTTCTTATTATCGTGGACATAACCGGTCTTAGTAGTGGCTCAAGAACAATCTCATCAAATTATGTCATTGTAATCTTACCATTGACCAAGTGTTGTTGATACTATTGAAGATTGGTTATTATTGATTGAACATACGGTTTGGGTATATGAAATTATAACGGTACTCATGGTTATATGATAATGGCCTTTGTGGAACTTGGCGATATCGAATTATTGATGATCGCATGGTTTGGGTGTGATATATGATTTATCGATTGATATATTTTTCTCCCACGATGATTTTGACAAATGAGAACTTTATAATTACCATGGATTTTCAACGTCTTGAAATGACATTATGGTATTTGGGAAAACTTGATGGTTTGATATGGGAATTGTGCCGGCCATGTGGTTTGGGTATATTGATATCTAATAATATGTTTTCTAAGTATTGAAATGATTGTGCAGCGAAATTTACTTAAAAACCTATGCACTCACCAACTACGTTTTCGTAGTTGACACTTTTTCTTCATGCTTTTCAGGAATTAGCATAAGCTTTGAGGAATTATATACATCATGTTTGCATTGCACTTTGGAGTCAAAGATCAAACCTTGTGATGGGCAATGGAATCCGCCTTGATCATTGTAGTATATCATCTCATGTATTTGTTATTTGTTTCGTGGACTCAATATCCAAGTATGGTGGACGCATTGTACTTGGGAATTGGTTCACATGCTTGTGGATTGTAAAATTATTTTTATCAAATAAAGCTATGGTGAATGTTTATCTATCATCCATTGTTTTGAATACTCGACTTTCTGTACACCTCATTGTTCCGCCTTAGTTGGGGTGTTAAACTGCCCTCTTAAGATGGGGTCGTGATAAAATGGGTGGGAAGGTTAAGGATAATGGGGTAAAGTGATATGGATACCTATTGTTGCTTTTGTTTGATGAAAATACATATGTGCACCAATGGGCTAACTTTGTTTATTTTTGAAAAATGTAGAGTGTCGTTTTCAAAAATACGGTGGAGATTATCAATATCCGCACCAGGACAGGCTGGTATCTGGTGACTTGCTCGAGCGGTCGTTGTCGGAAGGGACTTAAAAGGACCAGGGAAGGGTTCTGGTGTAAAGGCTGTAACTCTAGTGTGTTGTATCCCCATATCAGGTATATGTTGTTTTCTTGTGAGTTTTGATATCAACAATTGTTTTTGTTTATTATGTCTATTGTGTGGCAGGTACAAACTTCATTTGGAGGTGAGAGACGAGACAGCATCAATCATTGTGACGCTTTTTGATGAACCAGCAGAACAGCTGTTGCATATGACGGCAAAGTCGCCGATGGAGGAGGAACAACAGGTTGTTATATGGTTTTCTGTTATGTTAACTGACTAATAATTGGATGTTCATAACTTGAACTGTAAACGCAGGGTGACTCTCGACACTTCAGCACAATTGGACACCGAAGATGCCAACAATGAATATGTTGACTTGGCTGATGATGCTTTTGAACCTGGGAAAGAAAATTGCCGCAGTTCAAAAAAATCAAGGTATGTACATCAACACGTTATTAGACATTATAGTAAGCTCTGACTGTTTCTTGATTGTGTAATGTGTTATTTGTGCAGGATTGTTGAATCTAGCTCGGATTCAGAGCATGTTACGACCTCGAATGACGAAGAAGAAGCCTGAAATGTTGATAGTTATTTCGTAATTTGCTTTCATGTCACCAAGCTGTTTATGAATTCCTTCATGGTTTTGTTTTTAAGTTCCAGCATATGTCTTTATTTTCCATTTGGTTTAAACTGGTCAGTCTGTGGTCTTGAGACATTGGTTTCTGCTTTGGTTGTGTTTCTGCTGTTTTAAAATTGTTAATGGAAAATATTTTGTTAATTTACATTCCAATAAGATATGGTTTTGAGTTTTGCTTCAATTGTTTATGATGTTCTGGGTAGTATTCAACCATACCCTTGCTGACCATTTTGACCATTACTTTTAGTTACATGTAGATACAAACTATGTTTGGCAGGCATAAACCATGAATATGCATTGTATCTTTGGGTATATAGTTGTGATTATAAACTATTATTATCATCTTAAACATATTATACTTATACCCATCATTGGAAAACCATATTATATAAACTTAACACACCAAACATTAAAGAAAGCCAATTTTTATAATGACCTTAATCTCAATATATTATCCGACTAAATTCGGTTGTATTTAGATGTTCACCCTTCAATATAAAGTGAACATGAACTGACCCAAACTACTTTGTTCAATTGGAGATATCATACTTGCCTTTTCCTTTTAAAGACGTGGCCATCCCAATAGCAGTGCGAGCAACAACCTTGATCAAAATCCAGTTAATACATGGGTAACTATCTTGTGAATCTACACCACTACAATGAAAAACCAAAATCAAAATTCTCAGCAATATCTTCAAGGTGTTGTATATGAAATGTTAAAAATCAAAAGACTCCTGTTGGATACTCAATAATGTTCTAAGAATAAATTTGTTATCCATCTCTTCAGAATTTCATTAGAATTCATACGATACCACATAAAGGTATTTATTTGATAAGATTCTTATATAACTATTAACGGAATTGGTTTAAGTAATATAAGACAATAAACAACAATTAGTGATAAAATATGATCATTTTAAGTATATTATCTTTATTCATAATCAACCAGCTTTGGGGTCATCAACGTAAGCTTATTTTTGTGCTGCTTTTAGTTATATATAAATCAATATAGACAGATATATGGACATTAGAAATCATAAATTTAGATAATATATTATTATGATGATCCATTATGATAAAACCATATTACATAGGCTAAAATCATCAAACATTAAGGACATAATTTTTAAGGATCTCAATCAGAATACATAATCCTGTAACCTTCAACCAAACCGTAAATTCTCACCCTTCCGCGTCGTCTTTCTTAACGGGTATGTGTCCATCATTACCCGTAACACCACCCATGTCTCCTAATGGGTCACCACCTCCGCCGATAACAGGGTCACTTGCCAATGCATACCAATACCTTAGTGATGCTACTCAATCATGAATATCGTACCCAAGTTGAATCTGAAATATACTAGGTGTTGGATCAATGCACCCGGCCTGTAGAAGTTGGCGTAACCATTCCACATCATGGGAACTAAGTACATCAACAACGGCGTAATAAGAAGAATACCCATCCGCCCAAAATACTTCAACCATGTTCATTATTTCTAACAATATCCAGCCTGTTACGATTGACCCAGGATCAATGATCTGCTCACGTGGATAGTCAAAATTCACAATTCCAACAGCTGGGTGTTCAAATCTTCTTTGCAAAACAGTGATCAACCTTTGTGTTTCCCAGCACACATAATCAGCAAGAATACCCATTCTTATGACATCCATCAATATAGATACATCTAACTGTAAGACATCTTCAATCGTCTTTGCCAATTTCTTACTCCTGTCACTCATAATGAATGCATAATAGTGCTCCCTCTTGCTAAAACCCCATGTTTCCAATCGCGCCATAATTGTGTTGCGTCTTTAGACAATATGGAATCGATTATGTGTTCTGGATCAAAAAGGGGTGCATTCCTTATATAGACTAATGGATACATTTACTATTATACTTAAATGATGTCAATCTCTTCACATACTTAGCCATTTATATACCCTTCGGTTCATGTATGTTTATAAGGATATTAAAGTATTATTATATGAATCGTTTCATAGAGTGACATAATAATGTGTTTGGGACTCTTATATTATACACAATTAATATTTATAGTTCATCTAATTGGCCTAAAAAAATCGATTATTATTAAATTATTGTTACAAATTTGATGACATATATATCATTTATATGCTCACGATTATTCTTATACTCATTCATAGAGTACATTAATAAGATAAGCAATTAATAGTTGGCTTTTCAGTTAGCTCATTAGATCAACACCTCATCAAAATCATTGACATTCTCCTTTTAATACAAAAAATCACTATCTTGTGAA
>CM067169.1:34496171-34551444 GCA_034093135.1 Erigeron breviscapus | reverse complement strand
GTGTTAATTACATAAGCTTCATGGGTGAATACTGTCAAATGAATCATAACATCCACAATATATTTAAAAGAAATCCACTATTATTTAACACATTACAATAAAATAACCATAAAGATAATTATAAGTATAACGTGCCATGAATGAATAATGTTAAACAATATACTTTGAACAACAAAGTGGCTGATGGCAATTGATAGTGTAGATAAAATTTTTATCTAACTTTACTACCATCTAGGAATAAATAATAATGTATACAGATGATAAAGTTAAAGTCTTTTTGTTGTTGTTGGATAAAAAAGTCTCAAACTCTATTAACATATGAACCGGAAGTAAACGCATATTGATATGTATGTTCCATCAAAAAAAAGGTTTCGTATTCTTAATTGATTGTTTCCGTTTCACCGAATCTTACCTTTTAAAAAAGTCAGTGGTTAAGTTCGAATAAAAAAGTCGTTGAACTCAAGTTTACCGTTAATCTTTTTGTTAGGAATATAATATAATCGATTAAATCAGTTTGGTTATTAGTTATTTAAATGTATTGATATTCTTAACTTGTCACTTTTATACCAAAATCATGTAAAATATGTTTTTCTTTGATTTTAGTTTGTTTGTGTTTTTTTAAACTAGTACATATGATTAAAACTCGTTAGTCTAAGCATATATCTGGAAACAATCATGATATACGACAAGATTGAAGGTCAGAATGAAGAAAGAAAAAAAAAGCTAGATCTATTTTTAAGACAACTAGTTTTTTTTTAACTCGCTAATTTTGAACAGCCAAAACCTCTCATCAGTCTCTCGAATTATTAAACATAGAATTGATTTCGTAATATCTATAAATAACTTTGTTTTTTTAACAATCAAATAAACCTCTCATCTTTCCGATTTTAATGCTTTCTTCTTCTAATGGATAAATTTACTTATGTTATTGTCTCATGTTGTAATCTATCTGATAGATACTTATTCATGATTAATAAAAAGCTTCATATTGAATGTTGAAAAAGAAAAAAAACTTAGTTGATTAAATATATTTAAATTTTATAAACTTTAGACTTGTGTATCTTTTTATCCCGATTAAATGTCGTGCCTTTGGGCGGTTTAGTTGGGAGTTTCTCCTCCTACTAGGTATTTGATGCGTTTTAAACTTGAGGTTGCAAAAAGACGTTTTAAATTTAAAAATTACAAGTAAATACCTCTAACTAAAAACACACTAACGGGCAATGGACCCGATCGAATGTAGCTAGTGTTGTGGTAAGTACAGGATCGTTCGCAGGGACTATGTCTAAGAATGCAGCTAGGTGTAATTCTAGGATTTTGGGGGTTTGTCATGATTTAAATAAAATAAGAAAATCAAATAATAATTAATCTAACAAAGTGTCCAACCGCTTGGTCTAGCGAGGAAACACATATATACCTAAAAATGAAAACTATCAGAATTAAAATGTTGCATCTACTTGGAACATGTCACATGTATTATGACAATTATTATCCTATCTTATGCTAGTCTGTTGGAAAACTTATTCACGGTTCAGATTCTCCCTAGATTCACTTCGCCTATGTAGTAGTGCTGTCGCTAGACTCACACTACCCTTTAAACAAATTCTCGCTAGATTCATTGTTTAAGCATTATTACCTAAGTTTGTGTTACTAATTCATCTTTAGCTATACTCGGCTCTTAAGCCATGACCAAGTAATAATTCCTTCCGGTGACCATAGTGTACGTTTCCATGTCACTAGATCGCGTCTGACATTGTTAAGCTTCATGTTCAACTTGTTCTAATTACTATGGTTCTGGATCCGTCCGCTAGAACTGTTTTCCATCTAATTAAAGACCGATTAATGTTTTCCATCCTAAGTGTATTAGTCCTAGTGAATGATTATAGATCGATCATCAAAAATAAACCAATACATCAAGATATAGAACCAATAATAATATGAAGAACTCATTAACCATGGATCTACGACAAACAGTAATCACAATCCAACAAATCTAACAATTAAACAAGATAAATAAAAGTCTACATGATCACATTAATCCAAATAGATGCAAAAGTGTTTAGCTACTCATCGAGTAGTTCAAATCCACAGAAAAGACATAAGAATAATTCATGTTTGAATGTATGTAAAAGAACTAGAAAGATAAAGAAAGAATCAACCGAATGATGTAGGATCACACAGATGATTAGCTGATGTTAGAAGCCTTTAGATCTGCTTGAAATACCCTGAAGATGCTCCAAAGTCGACCTAGAGGTGGCTACTGTTCGTTCACATCCGTTCACACCCTTCTGGGGGTTTTAAGTTGGTATTTATAGGTTTGAGACAAAAACCCTAGCTGGCCGACCTTTCCAGCGGCGCTGGCTTGTGGACTCCAGCGGCGCTTGGCGACTTATCCCAGCGGCGCTGGTCTTCGTCATTAACACTAAAGTTGTAGATCTTTCTCTCGTCTTTCCGTGGACATCTTACTCGTCAAAAATGGAGTCCGGATGAAGAAGTTATGCTCAAAATACTAACACATGGTCATTTGCTTCACGTTGGCCTCTAATTCTTCATGTTCCGCTTGCTAGTCTTCGCCCGAAAGTCTTATGGCTTCGTGTTAAGCTGAGTTGAGGCGTTTACCTTCGCTTGCATGCCTTGTGAACCTATCATAACATGTCATCCAGTTAAGTACCAAAAGCTCACATTTCTAAACTCATTTAGACATTAAAACACGGCCTAATGGTATGAGAAATAATCACAAAATGAACGTTCATCAATATTGAGGGTGAGGGGGGCTCTCTAGCGCGGACCCGGTTAAGACAACATAAGCTAGATCCCAGTGCCGTCTCCGAAAACATGAAAAAAATTCAGGGCCCGGCTCGAGAATTAAAGATGAGCCCTTAAAATAGTATGTAAACAAAACACTATATATATATAGGGGGTCAATCAAATAAGAACAACCTTAAAATAAGAACACGGTGAGAACACTTAAAAACTACATTTTGATGCACTAAAAGTCCATAAAACTAACATAGTGTATAACTAATTATCATTAATCAAGTGCTTAAAAACACATTGATTTGTCAAAATCGAGAAAATCATGTTTTTTGTTTTGTGCATCCATCTTGGATGCATATTCATCAAAATTGATGCATCCAACAAAAAACGTGAGTTTTTCGATTTTGACGAATCAATATGTTGTTAAACACTTAAATAATGATAATTAGTTATACACTATGTTAGTTTTATGGACTTTTAATGCATCAAAAGGATGTTTTTAAGTGTTCTTACCGTGTTCTTATTTTAAGGATGTTTTTACTGAAATGTTACCCTATATATATACATAATATATATATATCTCTATATATACTCTATATATATATATATATATAATATATAATAATAATAATAATAATAATGATGAAAAACATTAAAACCTAAAATAAAACACTAAACTATTGTGCCAAACATTACTGTTAAGAAGATATATACCACATCGACAAATAACCCATGTTATTTCTATTTCTATTTCTGTTTCTATTTAATTAACTTGTATACACAACTTTTTTACCCCACAAGTCAACACCACTACACACAAACACATACATGTACCTAGTACTTCATCTTCTTCAACCCCTTTTCTTTTAAGTTTTAACCACCTCTGGCGGAAAACAAAAACACTACACACAGTATATATACGTTATAGAAAGACAGTGGGCCCTTAAAAAGGAGTGGGCCCGGCTCGGTGGCACCCCTTGCACACCCTCAGAGCCGGCCTTGCTAGATCCCATGTTGCGAGCAAATGATCCACCCTTTAAAAAAAATTTAACTCTTTTAATAACCTATAACATCAACTCAAGGGTCCTGCCGTTCTAAAAAAAAAACTCAAGGGTCCATCCATGTACAAATCAAAACCCAAAGAGCCCAAATTGTAAATGAATACAAATTGCCTTATCATCATCATCATTCACAGGATAGTATTTAGATTTGGATAAAACACACAAACACATAACCAAAACCCAAAAATAAAAAAAACAACAACAATGGCAATGGCCAGTCCTTCTTCTACTTCAGCTACTCTAACTCTATCATCAATTCATCTTCACCAAGAACCAAAATCATCCCTAATCTCTTCTCTAACTTTCAAACAAAACCCCCAAAAACAAAATCTTTTTCATTTACAGTCCCACCAATTAGAATGCTTTCTTAGACCCAAGTCCAAGATTTCACCTTTTTTGGTTTCTGCTTATGCTGTTGAAGCTGACTTGGCTGAAGATGTTGATGATGATGTTTCCGGTGGTGGTGGTGGTGTTGCCACCGTGGCTCCGCCGTCCCCTTCTAAACCCAAGAAAGGGAAAGCTGCCTTGCCTCTTAAGAGTGACAGGGTATGTTTTATTATTATTTTTATCAAATTTAATTTTGATTGTTTTTATATTTTAGAGTGTAATTATTGTTAGTTTTTGTACTTTAGAATGTATAATATGTAATGTTGAGAGTTTTGATTAATTGTGTACATTTGAAATGTGAAATGTAACAACCCACCAAGTTGGCCTAATGGTGAGACGTCATGATGTTGTCGAATTAGGTCTGAGGTTCGAACCTCACTAGGTTAACATGTTTTGGGTGACCTAGGAAAATGTTCGAAAAATGCTCACGTATACGCCGATTAGATCGTGTACATTTGAGATAGTGACTCACTGGTAACCTGAACAAGGAAAATCTCATCTGTTTATCTGAAATACGGAATGTAATTTTGTTACAGACTCCCCCTTGGCAATAGCTTCTAGACGTTAACATACCTATGTCTTCGTCTTGTCTTTGTCATTAATCTACTTCCTCTGCTTTTTCTTCTTGCTCCTGCTCTGCTCCTTCTCAGTCTCAGTCTCAAAATCAGAATCTGACTCTGACTCTGAAGGAGTATGAGTCAACCCTAACCGTTCTTTCTCTTGATCCCACATAGATCCTGGATCATAATCATTAACATCCCAGATCTCTGCTCTAGCTCTCATATGAGCTTGTGGATCATAACCCAATCTCTTCTCCAGTCTATGCACAATAACAGGATGCAAATCTGACTCGGTAGAAGTATTTGTAGTAGAGTTGGTTTCGGTAGACTCATTATCCTGAAGACTAGCATTATCAGCATCAAGAGCAATAGCATCAGATTGCCCTACCAAACCCTTACCCTTGTCAATGCCAACACCTTCGGTATAGGATTTAGTCAGAGGTGCATCAGACTCAACTACCATCTTCAACTCTATGATGATTAGTTCTTGAGTCTGTGGAGCTTCTGAGGTAGCCTTGCCAACAACACCAGCCTGGCTAGACTCTCCTTGAGTCTCTGTTCTGAACACAGAACTCCTCCTAGCTCTTGAGTAGCTCTAGCAGCATCTGGATCTTCATTCTGATCATCATCATGCCTTACCTTAGCCAGCTCATCACCTCTGCAACCTACGCTGTCTCTCTCAGCTCTAACCTTGAGATAGTTATCGATGAGCTCATGCAGTTTTTCTTCGGAGATCTTGACTCCCTTTTTCAATGCATCTGCCATCCTGATAACCTTCCCATCAAGAGTCAAATACTTCTTGTACATACTGGACACTACCACCTCAGCTTTGCCCAGCTTATCTTCCAGAATCTTATTCTTGTCACTAACAACCTTAAGATCACCAGCTAAACGAGTGATCAAACCTCTCATCTCATTCATCTGTCCTTCGTTTAAAAATACGGGTTTCCAAAAATTTTCGCCTAACGGCGTTAAAATAGAGCGGAAGAAACTTTAAAAGTCCAAACCAATTAAAATCTGTTTGGTTTCCTTATTCATTGGTGTTACTTATTCGTACCATCAAAACAAGTCTAAATAGAAACCCGTCGGCTGCCCAACACAAAACAACCGACTACATAACATACAAGCTTCATAAAAGACAAACATAAACAAATGTCTATAAAAGTTTAGCATCTATGGGTAGCTAAGGTCAACAGCAAGCTATCTACCCATTCCTCGCTTTTCTTCATCAACTACCTCAGCTACGCTAAATCTGAGGGAGCAACACATTTCAAAAGACAAGTGTTAGCTAACGAATTAGCTAAGTAAGATAACACTTAAGTTATAAAACATTTGTCCATTTCAAACATTATGGATTTATATACTTCATTAAGGCACAACACACATCAAACATACAATACTTCATATTAGGATGAACCACCCTAAATGTGCCTATCCTGCTTTACTTCATTACACACATATAACCACATAACTGCTTTCTACATTTAACTGCTTTTCTACGTTTTAACTGCTTTACTACATTTTAACTGCGTCAATGTGTAACATAAGTTACACCCGACTAGATGACAACCATTCAGTTGAACATCAAACGTCGTTAAGGAATGGCAAGCCAATCTCGGAGTAATCCGTATGTACAAGACAAATGAGGGCGGGTCAGACCCCTCGTATTACTCAACTGCATCTCAATGACCATGTTGCTAGGAGCCACCCAAGCAACCTACGTCAACGCACTTAGCCGGGCTAGGGCAAGTACGGGTTAAGCTTAACACTTTCCTGCATCAAATTTTTAACGAGCTCGAACCTGCATCTCATTTAGTTTAGGTGACTGCATTACCTAAACATTTACTACGTTTACTGCTTTTACGTTTTGGGCCCTTAAACGTGCACGTGTCATGGCAACTTAACAAGTCTAGTGAACTAGATGAGCAAGCCATACAATCATGCACAAAACAACACATGCTACATATACTACATCTCAATGCATCACAAGATACTACATATAACTTTATAACATAACGTTACATTATACTTTATATCATAACATACACTACATTATACTACATATCATAACATTCACTACATTATACTTCATTTGGGACTGCATTTCAGGTCTCAATGGTCAACTACATAAACCCATATCACCTCCCGTGTAACCCCGAATACCCACAAACAATTCAAGATATAAGTTGGGAAGTTATTATTTGAAACCATATTTTCGTTGAACCCTCAGCGTGTCAAAGTAGTGTATCTTACCTCGTGACGATCAATAAGCAACGTTAATGTATCTTGTTTGTGATCCTGACTACCTATCTCGAGTTCATAGTCATTAAACCTGTATAAACCCAACCTAATAAGGTTATAAGACCATACATTAACTTAGGTACACTTATAGGACCCATAAACGCTTGTTTCGGACCTCAAACGGGCTCACAGACCCTTTATGCGGCGCATGCTTTGAATATGTGTCGCATATTTGCTTCAAAAATCACCCAGAAACCTCCCAGGCCCCGATATGCGCCGCACATAGGTTTTATGCGCCGCATATGGAGTGCTGTCTAAAGACTGACTCGCGCCCTTCACTTGCAGGCGACTTTTCGACCTCAAGACGACCAAATGAGTCAAAACTTAGTTCTTATTAAATGTAGGGAATTCAAAGACCTGTCCAGAAATATAAAGTTTGACTCTTGAAGTTCTCTAATGAATTAGTTATGGCATCTGCAAAACAGACCTACAGAATTCGTCTTAAATCCGACCACTTCTGGAAATGGACATTTTTCACCCATATCTGGGAAAAATCAAAAGAAACGATGTTCATACCGAATCAAGAGGACACATAGCCCTTTTCAAAAATATAAGATTCATCTCATAACTCTTTTAATTGAAAGAGATGTGATTTTTGCATATTACTAAATTTTCAGATCTAGTAAACCCTTAGTTTTGCAAACAATTTTCGACCATCAGATGACCATAGCAACCATCACGACCTATAAACCTCATATGCACCCAAAATATGACTCATATGATGATTTCACATGATCACTTGTTGTAACATCCCAAAACTTAAACGTATATGTTGACTAACGTCGTTAGGTCAAATTAAGTCCGTGATATGTTTACGTGGAAATACGTGTTTATATGTTTATGTGCCCTATATGTGAGATTTAATTATCTTTAATGAGTGACAATAAAGTGGACTTAATGATGAGTAAATGGCCTATGTAGTGTGCGAAAGTGCTTTAGTGTGTTGTATGTATCCCCAATAGGTGTTTTAAAGCGAAATAAAGTCGATATGAAGTCCAGGGACCAAATTTGCCAATGTTGAAAAGTTAAAAACGGGATTATGATTAGGGTTGGCCTAATCCCTGATCATTTGCAGCCAAATTACTTTCATTAATCACATACACAAACCCTTTAATCCTCTTTTGATTTCTCAAGCAATTCTTCAAGGTTTTGATCAAACAAATCAAGGGTTTTTGTATTGAATCGGGTCGGATATCATTTGTTACAGGTAATCTATGTTTTGATGTCCATATTACAGATTTAATGATGTTTTATAAAGGATCAAATCTGATTTTAATAAGGTTTTGAAGTAATTAGGGTTTCAAACGTGTTTAAGCAAATTAACGATCCAAACGACATCAAACGAGTTTGTAATCGATCATTATGATCAAAATATGTTTATATGTGTCAAAAACATGTTTTGGGTGAAGCCCAAGTCGATTGATGTCTGGAAAAATCGAAGAACAAGTCGTTTTATGATTTCTGGACGAAGTTAGGGTTTTCTGAAGCTAAATTCGTTCCTGATGGTTCCAAACGAAGTTTAAATTCGTTTTAAAGGTCCTAAATTCGTTTTATATAAGCCTAAGTTCGTTTGATGCCTTCTAAGTTCGTTCATGAGGTGTCTAAATTCGTTTGACACAAGCTTAAGTTCGTTTGAGCACCATCTAAGTTCGTATGAAGCTTTCTAAATTCGTTAGTACAAAACTTGAAGCCTAAATTCGTTTTAAAGGGCCTAAGTTCGTTTTATCATTGCTCAAACGAAGATGAACTTCGTTTTTGGTCTTCTAAGTTCGTTTGGGCAATGCTAAGTTCGTTCAGTATGGTCTAAATTCGTTTTCTGGAAGCTAAATTCGTTTGATTTTTCAAATGGCCATATCTTTTGAACCGTAACTCCGTTTTTGACAAATAAGCTATCCCTAGAATCGTGAGAGAGTCTATTTTCTAATGGTAATGAGTTTAAAGGATGATTTTGAGGTCAAGTTTCCTGAAAGGTTGAATTAGTGAGTGAAGGTCGAGTTTCGACGGATTCTATGAGTCCTAAAGTCGTACGAAAGTCCATTAATGTCCCTAATGACTTATACTTCATATGTTAATGTACGATAGGTGTCGGGGGATTACTATTAAGCACTTGTAGCCTTTGTTGCGCGCACATACTACTACGAGGTAAGATACACTACTTTTGTCACGCTGAGGGTGCAACATAAATGGTTTCATAAACTATAACCTCCATAACGGTAATGTATAACCTATAATGTGGTTGGGTTGATATGGGAGGTACTCGGGGAATAATGATGACGATGCCTATGATGCTTCCCCGTAGTTATGTTTATGATATGATATGTTTATGATATGATATGATGAACGGTGGTTTATGATATGATATGTTTACGATATGATATGTAATGATTACGGTGGTTAATGATATGTTGTAATGTTGTTATGTGCATGTATATGTGGCTTGTTCATCTAGAACACTAGACCTTTTTAGGTTGCCATGACACGTGCACGTTTTAAGGGCCCTAACGTGAAAAGATGATAGTATGGATTAGTTTAGGTTAAAGGTGGAAATCTAAACTAAATACTATAAATGCTCGAGCTAATTAGATGTTAAGTGTTATGCATAACCTGTGCCTTACGGTGGTAATAGGTACGTATAAATGGTGCCTGACGGTGGTAATAGGTACATCGTGCCTTACGGTGGTAATAGGTACGTATAAATGGTGCCTGACGGTGGTAATAGGTACGTATAAATGGTGCCTGACGGTGGTATAGGTATGTAAAATGAGATGACATAGTCACAACTTAATGAAATGAGATGAAACGGTGGTAACGGTAACTTCGGTTACAACTTAACGGTGACTTAGTCACAACTTAATGAGATGAGATGAGATGACATGAGAAGATAGATGAGATGAGATGAGATGAGATGAGATGAGATGAGATGAGATGAGATGAGATGAGATGAGATGAGATGAGATGAGATGAGATGAGATGAGATGAGATGAGATGAGATGAGATGAGATGAGATGAGATGAGATGAGATGAGATGAGATGAGATGAGATGAGATGAGATGAGATGAGATGAGATGAGATGAGATGAGATGAGATGAGATGAGATGAGATGAGATGAGATGAGATGAGATGAGATGAGATGAGATGAGATGAGATGAGATGAGATGAGATGAGATGAGATGAGATGAGATGAGATGAGATGAGATGAGATGAGATGAGATGAGATGAGATGAGATGAGATGAGATGAGATGAGATGAGATGAGATGAGATGAGATGAGATGAGATGAGATGAGATGAGATGAGATGAGATGAGATGAGATGAGATGAGATGAGATGAGATGAGATGAGATGAGATGAGATGAGATGAGATGAGATGAGATGAGATGAGATGAGATGAGATGAGATGAGATGAGATGAGATGAGATGAGATGAGATGAGATGAGATGAGATGAGATGAGATGAGATGAGATGAGATGAGATGAGATGAGATGAGATGAGATGAGATGAGATGAGATGAGATGAGATGAGATGAGATGAGATGAGATGAGATGAGATGAGATGAGATGAGATGAGATGAGATGAGATGAGATGAGATGAGATGAGATGAGATGAGATGAGATGAGATGAGATGAGATGAGATGAGATGAGATGAGATGAGATGAGATGAGATGAGATGAGATGAGATGAGATGAGATGAGATGAGATGAGATGAGATGAGATGAGATGAGATGAGATGAGATGAGATGAGATGAGATGAGATGAGATGAGATGAGATGAGATGAGATGAGATGAGATGAGATGAGATGAGATGAGATGAGATGAGATGAGATGAGATGAGATGAGATGAGATGACGAAATTGATTAGGCACGCTTAGGGTCATGAACTCTATGCTTATATGTGATGTGGATATGTGATGTGGATATGTTTATACGGTGGTATGAATGCCTAATTAAAATGACGTAATGTTTTAAAGTGACGATTTAAATGGATGAAATGTTTGCTTAAACCTGGTGTTATCTTACTTAGCTTTATAGCTAACACTTGTTTCTTTTAATGTGTTGACACCCCTCAGGTTAGGCAATGAGATGACGTGTGAAGCTTTGGCGAGAGATGGGTAGATGATCAAGCTGGCTTTAGTTTACCCAATAGCTTCGCATAAACCTTATGTTATTGATTTCCTTTATGGAACTTATGTAATGACTATGTTATGATTGCTTTATGTTGGGCAATCTTATGGATTTCTTTATTACTGATTTGATGCTATTAGTAACACCACTTATGTTTCTCAACTGTTTTCCTTAGTTGAGTATTTTCCTAAATCGTTTCCGCATGATTTAACGCCGTTAGGCGAAAATTTTTGGAAATCCATATTTTTACGAAACGGGTGTTACAAGTTGGTATCAGAGAAGTAGTTTAAGTGAACCAAGGCCTATTGACCATAGGATTTGGACTTAAACTTAAGATGCGCATGCTAGGTACTTGTAGGATGCCTTAGCTAGAGATGACATGTGATGTAGGATGGGTTGGGATGAGTGCGAGTATGATAAGGCTTACGAGATGTTTATGTTACGGTGGTAATAGGTACGTATAAATCGTGCCTTACGGTGGTAATAGGTACGTATAAATCGTGCCTTACGGTGGTAATAGGTACATCGTGCCTTACGGTGGTAATAGGTACGTATAAATCGTGCCTTACGGTGGTAATAGGTACGTATAAATCGTGCCTTACGGTGGTAATAGGTACGTCATGCCTGACGGTGGTTATAGGTACGTCATGCCTGACGGTGGTAATAGGTACGGCATGCCTGACGGTGGTAATAGGTACGTATAAATCGTGCCTTACGGTGGTAATAGGTACGGATGCCTGACGGTGGTAATAGGTACATCGTGCCTTACGGTGGTAATAGGTACGGATAAATCGTGCCTGACGGTGGTAATAGGTACGTCATGCCTGACGGTGGTAATAGGTACATCATGCCTACGGTGGTAATAGGTACATCGTGCCTTACGGTGGTAATAGGTACGTATAAATGGTGCCTGACGGTGGTAATAGGTACGTATAAATCGTGCCTTACGGTGGTAATAGGTACGTATAAATCGTGCCTTGACGGTGGTAATAGGTACGTATAAATCGTGCCTTACGGTGGTAATAGGTACATCATGCCTGACGGTGGTAATAGGTACGTATAAATCGTGCCTTACGGTGGTAATAGGTACGTATAAATGGTGCCTGACGGTGGTAATAGGTACGGCATGCCTGACGGTGGTAATAGGTACGTATAAATGGTGCCTGACGGTGGTAATAGGTACGTCATGCCTGACGGTGGTAATAGGTACGGTGCCTGACGGTGGTAATAGGTACGTATAAATCGTGCCTTACGGTGGTAATAGGTACGTATAAATCGTGCCTTACGGTGGTAATAGGTACATCGTGCCTTACGGTGGTAATAGGTACGTATAAATCGTGCCTTACGGTGGTAATAGGTACGTATAAATGGTGCCTGACGGTGGTAATAGGTACGTATAAATGGTGCCTGACGGTGGTAATAGGTACGTCATGCCTTACGGTGGTAATAGGTACGTATAAATGGTGCCTGACGGTGGTAATAGGTACATCGTGCCTTACGGTGGTAATAGGTACGTATAAATGGTGCCTGACGGTGGTAATAGGTACGGCATGCCTGACGGTGGTTATAGGTATGTTAACGAAGCAGTGGTGGAGCAAATCCCTAATGCAGCTGAACTGTACAACCTTGTGCTGACTCTCCAAGCCCAGTTAGCACAGACTCAAGAGCAACTGAACAACGCTCTTGCTGAGAATGCTGAAGGAACTGATGGCAACTACTCAGTGCCATCTCACCACATTGAGCCACCAGTGGATAATGTTGTCGTTCCCCCTGTTAATGTTGATGTGGCTCCTCCTAATGTAGTTCAAGCTCCTCGATTTAAGTTCGAAAGTTTCCAGAAGTGTGGAGCTCAGAAATTTAATGGAACACTAAACGCAGTAGGCTGTATGGAATGGCTTGATGATACTGAAATGGTTTTTGAAGCTTGTGATTGTCCTGAGGATAAAAAGGTGTTGTGTGCGAGTAGAATGTTGAAGGAAGGTGCTCGAGACTGGTGGAAGAGCATTACTATTTCAATGACTCCGGCTATGGTAACTGCTATTACGTGGGCTGACTTTAAGCAGAAATTCATTGAGGAGTATATCGGGACTCATGAACAGCGCAAAATGGAAAAAGAGTTCCGTGCTTTGACAGCTGAAGTTGGCAAAATTAATGATTATGCTCGTTCCTTTATGGAAAAGATGAAATTTGTGGGTCATCTATTCAGAACTGATGCAGATCAAGTCGCCTGCTATGTCGATGGTTTACCTCCAAGTTATCGAGGTATTTGTAGGCAGCATAAGACTCTAACTGAAGCAATCAAAGAATCTAAAAAGCTTGATGATGATTTTGCTGCGGATAAGAAAGTTGAAAAGAAAGAAGATGAGAAGAAGTTTGGCAATAAACGGAGGTTTGGTGGGTCAAATCGTTTTGGTAAGAAATTCAAGGGATCTTCGTCCTCTGACAAGGGAAGGGCAGACAAGGATGGAAAATGGTGCCCTGGCTGCAAATCTATCCATTCTGGTCAGTGTTCTACAAAGACCCGCAGGTGCAATAAGTGTGGAACTCAGGGTCATACCATTGATCAATGCACTGACAAGGCTAGATGTTATAAATGTGGAGACACCAAGCACCGTATTGCAGACTGCCCGCAGATGAAGAAAGATGAGGGAAAGAAGGCAGAAGCTTCCAAAGCCAAAGCCCGTGCTTTTCAGATGACGGCTGAGGAGGCAAAAGACGATGATCAGGTAGTTACTGCTATCCTTATTGTTAACTCCAAACCTGCTAATGTGTTATTTGATTCTGGTGCGAACAAATCTTTTGTGTCTACTCTGTTTGCTCCTAAGTTAGACATGACTACTAGTTCTTTACGGTGCCCTATAGAAGTAGAAGTGGCTAATGGTGCAACGTCTATTATTCGGGAAGGTTACTCTGATTGTCCTTTAGAAATAGAGGGTCGTTCATTTACTGCTAACCTGTTACCCGCTACTATTCCTAGTTTCGATGTTGTACTTGGTATGGACTGGATGTCTAAGAATGATGCTGTCGTCCTATGTTCGAAAAAGATAGTCCGTATCGCTACTCCCGACGGTAAAGGTGTCTGTGTTTATGGTGACAAGAAGCCGGGAAATGTTAAGGTGATCTCGATGATGAAAGCGCTTCGTTGTATACGGCAAACTAAGTCACATTTTCTAGCTTATGTCATCGATTCTCGTATCGCGAAGCCTACAGTTTCTGATGTCGAAGTTGTTTCCGAGTTTCCTGATGTTTTCCCTGAAGATCTTCCAGGTCTTCCTCCTGATCGTGAGGTTGAATTTTCTATTGATCTCATTCCTGGTGCTACTCCTGTAGCCAAAGCTCCCTATCGATTAGCTCCGACGGAGATGAAGGAGTTAATGACGCAAATTCAGGAACTTTTAGATAAAGGTTTCATTCGTCCGAGTTCCTCTCCATGGGGTGCTCCTATCCTTTTCGTAAAGAAGAAAGACGGATCCATGCGCATGTGTATCGATTATCGCGAGCTGAATAAAAGAACGGTGAAGAATAAATATCCACTCCCTCGCATTGATGATTTGTTCGATCAACTTCAAGGTGCTTCTTATTTCTCAAAGATTGATTTACGGTCTGGCTATCATCAATTGAAGGTTGAAGAAGAAAGTGTAGCCAAAACAGCGTTCCGAACTCGTTATGGTCATTATGAGTTCCTTGTCATGCCATTCGGTTTGACAAATGCTCCAGCGAAGTTTATGGATTTGATGAACCGTGTCTGTCGACCGTTTCTGGATCATTTCGTTATTGTTTTTATCGACGACATTCTTGTGTATTCAAAGTCGGAAGAGGAACATAGAGAGCATTTGAGAGCTGTCCTTCAAGTCCTCAGAGAGAAAAAGCTATATGCTAAATTCTCCAAGTGCGAGTTCTGGCTAAAGGAAGTTCATTTCCTCGGCCATGTCGTCTCCTCTGATGGTATAAAAGTAGATCCTTCGAAGATAGAAGCAGTGTCGAAGTGGGAGCAGCCTAAGTCTCCTACTGAAATTAAGAGTTTTCTCGGTTTGGCTGGCTATTATCGACGTTTTATTCAGGATTTCTCGCGCATTGCCAAGCCAATGACTGAATTAACGAAGAAAGGTGTGAAGTTTGTGTGGACCGATGCTCAAGAGAAAGCCTTCACAACGTTGAAAAAGAAGTTGTGTGAAGCTCCAGTCTTAGCTTTACCCGAAGGAACAGATGATCTAGTGGTTTATAGTGACGCATCCATCACGGGGTTAGGGTGTGTACTAATGCAACGAGACAAAGTTATCGCTTACGCCTCTCGACAGCTGAAGCCTCATGAGCGGAACTATCCTACTCATGACCTTGAGCTGGCTGCGGTTGTTTTTGCTCTGAAGTTGTGGCGACATTATCTGTATGGTACAAAGTGTACCCTTTATACGGATCATAAGAGCTTACAGTACGTGTTTACTCAGAAGGACATGAATGTTAGACAACGGCGGTGGATGGAGTTATTAAAGGATTATGATTGTGAAATTAAATATCACCCAGGCAAAGCTAATGTGGTTGCTGATGCCTTAAGCCGCAAAGGATATGCGAAAAGTAGATTGTGTGCGATGATTACAAAGATTGAGTCGAATTTACTGGAACCTATTCGATTAGCTCAAATCGAAGCGTTAAAAGATGATAATGTGAAAGCGGAGTCTATTGGGAAAAAGAAGAAGAACAGACTCCAAATGGAAGAAAATAGTCGTGGCCTTCGAACCTACAAAGGTAGAATATGGGTTCCTCTCTATGGAGGCAATCGTGAGTTAGTAATGGATGAAGCTCACAAAACTAAGTATTCTGTACACCCTGGTGCCACAAAGATGCATGCAGATTTGAAGCCTATTTATTGGTGGCCCAGTATTAAGAACGATGTGATGATGTATGTGCAGAAATGTTTGACGTGTGCTAAAGTGAAAGCTGAACATCAAAAGCCTTACGGGAAATTTCAGCAACTTGAGATCCCTGAGTGGAAATGGGATCACATTACGATGGATTTTGTGACCAAACTTCCGAGGACGCCTCGTGGTCACGATATGATATGGGTTATTGTCGATCGATTAACGAAGAGTGCTCACTTTCTCCCAGTTCGTGAGACTGCTCCTATGGAGAACTTCGCTACGTTGTATATTGATGAAGTGGTTTCTAAACATGGTGTTCCGATATCGATTGTGTCAGATCGTGATGCTCGATTCGTTTCCAACTTTTGGAAGAGTTTTCAACGGGAAGTTGGTACGCAAGTTCGTCTGAGCACAGCCTACCATCCGCAAACCGATGGGCAAAGTGAAAGGACTATTCAAACGCTCGAAGATATGCTCAGAGCTTGTGTAATGGATTATGGTGGTTCGTGGGATAAACACCTACCTCTTATTGAGTTTGCGTATAACAATAGTTATCATGCGAGCATTGGAATGCCACCTTATGAGATGTTATATGGTAGAAAGTGTCGGACTCCTAGTTGTTGGTTGGAGCCCGGGGAAAAGCAATTTGCTGGACCCGAATTAGTACAAATCACGGCCGATAAAGTTAACGTAGCAAAGAAAGCCTTACGTGTTGCTCGTGAAAGGCAAAAGTCATATGCTGATAAGAAAAGGAGGCCGTTCGATTTTAAAGAAGGCGAAATGGTTTTACTCAAAGTGTCGCCTTGGAAAGGTGTATTACGGTTTGGAAAACGTGGAAAGTTAAGCCCCAGATTCATTGGACCTTTTAAGATCATTAAGAAGGTTAATGAACAGGCATTTAAGCTGGACTTACCTCCAGAACTTAATGGAATTCACAACACATTTCATGTGTGTTACCTACGTAAGTGCTATGCGAATGAAACGGATGTCATTCCACTCGAGGACGTAAGTATTAATCCCAACAAGCAGATTGTCGATGAACCTGTTGCTATATTGGGAAGGAAACAAAAGAAGCTACGACGAAAGACTATCGATCTAGTTCTCATAAAGTGGAAACACAATCACGGCGAAAGTATGACTTGGGAGACCGAGTCCGTAATGCGGGAGACCTATCCCCACCTTTTTGATGCTGAAGTGATTCCGGGGACGGAATCCTCTTAAGGGGGAGGTAATTGTAACATCCCAAAACTTAAACGTATATGTTGACTAACGTCGTTAGGTCAAATTCTAAGTCCGTGATATGTTTACGATATGATATGGGTTATTGTCGATCGATTAACGAAGAGTGCTCACTTTCTCCCAGTTCGTGAGACTGCTCCTATGGAGAACTTCGCTACGTTGTATATTGATGAAGTGGTTACTAAACATGGTGTTCCGATATCGATTGTGTCAGATCGTGATGCTCGATTCGTTTCCAACTTTTGGAAGAGTTTTCAACGGGAAGTTGGTACGCAAGTTCGTCTGAGCACAGCCTACCATCCGCAAACCGATGGGCAAAGTGAAAGGACTATTCAAACGCTCGAAGATATGCTCAGAGCTTGTGTAATGGATTATGGTGGTTCGTGGGAAAAGCAATTTGCTGGACCCGAATTAGTACAAATCACGGCCGATAAAGTTAACGTAGCAAAGAAAGCCTTACGTGTTGCTCGTGAAAGGCAAAAGTCATATGCTGATAAGAAAAGGAGGCCGTTCGATTTTAAAGAAGGCGAAATGGTTTTACTCAAGGTGTCGCCTTGGAAAGGTGTATTTTTTTCGAGAATCGACCAGCTATAATTTTTTTTTTTTTTTTTTTTTTTTTTTTTTTTTTTTTTTTTTTTTTTTTTTTTTTTTTTTTTTTTTTTTTTTTTTTTTTTTTTTTTTTTTTTTTTTTTTTTTTTTTTTTTTTTTTTTTTTTTTTTTTTTTTTTTTTTTTTTTTTTTTTTTTTTTTTTTTTTTTTTTTTTTTTTTTTTTTTTTTTTTTTTTTTTTTTTTTTTTTTTTTTTTTTTTTTTTTTTTTTTTTTTTTTTTTTTTTTTTTTTTTTTTTTTTTTTTTTTTTTTTTTTTTTTTTTTTTTTTTTTTTTTTTTTTTTTTTTTTTTTTTTTTTTTTTTTTTTTTTTTTTTTTTTTTTTTTTTTTTTTTTTTTTTTTTTTTTTTTTTTTTTTTTTTTTTTTTTTTTTTTTTTTTTTTTTTTTTTTTTTTTTTTTTTTTTTTTTTTTTTTTTTTTTTTTTTTTTTTTTTTTTTTTTTTTTTTTTTTTTTTTTTTTTTTTTTTTTTTTTTTTTTTTTTTTTTTTTTTTTTTTTTTTTTTTTTTTTTTTTTTTTTTTTTTTTTTTTTTTTTTTTTTTTTTTTTTTTTTTTTTTTTTTTTTTTTTTTTTTTTTTTTTTTTTTTTTTTTTTTTTTTTTTTTTTTTTTTTTTTTTTTTTTTTTTTTTTTTTTTTTTTTTTTTTTTTTTTTTTTTTTTTTTTTTTTTTTTTTTTTTTTTTTTTTTTTTTTTTTTTTTTTTTTTTTTTTTTTTTTTTTTTTTTTTTTTTTTTTTTTTTTTTTTTTTTTTTTTTTTTTTTTTTTTTTTTTTTTTTTTTTTTTTTTTTTTTTTTTTTTTTTTTTTTTTTTTTTTTTTTTTTTTTTTTTTTTTTTTTTTTTTTTTTTTTTTTTTTTTTTTTTTTTTTTTTTTTTTTTTTTTTTTTTTTTTTTTTTTTTTTTTTTTTTTTTTTTTTTTTTTTTTTTTTTTTTTTTTTTTTTTTTTTTTTTTTTTTTTTTTTTTTTTTTTTTTTTTTTTTTTTTTTTTTTTTTTTTTTTTTTTTTTTTTTTTTTTTTTTTTTTTTTTTTTTTTTTTTTTTTTTTTTTTTTTTTTTTTTTTTTTTTTTTTTTTTTTTTTTTTTTTTTTTTTTTTTTTTTTTTTTTTTTTTTTTTTTTTTTTTTTTTTTTTTTTTTTTTTTTTTTTTTTTTTTTTTTTTTTTTTTTTTTTTTTTTTTTTTTTTTTTTTTTTTTTTTTTTTTTTTTTTTTTTTTTTTTTTTTTTTTTTTTTTTTTTTTTTTTTTTTTTTTTTTTTTTTTTTTTTTTTTTTTTTTTTTTTTTTTTTTTTTTTTTTTTTTTTTTTTTTTTTTTTTTTTTTTTTTTTTTTTTTTTTTTTTTTTTTTTTTTTTTTTTTTTTTTTTTTTTTTTTTTTTTTTTTTTTTTTTTTTTTTTTTTTTTTTTTTTTTTTTTTTTTTTTTTTTTTTTTTTTTTTTTTTTTTTTTTTTTTTTTTTTTTTTTTTTTTTTTTTTTTTTTTTTTTTTTTTTTTTTTTTTTTTTTTTTTTTTTTTTTTTTTTTTTTTTTTTTTTTTTTTTTTTTTTTTTTTTTTTTTTTTTTTTTTTTTTTTTTTTTTTTTTTTTTTTTTTTTTTTTTTTTTTTTTTTTTTTTTTTTTTTTTTTTTTTTTTTTTTTTTTTTTTTTTTTTTTTTTTTTTTTTTTTTTTTTTTTTTTTTTTTTTTTTTTTTTTTTTTTTTTTTTTTTTTTTTTTTTTTTTTTTTTTTTTTTTTTTTTTTTTTTTTTTTTTTTTTTTTTTTTTTTTTTTTTTTTTTTTTTTTTCCCTGATTTTGAATTACTTTCATTAATCACATACACAAACCCTTTAATCCTCTTTTGATTTCTCAAGCAATTCTTCAAGGTTTTGATCAAACAAATCAAGGGTTTTTGTATTGAATCGGGTCGGATATCATTTGTTACAGGTAATCTATGTTTTGATGTCCATATTACAGATTTAATGATGTTTTATAAAGGATCAAATCTGATTTTAATAAGGTTTTGAAGTAATTAGGGTTTCAAACGTGTTTAAGCAAATTAACGATCCAAACGACATCAAACGAGTTTGTAATCGATCATTATGATCAAAATATGTTTATATGTGTCAAAAACATGTTTTGGGTGAAGCCCAAGTCGATTGATGTCTGGAAAAATCGAAGAACAAGTCGTTTTATGATTTCTGGACGAAGTTAGGGTTTTCTGAAGCTAAATTCGTTTGATTTTTCAAATGGCCATATCTTTTGAACCGTAACTCCGTTTTTGACAAATAAGCTATCCCTAGAATCGTGAGAGAGTCTATTTTCTAATGGTAATGAGTTTAAAGGATGATTTTGAGGTCAAGTTTCCTGAAAGGTTGAATTAGTGAGTGAAGGTCGAGTTTCGACGGATTCTATGAGTCCTAAAGTCGTACGAAAGTCCATTTAATGTCCCTAATGACTTATACTTCATATGTTAATGTACGATAGGTGTCGGGGGATTACTATTAAGCACTTGTAGCCTTTGTTTGCGCGCACATACTACTACGAGGTAAGATACACTACTTTTGTCACGCTGAGGGTGCAACATAAATGGTTTCATAACTTTAACCTCCATAACGGTAATGTATAACCTATAATGTGGTTGGGTTGATATGGGAGGTACTCGGGGAATAATGATGACGATGCCTATGATGCTTCCCCGTAGTTATGTTTATGATATGATATGTTTACGATATGATATGTAATGATTACGGTGGTTAATGATATGTTGTAATGTTGTTATGTGCATGTATATGTGGCTTGTTCATCTAGAACACTAGACCTTTTTAGGTTGCCATGACACGTGCACGTTTTAAGGGCCCTAACGTGAAAAGATGATAGTATGGATTAGTTTAGGTTAAAGGTGGAAATCTAAACTAAATACTATAAATGCTCGAGCTAATTAGATGTTAAGTGTTATGCATAACCTGTGCCTTACGGTGGTAATAGGTACATCGTGCCTTACGGTGGTAATAGGTACATCGTGCCTTACGGTGGTAATAGGTACATCGTGCCTTACGGTGGTAATAGGTACATCGTGCCTTACGGTGGTAATAGGTACATCGTGCCTTACGGTGGTAATAGGTACATCGTGCCTTACGGTGGTAATAGGTACATCGTGCCTTACGGTGGTAATAGGTACATCGTGCCTTACGGTGGTAATAGGTACATCGTGCCTTACGGTGGTAATAGGTACATCGTGCCTTACGGTGGTAATAGGTACATCGTGCCTTACGGTGGTAATAGGTACATCGTGCCTTACGGTGGTAATAGGTACATCGTGCCTTACGGTGGTAATAGGTACATCGTGCCTTACGGTGGTAATAGGTACATCGTGCCTTACGGTGGTAATAGGTACATCGTGCCTTACGGTGGTAATAGGTACATCGTGCCTTACGGTGGTAATAGGTACATCGTGCCTTACGGTGGTAATAGGTACATCGTGCCTTACGGTGGTAATAGGTACATCGTGCCTTACGGTGGTAATAGGTACATCGTGCCTTACGGTGGTAATAGGTACATCGTGCCTTACGGTGGTAATAGGTACATCGTGCCTTACGGTGGTAATAGGTACATCGTGCCTTACGGTGGTAATAGGTACATCGTGCCTTACGGTGGTAATAGGTACATCGTGCCTTACGGTGGTAATAGGTACATCGTGCCTTACGGTGGTAATAGGTACATCGTGCCTTACGGTGGTAATAGGTACATCGTGCCTTACGGTGGTAATAGGTACATCGTGCCTTACGGTGGTAATAGGTACGTATAAATGGTGCCTGACGGTGGTAATAGGTACATCGTGCCTTACGGTGGTAATAGGTACATCGTGCCTTACGGTGGTAATAGGTACATCGTGCCTTACGGTGGTAATAGGTACATCGTGCCTTACGGTGGTAATAGGTACATCGTGCCTTACGGTGGTAATAGGTACATCGTGCCTTACGGTGGTAATAGGTACATCGTGCCTTACGGTGGTAATAGGTACATCGTGCCTTACGGTGGTAATAGGTACATCGTGCCTTACGGTGGTAATAGGTACATCGTGCCTTACGGTGGTAATAGGTACATCGTGCCTTACGGTGGTAATAGGTACATCGTGCCTTACGGTGGTAATAGGTACATCGTGCCTTACGGTGGTAATAGGTACATCGTGCCTTACGGTGGTAATAGGTACATCGTGCCTTACGGTGGTAATAGGTACATCGTGCCTTACGGTGGTAATAGGTACATCGTGCCTTACGGTGGTAATAGGTACATCGTGCCTTACGGTGGTAATAGGTACATCGTGCCTTACGGTGGTAATAGGTACATCGTGCCTTACGGTGGTAATAGGTACATCGTGCCTTACGGTGGTAATAGGTACATCGTGCCTTACGGTGGTAATAGGTACATCGTGCCTTACGGTGGTAATAGGTACATCGTGCCTTACGGTGGTAATAGGTACATCGTGCCTTACGGTGGTAATAGGTACATCGTGCCTTACGGTGGTAATAGGTACATCGTGCCTTACGGTGGTAATAGGTACATCGTGCCTTACGGTGGTAATAGGTACATCGTGCCTTACGGTGGTAATAGGTACATCGTGCCTTACGGTGGTAATAGGTACATCGTGCCTTACGGTGGTAATAGGTACATCGTGCCTTACGGTGGTAATAGGTACATCGTGCCTTACGGTGGTAATAGGTACATCGTGCCTTACGGTGGTAATAGGTACATCGTGCCTTACGGTGGTAATAGGTACATCGTGCCTTACGGTGGTAATAGGTACATCGTGCCTTACGGTGGTAATAGGTACATCGTGCCTTACGGTGGTAATAGGTACATCGTGCCTTACGGTGGTAATAGGTACATCGTGCCTTACGGTGGTAATAGGTACATCGTGCCTTACGGTGGTAATAGGTACATCGTGCCTTACGGTGGTAATAGGTACATCGTGCCTTACGGTGGTAATAGGTACATCGTGCCTTACGGTGGTAATAGGTACATCGTGCCTTACGGTGGTAATAGGTACATCGTGCCTTACGGTGGTAATAGGTACATCGTGCCTTACGGTGGTAATAGGTACATCGTGCCTTACGGTGGTAATAGGTACATCGTGCCTTACGGTGGTAATAGGTACATCGTGCCTTACGGTGGTAATAGGTACATCGTGCCTTACGGTGGTAATAGGTACATCGTGCCTTACGGTGGTAATAGGTACATCGTGCCTTACGGTGGTAATAGGTACATCGTGCCTTACGGTGGTAATAGGTACATCGTGCCTTACGGTGGTAATAGGTACATCGTGCCTTACGGTGGTAATAGGTACATCGTGCCTTACGGTGGTAATAGGTACATCGTGCCTTACGGTGGTAATAGGTACATCGTGCCTTACGGTGGTAATAGGTACATCGTGCCTTACGGTGGTAATAGGTACATCGTGCCTTACGGTGGTAATAGGTACATCGTGCCTTACGGTGGTAATAGGTACATCGTGCCTTACGGTGGTAATAGGTACATCGTGCCTTACGGTGGTAATAGGTACATCGTGCCTTACGGTGGTAATAGGTACATCGTGCCTTACGGTGGTAATAGGTACATCGTGCCTTACGGTGGTAATAGGTACATCGTGCCTTACGGTGGTAATAGGTACATCGTGCCTTACGGTGGTAATAGGTACATCGTGCCTTACGGTGGTAATAGGTACATCGTGCCTTACGGTGGTAATAGGTACATCGTGCCTTACGGTGGTAATAGGTACATCGTGCCTTACGGTGGTAATAGGTACATCGTGCCTTACGGTGGTAATAGGTACATCGTGCCTTACGGTGGTAATAGGTACATCGTGCCTTACGGTGGTAATAGGTACATCGTGCCTTACGGTGGTAATAGGTACATCGTGCCTTACGGTGGTAATAGGTACATCGTGCCTTACGGTGGTAATAGGTACATCGTGCCTTACGGTGGTAATAGGTACATCGTGCCTTACGGTGGTAATAGGTACATCGTGCCTTACGGTGGTAATAGGTACATCGTGCCTTACGGTGGTAATAGGTACATCGTGCCTTACGGTGGTAATAGGTACATCGTGCCTTACGGTGGTAATAGGTACATCGTGCCTTACGGTGGTAATAGGTACATCGTGCCTTACGGTGGTAATAGGTACATCGTGCCTTACGGTGGTAATAGGTACATCGTGCCTTTTAATGTGTTGACACCCCTCAGGTTAGGCAATGAGATGACGTGTGAAGCTTTGGCGAGAGATGGGTAGATGATCAAGCTGGCTTTAGTTTACCCAATAGCTTCACATAAACCTTATGTTATTGATTTCCTTTATGGAACTTATGTAATGACAATGTTATGATTGCTTTATGTTGGGCAATCTTATGGATTTCTTTTATTACTGATTTGATGCTATTAGTAACACCACTTATGTTTCTCAACTGTTTTCCTTAGTTGAGTATTTTCCTAAATCGTTTCCGCATGATTTAATGCCGTTAGGCGAAAATTTTTGGAAATCCATATTTTTACGAAACGGGTGTTACAACTTGTTCCAGGAACAAGAGGATACAATTACAATACATTAAATTACCCGAAAACCTCAATAATCGACAATGAAACATAATCAAATCAATCTCAACCGTAGAGACCAGAAGAAAGATCCATATGATCGACTCTTATGATCACAAATCAAAGGGAAATCATCTATATTACCTGTAGATGAAAGCAAGGATGAGAGATCTTGATCAAACTTCACTTGAATCACACGTTTTTGATGGATTTTCGCTTAGGAAATTAATGGGGATCAAGGGGGTGGCTAGGGCTTTGAGGAATGATAATATTATCAGAAAATAACAACTAATGATCATCCTTAGGACCTTAAACCCGTTTTTGACTTTCACACTATGTCAAAATTGGTCCCTAAGCTTCGTAAAGTCGTATTATTAGCCCAAAACACCTATTGAGACTATATACAACTCATTATACACTTTTAACACCTCAAAAAGCATATAACTACATCTTTAACACATTACTACATTAATCAATAAGACATTCAAGTCTCACACACATAACACATTATCCACATATAAGCATTAAATCTACCATAAACTTAACGAACACGTTATGTTGACTTAACGACTCTAGTCAACCGTTAATTAAAAAGATTGGGATGTTACAATTACCTCCCCCTTAAAAGGATTCCGTCCCCGGAATCTCATCGGAAATGAACAACTCCGGATACTTCTCTTTCATCACGGACTCAGTTTCCCACGTTAGGCTTTCACCGTGATTATGTTTCCACTTGTTCAACACTAAATCAATCATTTTCATGCGTAGCTTCTTTTGCTTTCTTCCAAGTATTGCTATCGGGTCCTCAATCATTCTTTTACTTGGATCGATACTCACATCTTCTTCCATGTCTTATATCTTTAATCAATTTACATATTAAGCACTAGCTTTACAACAAGCACGATTTCCCACGTCTTACGCACTAGCATTACATCTAGCACGATTTCCCACATTTCACATATAACTTTAACATTAGGTACATTCATTACCTAATTAATCTCACATCTACTTTAACGTTTAATCCCACTAACGTGCACAACTCATAGTAATTCATACGTGTATCTAGTAAACTATACATACCATACTTAAGTGCCACATATAAGTCATCACATAACAACATTAAGCCATAACATCGACATTATCAACAACACATATCTTACACATATCATTCCACCGTCATTATAAGAATCATACTTCATATGCACATATATACTTCTACTTTAAACATCATCATATCAACATAAGTCATTTCGACATACATATATTCCCATAATACATTCAGCGAAGACTATTCATTTGGTGGTTAAGCCTTCCAAGCACGTATCCTTACTAACTTGCTATCACAACTCACATATTTCATTTGAACAAATGGTCGACTCAACATACTTTCGGTGCATAACATATCCCTCCATAGAGGCTTATGGTTAGACCATATTACCCACTTTGCTCATAATAAGCTTCCTTTGTTCACCACAAAACCTTTAGACAATTTTGAGCTATCAAAACACTTCTTTAACAATTCCAACTTTATGAACTATTGTCTTTATGATCTTTGGCTCTGCACTTTCCCCTTCAATAACTTGTCGTATCATGAAATGACATCCAACACCTATGGCATAATCATTGTTGCCTATGAACACAACAATAAATCTCGAGGCACCATCACACCATCATATGGTTTTACCAAGTTTCTAACTCTTTCATTCTCTTTCCCATCAATCTAAGAGTGATAGGCATCACTTGAGTTCACCATTTTCCTCATACTTTGTCAAACATCTTTAAAATTTTTCATATAATGGCCGTCTCGATTCAAAACATTCAACCATTTACTTTCACACTTTAAGAGCACTTCTTGATCATACATCTTTTCTTTCATGTCAAGGAAACGATGCAATAGTTCACCATGAAATAAGCATTTTTGGACAACTTGCCTACTAATTGCTCATGTCATATCACTACCTTTAACTTCCCACGCAACTTTGTCTCTTATTCTAAGGTGACGTGACCACTCACTTCCGTCAGAGGGCCATTAAACTCTTTGTATTGCTACCGTGAGGTCCCAAATACGATGGTTAACCCAGAAGTGTATAATACAACAAGTCTAATAATCACTAGAATGAACTAGTATTACTTGTAAATAAATGCAAGAATATATAAACAAAGTAATACAAGACTTAAAACAATAAAGAAGTAAAGTGGAACATTATGTATTTTTCAAGGTGTATTTTATTTATGATGTTAAATAAAATACAAGGTTGTGCGGAATCAAGATAATACAAATAAGTATGTATCCTAACAACCTATGAATTACAAATGATCTATATTTGTCAAATAACTCTTTTGGATCGAGATACTTAAAGTTGTGAAGTATCCCTGTTTAAGATCGAGAGTATTTAGACAAATTCACTCTAATGCTAAATGTATGCTTTAAAGTAATTTTTACAAAGAAATGACTTTGTATTTATAGGCAACAAAAATCACCAGTGAATTTTGTGCCGTACAAATATGGTTGCATGCATTGGTTAAGGTACAAGGATAAAGTCACATCAATATGACTTTATTCTTTTAACCAACCACCTTTACACACGTATAAACTTTGGTAAAGAATAAGTGGAATGTCCTTTGGAGAGTGTGTAAAGGCAAAAGTCAATTCCTCGATATCAGTGTTCAGACTTGTAAGGTCTAGAACACTGACAATCCTCCAGTGTACAGATCTGGTAAGACTTCCAGTGGACTCCGCCATTTGTCAGTCTTCTTTATTCTGACTTCAGTCTTTGACTTTAGTGAGAACGTCTTCAGTAGAGTAGATCTGGACTGGGGTGAAGTCCAGTGAGCTAATCTGGAGAATACTCCAGATTTCCTATACAAGTGTTTGCTCACTGGTCTTCCATTATTTCTGAACAAATCTTCAGAGGGACTCCAGATTCCAAGTCTGGAGTAGGTCCAGTAATATACCATTTCTGGACAGATCTTCAGTAAGGCTCCAGTAGTCAAGTCTGGAGCGAGTCCAGTAAATCTGGACCTAACAAATTCCCCCTATTTGTTTAGAAATAATGCAAGTGTTTTCAAGCTTATATCTATACAACTTTGTATGCTTGAAAAACATAAGTTTTGACTTAGTCTAAAAAATCTAAGTTACTGGAAAACACTTTATAGATCATGAGTGTTTTCAGTTTCATCTTTTAAGTTCTAACTTAGACTAAATCTGATCATTTACTTTTATGAATCAAAAATTGCAACTAATATTACATACATCAACTGATAAATAGTTACAATTTTCATCAAACAATAAATTACAATAAGTAAATGATAAGAGTCAGGCCCTTCTCTTCGATGTCTGTCCTGGAGCATCTTCAGAAGCCTTTCTCTTTGGTGATGGAGAAGATGGTACTGATTCTGGCGATTTCATGCCTATTGCAACTTCCATGTGTTGGTTTCTTCTCCATACCTTCTCAACCCTCTTCAGAAATGCTTTAACATCAGTCGACAAATTTGTCTTCCCCCTGAACGTTAAGGCAATCTCCTTTAGTTCACTCCATCCAAACGCCTGGACTGAAGTACTCTTTCTTTCATCAGTAAAGTTACCTTCCCTGGTCAACTTTATTTCAAACTTTGACATACCTTCATGATTATCAGCAAGCTTAATCTCTGCACCAGTGATCCTTCTAGCATCAGCCCTGAAATTCAACATTTCATTATACTTGTCTTTCCATTTGGCTGTCTGGATCATTGCTTCAGTTTCCTTTGACACTCTCCGTTGTTCTACAGCAGACTGGAGTTGTTGACGATTGATTTTCAGAGAAGTGTCCAGGGGAATGAATGTGCTCACACAAGCATTTTTCCTTATCTTCTTCTGGAGGTTCACCAGTTCCTCCTTTCTCTGCCTGATAAGTTCTGGTACACTAACGCTATAAATTATTGAATCATAAATTTGTTCTTCTTCAGTGTAAAAGGAGCGTACATGAATATCATTCAATGCATTCAGACATTGATGAACTCTGGGGTCTTCCTTCATCTTTTTGTACACATCAATGTTTATGCCCAACCTGCCAGCATTATAAGAATCCAGAGTCCCCATAGTTGCCATCTCTCTTTGATGGGCCAGCAGTTCATCTTTTTGATTTCTCTTAAAGATCTCTATCATTATGCATTCTTGTTCAAGTTTTTTAGAGGTTTCATGATCAGCAGTAGGATACTCTGATGATTCTTCAACAGTTTACTCTTCTTCACCAGATACCATTTGTTCTTTTCCTTTAACAGACTTCAGAGTAGTTGGTATATCTGGGAAAGATTCAAACTGGGGCTCACTGGCTTCAGTACCAGCAACTTCTTCAGTCAGCATAGTGGCTTCATTGCCAAATGCTCTCTGTGCTAATCGTGCACTGGCATCAGTACCAGTCACTTGTTTTTGTTTCACAATGCTTTCAGTAGCAAAGGCCCTTTCAACAGCACTGGCAACAACTTCCTTCTTCTTTCTAATCAACCCTTCTTGGTCACCAGACGACTTTTCCCCTTGGAATGATCACCAGTTCTGGACTTGAGATCATTCCATAATTGTTCTAGCATGTGTCTGTCCAGTGCACCAAAAGTTCTTCCAGTTACTGGAGTTGTATCATTCACATTCTTTCTGAGTGCCTGCACTTCCTTTTTAACATTTTCAACTTCTTGAGGCAAGTGATTTGTCAATTCTTTTTCTATCAACTTCTCCACTTGGGGTAACAACCCATCTTGAATAGTTCGAAGAACAGACTCAGAAATTTCTTCAGATATTTCTTTCAACATACTAAGTCTGAACTTCTTTGTACATTCATCACTAATCGTGCTAACAACAGCAGCCTGATCAAGTGTGGGCCTGCTTTCCAATGAACTAACCCTAGTAACCAACTTCTGAACCTCATCCTTCAGACCTGTCAGTGGTTGAACAAGTTCACCTTTCACTGCAGTCTGAACAGCATTCACCAGCCCTGTCTCCAATCCCTGGATTGCCACTTTGATGTTTTCAGTGTTGTTATTAGTGGCCAGTACCAGCTCATCCAGCTTATCAAAAACAAGCTTTTCATTCCCAGCAAATATATTCATTTCAGATGCTAGATTGTTCGATAATAAAGATTTAAAATCGGAAACAACCTGGGATGATGACTGGAGTGATCTCTCCAGGTCCGCCACCTTACTTAAAAGGCCTTGGACCTCGGCTAAAGATGAAGTAGAGAGACCACTGGGAGGTTCAAGATTTGAAGTCATTCTGTTCATTAAGGGTACTTGTGCCCAGACCTCTTTAGTTGCAGTTTCATCAGTAACAACTGTTGGGTCCAGCACACGTTGTTCAGATACGTTGACTGGAGTTTCAAGTGGTGGAGGTTGAGATTGTGAAGTTTGAATGGTTGGAGGAGTGAAGTATTGATTATTTTCTGGAATTGAAGGTGGTGGTGGTGGTGGCATGTTTGATTCTGGTGGGGGTGGTGGCATTTCTGATTCTGGTGGCGGCATATTTGTTTCTGGTGGGGGTGGTGGCATTTCTGGTAGACTTTCAACTTGTACAACATCCTCACCCAGAAAGTTCATATTGACATCAAAATTCTGATCTTCTGACATGGGAGAATCAGCCTCATCCCAAAACATTTCACCAACAGTTGTATCACCAGCCTGAGCACCAACCAGTTCACCAGCCTGTTCACTTGCTTCAACATTCAAATCGATTCGAGCCTCTTGCTCACCAGATACTTGTTCATCAGCCTGAACAATTTGTTCTACCTACTCAACAACCTGCTCAACAATCTGAGCCATATTTTATTCTTGCACGACAGTCTGTACAACATTTTCTGTCTGCTCAATAACTTGTATATTTTCAACATTCTCCTCTTCAAAAATAGGAGACCCATCAATGTTCATTACATCACCAGGATGTCTTTCTGGATTCACCTGAACTCCAGCTCTCATCAGACGCCTATTTGATCTTGGTCGTCTGGAAGGCTCAACATTTGGTTGTTGACCTTTAGGAGCCACTTGTCTGATGGGTTGTACAGCTTCTATAATCTGAACATCTTGGTCACCAGAGGGTCCTTCACCAACTTGACCTCTACCTGGAGCCACTTCTACTTCTTCCCTTTGAAAAGAGAGCATGGACTGAGGAATATCTACCTCATTCAGTGGAGATCTTAGGTTGGTCAGATCCCTCATATACACACTCACAGAAAAGTGAGTAGTTTCAAAATCGTACTGATCTCCAAGAGCTCTTTTAAACATCAGTGAAAGAAAGCGTATATATGGAACAAAAGCTTTTCTACCTTTCACCTTAAGACGCTCTACCAGATCATCAAATAGGATCTGAGCGAAATCCACTCTGAGTCCAAACCAGAGGCAGTAGGCAATATGGAGATGAGTTTGATTTATCTGGTCCAACCCTCCAGAATTGCCTCCCAAACATTCAACAATGTGCGTGAAGAAGAATCTCCATGAGTCTGTCAGCCTGCTCATGTAGACTGTTCCCTTTCTGGATAGCTGGCTATGCTCATCCATAATTTCTGTGTGCCCCATCAATCTGCATACTTCCCTGAAATTTATACCAGAGGGAAGTTCAATGGGCAACTCATTCTGTTCAAAATAATTCAATTGTAGAACATACCTGAGTAAACTAACAGAGAAACTCAAGGATCTGGTACCTCCCTTGAGAGTATAAGTAATTGATGAAGTTTCATCATTATAAATTGCAGAGTACCAGAATTCACATAGATAATCGTGGTACATCCTCCCTGGATTTAAGGTCAAAGCACCATATAATGGACATGAGAGAAAAAATGTATTTAATCTCCCAATAACGGATTGGGCATTATGAACAATGGAAAGTGAAAGTCTGGCCATCCAGTTATTCATGTTTATTCTTATAGCTTTTGCCTCTAATGTGATATGAGGTGCCCTTTCAACATTTTCAGTCAGAGCATATTCAGCGGCGAGCAGATTTTTAGGCAATTTGGATTGTCTTGGTGCCATTTTATGATGAATAGAAGAAGATGAAATTGAATATTTAGGGTTTTGATGAAGATTTGATGAAGAATTGAATGGAAAAGGAGTAAATATGAGAGATGATTATGATTGGAAATTGAATGAAGAAATTAAATGAAGGAATTTGAAAGGATTTGGGAGTAAATATGTTCGAAGTAAATGCAAATGAAATTGAAAGTGGGTATATATAGAGAGAGAATGTGGAACTCAAACGGTTAATTTGAAATTATCAAATATAATTTTGATCGTGGTTCTGAGATCCGCATTAATTACATCACACCACACATAAATGTGTGATGGTTTACAGCCCACAAACAGTATTCAAGTTGCACTTTTTGTCTTCCCAAGGTAAAAATACCATCATTTCTTTGAAAAATTTACATGCCACGTAGATAATAAATATCAAGATAAATATCTTTAAAAAGTTTGCTTACGTGGCACGCACAATGACCAAGTATTTAAAAAATATTATGACTCATTTCAGTGCATCTGGAGGTTGACTGGACACTCCAACATCACTGGTGGATTAGTCCAGTGAAACATGTACTGATGGTACACTGGAGGGACACTCCAGTAAAGTACCAGTGAAAACCATTTGAAAGAGACTGGTGACCTCAAACATGCACGTCAACTAATACAGACAAATGAGAGGGACACATCTACAAGGAGACAAAAGTCACCTCAAACACGCACTTCAACCTGTCTAATTACCAGTGAGAGGGACACATTTACAAAGTACCAGTAATATTTTCTGAAGAATTTGTCCAGTGAGAAAATAAATTAATAAATTCCCCCTGAAAAATAAAACATTTTTAAGAACAAAAATATCTTTCAAGTCTTCCCCCTGGAATGTTGATCCAGAAATCTATTAATGCAAAGATAGTACACAATGGCGTTCGATATCTGAGCAGTCATAAATTTATAAATCTTTAAATCAAAGATCCTCAGTAGTACACAATGGCGTTCAATACCAAGGTTCCAGATTTAAGGGTTTAACATTCCCAACTCACCAACAAGATATTCAAAAGTTTTGACTTCCAGAGGTTTAGTAAAAATGTCAGCGAGTTGTTTGTCAGTGGGAATAAAATGGAGTTCAAAGTTGTTTTTCATAATATGATCACGGATAAAATGATACCTGAGATCAATGTGCTTCGTTTTGGAATGCATGACTGGATTGTTCGAGATAGCGATGGCACTGGTATTATCACAAAAGATTGGGGTCTTTGAATACTTAATACCGTAATCAAGTAACTGGTTCTTCATCCAGAGTATCTGAGCACAGCAACTGGCTGCAGATACGTATTCAGCTTCAGCAGTGGACAATGAAACTGACGTTTGCTTTTTACTGGTCCAGCTGACCAGTTTGCCACCAAGGAAATGACATCCACCAGTAGTGGATTTCCTGTCTATCTTACAACCTGCATGATCTGAATCTGAATAACCCATTAGATCCATGCCTGAGCCTTTGGGATACCAAAGACCCAAACTGGGGACACCCTTAAGGTACTTCAGTATGCGCTTTACAGCAAGCATATGAGATTCCTTTGGATTAGACTGATATCTGGCACATAAACATGTTGAAAACATAATATCTGGTCTACTGGCAGTTAAATACATCAGTGAACCAACCATGCCCCTGTAGACAGTGGTGTTTACTGGTTTACCATCTGGATCTGAGTCCAGTGTCAGTGGTGCAGAAATTGGAGTAGGTTTAGATGGTGAAGAGTTCATATCATATTTCTTTAAAAGATCTCTAACATATTTTTCCTGATTAATAAAAATGCCATCTTTGTTTTGTTTAATCTGGAGTCCAAGAAAATACGTTAATTCACCCATCAAACTCATTTCATATTCAGTTGACATTATTTTAGAAAATTTCTTGCACATGTTTTCATCAGTAGACCCAAAAATAATATCATCAACATAAATTTGTACCATTAACAGATTACCTTTTTCATGAAGAATAAATAAGGTATTGTCAATTGCACCTCTTTTGAAACCATTTTTCAATAAATGTTTAGTCAGAGTGTCATACCAGCCACGTGGGGCTTGTCTGAGGCCATAAAGCGCTTTATCCAGACGATATACCCAATGTGGATGCTTTTCATCAACGAAACCTGGTGGTTGTCTGACATAAACTTCTTCTTCAAGCTTTCCATTCAAGAAAGCACTCTTTACATCCATCTGGTAGACCTTGAACTGATGATAAGCAGCGAATGCTATGAATATTCTGATCGCTTCAAGTCTAGCCACTGGAGGAAATGATTCATCAAATGTGACATGAACTGACTCATGGACCTTCTCCAGTCTCTTGTTGTAGACTCTGAAGGCCTTGCGAATGGCTGAATAGCCTAAGAAATACCCTTCATCAGCTTTGGCATCAAATTTGCCTAACTGACTGGATTCGTTCAGGATGTAAACTGGACATCCAAAAACGTGAAAATAACCAATATTTGGTTTTCTATTTCTTAAGACTTCGTAGGATGTCTTTTTGTGTCGCTTCACACACACTGACCGGTTCTGGGTGTGGCAAGCAGTAGCAATTGCTTCAGCCCAGAAACTGGTAGACAGACCAGATTCAGCAAGCATACTCCTGGCAGCTTCTATCAGGGTTCGATTCTTCTTTTCCACCACTCCATTCTGTTCTGGAGAGCGGGCTGATGAGAAATTCTGGGAGATGCCAGTGTCAGTATAGATTACTGGAGGCTCTTCTGGTCTGAACTCCTTTACTGGAGTCACCAATGATCTGATCAATAGGATGAGCTTTTGTCCATCTGGAGTACTAACCAGGATTGTTGACAACAATATCAGTGCAAGAATTCAGTTGAGTCTCCTCTGGAGTTGCTTCAGGAGGAGGATCTAGCCAGACTACTTCAGCATCTTCATCTGAGTCATTTAAATCACGATTTGCATCATGAAATTCTTCATTTGAAGGCATTTCTTGAAGTACTGGTTCAGTTTGGAATTCTTCATAAGAAGACATTTCTGGTATATTCTCAACTGACACTGATACTGGGGGAGTAGTACGAACATCTGATCCAATATTAATTTCAGAGGGTAGTTTGAAAATAATAGAAGGATAGAATGGAGTACCACTGGAGCGTTTCTTTTTCTGAACAGGTTCCAGATCAGGATGACTGGAAACTGTGTCTTCTGAATCTTCTTTATTGTAGTTGATAGGATCAGATTCACAGAAGACAATTGGAGTTACTGGGGGAGTGTCAAGGGCTGGCTTCTTGATGATTGCAGCATTTAATTCATCAAATGTGACATGAACTGACTCATGGACCTTCTCCAGTCTCTTGTTGTAGACTCTGAAGGCCTTGCGAATGGCTGAATAGCCTAAGAAATACCCTTCATCAGCTTTGGCATCAAATTTGCCTAACTGACTGGATTCGTTCAGGATGTAAACTGGACATCCAAAAACGTGAAAATAACCAATATTTGGTTTTCTATTTCTTAAGACTTCGTAGGATGTCTTTTTGTGTCGCTTCACACACACTGACCGGTTCTGGGTGTGGCAAGCAGTAGCAATTGCTTCAGCCCAGAAACTGGTAGACAGACCAGATTCAGCAAGCATACTCCTGGCAGCTTCTATCAGGGTTCGATTCTTCTTTTCCACCACTCCATTCTGTTCTGGAGAGCGGGCTGATGAGAAATTCTGGGAGATGCCAGTGTCAGTACAGAATGACTCCAGAGTTGCATTCTGGAATTCTGTTCCATTGTCACTTCTTGACTAACACACCTTTCGACTGTACTTGAGCTCAATTTGCTTGATAAGACTGATGATTTCAGCAGCAGCTTCACTTTTAGACCTGAGAAAGATAACCCAACAATATCTGGAAAATTTATCTACTATTACCAGGGTGTATCTTTTACCAGCACGAGTCTGAACATTCACTGGACCAAAGAGGTCCATATGAAGCATATGAAGAGGTTCAGATATGCTGAAATTCTGTCTTGTTTTGAAACTGGTACGCTTTTGCTTTCCCATTACCTGGACATGGTCTTTCCTTTTTGAAGGAAACTGAAGGTATCCCATCTGCAAGTTGTTTTCTAGACAACTTATTAATATTTTTGAAATTTAAATGGGATAACCTTTTGTGCCATAACCAGTTTGTGTCTTCATCAGCTTGAGTATAGAAACACTGCTCTGAAGGAGAGCTTTCCATATCCATCACGTACACATTCCCTTTTCTGGGAGCAATCAACACTACCTTCCAGTCCTTGTTGAATACGATACCCTGAGCAATATTGAATAAAACTTGATAGCCATCATCACACAGTTGGCTTACACTGATCAGGTTATATTTCAAACCATTCACAAATGCAACACGTCTGAACTTGACTTGTCAATTGTTCAGAACACCGTATCCCTCAGTCTTTCCCCAACCATCATTTCCAAAAGTAATGGAGGGTCCATCAGAAATGGTGAACTCCTCCAGCAGGGTCTTACATCCGGTCATCGTCCTGCCAGCTGCACTGTCAAGATACCAGATATATTAACCTAAGCAGAACTTTCATCATCAACTTCATCATATGATAGTACAAATCGTAAATCTATCTTATAGAAAGAAATATATCCCACAATCGAAAACATTAACTTCTTCCTATAAGTGAGAACAAAATGAATGGTGTCTTTGAATAAAAGTAGCACTCGTCACACATCAATAGAAGGTTCGACCTCACGATCGCAACGAAACCAAGAACATTAATAAAACATCTTGAAACTACGGGTGGCCTCAACTTTAGAAGTATAATCTTTGCCTTACATAAGTAGATCACATAGGCGAGAAACATGATCAATTCGGAACCAAATGCTCCTGAAAACCTCTACTTCTTGTGATTTAAGTATCCATGGTTAACTCCGTCATCTAACCTCTTAACTTTTCATAAGGGAAAACTCTTTATCTTGAGAAGCAGTCATACATAAGATTTTGTACAAATATAAGATATCAACATCACCTTTACATTCATGCAATATAAGGAAGAATCTCCCCCGTAGATACTCGTCCCAATTGTCATATATCGTCACATAGCGAAATAAAAACTAAACGAGTCGTAAATCCAAAACGAACAAAAATACGCGCCGTATGGATGGGGCATGCGCCGCATAATCCATATTTCGGCACAGAAAACATCAAACTTTTGAGCACACAAAATATGCGCCGCATGGAAATAATATGCGCCGCATATCATCTATGATCAGGATAGATAACTTCAACCAAAACCTACACGTTTTCCTTACGCCTAAACACAACTTTAACACTTCATAGATCGAATGCAGCTTCACATCATAACATGATGTTCATAGAATGGAAGAGCTTCATGGTTAAAGGGTTCAATCATCCATAGTGTTATCTTCTTTACTTGCTTCAGCTTCATCCTTCTTTAACCCATAGATACATGTCTGCTCTTCACGTGGTTGAATATAATACCTTTCGGTAATTCCATCATTCCCATCTTCACTCCATTCGGATCAATACAGACACAGTCTCACAAACACACACATGTCGTGATACATTTACAATTACGTTCGCGACCGGAATTGTAACTGTATCCTTCCATACGTGTACCCGGTAACCCTTCTGTGCATCACCTACTTATCACCCTTCAAATATCCAGCATTAACTCTACTTGTCAAGTTCAAGTCCATGTCCTTTGAACTAGTAGACTCAACAACATTGTCTACCAATCACTTCACTCTTCACCTACCTTTAAACTTCATTTAACTTCATGTACTTCATAATCATCATACACATTTAACCGGCTATAACTTTTCACCGATCTTCACACATTTCCACGCACTTGAGGCATCAACGTCATTAAAGTTTGCTACACGGTGTTTACTCTCGACACATAAGGATTCAATACATAGAAACCTCTCCAACTTCGTTACTTTCTGCACCGGTCAACACAAGCATGGCCATACAAACACGCTCGCGTCGTGATACGCTTGCAATTATGTTCCGGACCATAATTGTAATTGTATCCTTTCACACGCATGTTCGTTACCACGTTTGTGTATCGCCCCTTTTTCCCATCAATTCCATTTCACATGATTTTCAGCACATATACAACATCTCATATCCTTTACGGTCCTTGTCACTAACCCCATGGCTAGACAACATTGATGGAACACCATCTCACCTAATCCTCCAACCTTTGTCCATCTCAACAACTTCTCACATAATATAAAGCACAAGTTTATCAAATTCAGTTAGAGGAATAGAAGATCACCTCGAGGACCGTCTATCGTAGCAATAGGATAACTTAGCGACGGGAAAAACGAGAAATAAAAGAATAAAGGCTAAAAACATATTCACATATCAATAAACAATCACCATATAGCCTTAATCCTACACTCTCACTCATCCCAAACCCGTCCTAAGGCATTTCATCTCAAAGCTAAGCATACCTACTTAAGCCTAACTTGTCATCTATCAGTTTAAGTCCAATTCCTATGGCACACTTATAGTCATTGGTTCACTTAAACCATTTCTCTGATACCAACTTGTAACACCCTTCGTTTAAAAATACGGGTTTCAAAAAATTTTCGCCTAACGACGTTAAAATAGAGCGGAAGAAACTTTAAAAGTCCAAACCAATTAAAATCTGTTTGGTTTCCTTATTCATTGGTGTTACTTATTCGTACCATCAAAACAAGTCTAAATAGAAACCCGTCGGCTGCCCAACACAAAACAACCGACTACATAACATGCAAACTTCATAAAAGACAAACATAAACAAATGTCTATAAAAGTTCAACATCTATGGGTAGCTAAGTTCAACAGCAAGCTATCTACCCATTCCTCGCTCTTCTTCATCAACTACCTCAGCTACGCTAAACCTGAGGGAGCAACACATTTCAAAAGACAAGTGTTAGCTAACGAATTAGCTAAGTAAGATAACACTTAAGTTATAAAACATTTGTCCATTTCAAACATTATGGATTTATATACTTCATTAAGGCACAACACACATCAAACATACCACGTCATCAACATAACATATTAGGATGAACCACCCTAAATGTGTCTATCCTGCTTTACTTCATTACACACATATAACCACATAACTGCTTTCTACATTTAACTGCTTTTCTACGTTTTAACTGCTTTACTACATTTTAACTGCTTTTCTACGTTTTAACTGCTTTACTACATTTTAACTGCGTCAATGTGTAACATAAGTTACACCCGACTAGATGACAACCATTCAGTTGAACATCAAACGTCGTTAAGGAATGGCAAGCCAATCCCGGAGTAATCTGTATGTACAAGACAAATGAGGGCGGGTCAGACCCCTCGTATTACTCAACTGCATCTCAATGACCATGTTGCTAGGAGCCACCCAAGCAACCTACGTCAACGCACTTAGCCGGGCTAGGGCAAGCACGGGTTAAGCTTAACACTTTCCTGCATCAAATTTTTAACGAGCTCAAACCTGCATCTCATTTAGTTTAGGTGACTACATTACCTAAACATTTACTACGTTTACTGCTTTTACGTTTTGGGCCCTTAAACGTGCACGTGTCATGGCAACTTAACAAGTCTAGTGAACTAGATGAGCAAGCCATACAATCATGCACAAAACAACACATGCTACATATACTACATCTCAATGCATCACAAGATACTACATATCACTTCATAACATAACGCTACATTATACTTCATATCATAACATACACTACATTATACTTCATATCATAACATACACTACATTATACTTCATTTGGGACTGCATTTCAGGTCTCAATGGTCAACTACATAACCCACATCACCTCCCGTGTAACCCCGAATACCCACAAACAATTCAAGATATAAGTTGGGAAGTTATTATTTGAAACCATCTTTTCGTTGAACCCTCAGCGTCTCAAAGTAGTGTATCTTACCTCGTGACGATCAATAAGCAACGTTAATGTATCTTGTTTGTGATCCCGACTACCTATCTCGAGTTCATAGTCATTAAACCTGTATAAACCCAACCTAATAAGGTTATAAGACCATACATTAACTTAGGTACACTTATAGGACCCATAAACGCTTGTTTCGGACCTCAAACGGGCTCACAGACCCTTTATGCGGCGCATGCTTTGAATATGTGTCGCATATTTGCTTCAAAAATCACCCAGAAACCTCCCAGCCCCGATATGCGCCGCACATAGGTTTTATGCGCCGCATATGGAGTGCTTGTCTAAAGACTGACTCGCGCCCTTCACTTGCAGGCGACTTTTCGACCTCAAGACGACTAAATGAGTCAAAAGTTAGTTCTTATTAAATGTAGGGAATTCAAAGACCTTTCCAGAAATATAAAGTTTGACTCTTGAAATTCTCTAATGAATTAGTTATGGCGTCTGCAAAACAGACCTACAGAATTCGTCTTAAATCCGACCACTTCTGGAAATGGACATTTTTCACCCATATCTGGGAAAAATCAAAAGAAACATTGTTCATACCGAATCAAGAGAACACATAGACCTTTTCAAAAATATAAGATTCATCTCATAACTCTTTTAATTGAAAGAGATATGATTTTTGCAATATTACTAAATTTTCAGATCTAGTAAACCCTTAGTTTTTGCAAACAATTTTGACCATCAGATGACCATAGCAACCATCACGACCTATAAACCTCATATGCACCCAAAATATGACTCATATGATGATTTCACATGATCACTTGTTCCAGGAACAAGAGGATACAATTACAATACATTAAATTACCCAAAAACCTCAATAATCGACAATGAAACATAATCAAATCAATCTCAACCCTAGAGACCAGAAGCAAGATCCATATGATCGACTCTTATGATCACAAATCAAAGGGAAATCATCTATATTACCTGTAGATGAAAGCAAGGATGAGAGATCTTGATCAAACTTCACTTGAATCACACGTTTTGATGGATTTTCGCTTAAGAAATTAATGGGGATCAAGGGGGTGGCTAGGGTTTTGAGGAGTGATAATATTATCAGCAAATAAACAACTAATGATCATCCTTAGGACCTTAAACCCGTTTTTGACTTTCACACTATGTCAAAATTGGTCCCTAAGCTTCGTAAAGTCGTATTATTAGCCCAAAACACCTATTGGGACTATATACAACTCATTATACACTTTTAACACCTCAAAAAGCATATAACTACATCTTTAACACATTACTACATTAATCAATAAGACATTCAAGTCTCACACACATAACATATTATCCACATATAAGCATTAAATCTACCATAAACTTAACGAACACGTTATGTTGACTTAACGACTCTAGTCAACCGTTAATTAAAAATATTGGGATGTTACATCTGTCTATGCAGATTACCAAGATTAGTTTCTTCACTTGTTTTTGGCTGTGGTTGTGGCTGTGTAGTCTCAAGAACAGTAACAACTGGCACACTTTGTGAACCACCAGTAGCAGCAGAAGTCTCTTGTTCCCTGACAAGTGTTCTTCTTTTAGGTATAGGCTGCTCTAGCACCCTATCTTCATCCGTTTCTCTCCTTCTTCTTCCTTGAGCTGCCTCAGTAGGTTTAGGAACCATCTTAGATCCAACTCTGATGAATGCATGAGATCTGTAAGGATCTTCATCACCATCACTGCTGGAATCATCATCAGAATGGATAGAAGGCTCTCTGTCTGCTTGAACATCAGCAACAGCCTTTCCTCTACCTTCAGCATTCACACCAGATCCACTAGCCTGACCCACTCCTGACTCACTAGCTTCTTCAGTACCAGACCCACTAGCTCTAGCTGCTTCAGAACCAACTGCAGCTCCAGCTACATAATCATCTATATCTCGGTCAAGGTCCGCATCTACTAGGTCATCAACATTTGCATTGTACCTTTGCACTTGGGCAATATCACCATCTGGATCAGCCATCTCTTCCAATAAATCATCTACAATCTCAGGATTGGCTCCAGGTTGGTTTATCACATCATCTGCAATCTGTACAACAACTTCAGGCTCTTCTGGTGCATCTTCCTGAACTACTACGTCATGTAACTGCTCAACATTCTCAGCAGCTTCACCACCCTCTGGCTGAGGCCCTTCATAAGCTGATATGACCCCATCAGTAGGTGTTATGTAGTTGGCATTGACGATTGCACCAAATAATGCTACATTTTGTGCATTTGGATCATTCTGGTATCGAGACACAAACTCATCATAACCACGTCGGATGATCGAGCTCACTTGCTTCACTTCTCCTACAGCAGGTAGATTTGGAAGTCGAGCATTGATTATCTTCATCACGAACCGAGGATACATCAAAAACCTCCTCTTTCCTGTGGCTGTGATCTGTTTCTTCATCTCATCGAAGAAGAATTTCAAGAAACTATACGGCTTGTTAAATACCAAGCCCACCATTTATGCTTGGGCTGCCTGGTTCAATGTATCATAACCAGACTTCTTGTTGCTTAAACTAACCAGCAACACATGCACAAGATACCTCCACCTGCCATAAAAACCCTTCTTGAACAGAGTTTTACTTGACATATCTGCAGCAAACCCCATTCTTTTGAAAGCACCTTGAATGACTTCATGTCTGAACTTGGTGAGACCTGTAGCACCACCTTCTTGTTCAACTGTGCCCAGATTAAGAATGTTAATGAGATCAGCAGCTGTGAACTGTATCTGCTGCCCAGCAACTATGGTACGAAAAATATACACATCTCATGCCTTCACACAGTCAGCATTATTCCAGAAATCTCTGAGATAATCTAAATATATGACTGGAGAATGTGTAAGAACATGATGAATCCTTGATCTTCTGAAGAAGGCAAATATTTCGTGATAATAAGCCGTCCCTTCCTGATTATCATCGAAGTTCATCACGTAATTATGACCTGCTATGAAATTTCTTGCCATTTCTGTAATCAATAACAAATAATTAATTACTCAAATAGACATAAAAATTCATATGCATAACATACACAACTAAATTTATCCCGGTAATTTAGTCAAAAGCATAAATTATCCCTGTAATTTACAATATAACATAAATTATCTCTGTAATTTAGTTAAGCATCATTAACTCATTTTCAAATATTTATTAACATAAACTTTTGAAAATCTGTTAAATTAACTTTAATTAACCCTGTAATTAAGTTAAAGATATATTAACTCATTTTCAAATTTTTATAAAAATAAACTTTTGAAAATCTGTTAAATTAACTTTAATTAACCCTGTAATTAAGTTAAAGATATATTAACTCATTTTCAAATTTTTATAAAAATAAACTTTTGAAAATCTGTTAAATTAACTTTAATTAACCCTGTAATTAAGTTAAAGATAAATTAACTCATTTTCAAATTTTTATAAAAATAAACTTTTGAAAATCTGTTAAATTAACTTTAATTAACCCTGTAATTAAGTTAAAGATATATTAACTCATTTTCAAATTTTTATAAAAATAAACTTTTGAAAATCTGTTAAATTAACTTTAATTAACCCTGTAATTAAGTTAAAGATATATTAACTCATTTTCAAATTTTTATAAAAATAAACTTTTGAAAATCTGTTAAATTAACTTTAATTAACCCTGTAATTAAGTTAAAGATATATTAACTCATTTTCAAATTTTTATAAAAATAAACTTTTGAAAATCTGTTAAATTAACTTTAATTAACCCTGTAATTAAGTTAAAGATATATTAACTCATTTTCAAATTTTTATAAAAATAAACTTTTGAAAATCTGTTAAATTAACTTTAATTAACCCTGTAATTAAGTTAAAGATATATTAACTCATTTTCAAATTTTTATAAAAATAAACTTTTGAAAATCTGTTAAATTAACTTTAATTAACCCTGTAATTAAGTTAAAGATATATTAACTCATTTTCAAATTTTTATAAAAATAAACTTTTGAAAATCTGTTAAATTAACTTTAATTAACCCTGTAATTAAGTTAAAGATATATTAACTCATTTTCAAATTTTTATAAAAATAAACTTTTGAAAATCTGTTAAGTCAACTTTAATTAACCCTGTAATTAAGTTAAAGATACATTAACTCATTTTGAAATATTTATTAACATAAACTTTTGAAAATCTGTTAAATTAACTTTAATTAACCCTGTAATTAAGTTAAAGATATATTAACTCATTTTCAAATTTTTATAAAAATAAACTTTTGAAAATCTGTTAAATTAACTTTAATTAACCCTGTAATTAAGTTAAAGATATATTAACTCATTTTCAAATTTTTATAAAAATAAACTTTTGAAAATCTGTTAAGTCAACTTTAATTAACCCTGTAATTAAGTTAAAGATATATTAACTCAAAATCTTTACACAAAATTCTTTAACAAAATTCTTTAACTTTTCAACGATCAATCTTTCCAAAACTTTCTCGAATTTAGCTTTCCCGAATCTGCACCACTTGCAACAATCCATATTTCTAACCAGTTATAAAATTGATTCTTCATTCTTATACATCCCCCTCAATTTTATGACTAGGAAGTATAACGATGACTAATCATTATAACAACCATCATTCTTATGTACTCCCCCTCAATTTATGACTAGGATACATAACTATGATGGAACAAAATATTGATTAAATACTTCATATTCTTATGAAAACACAATTGACTAGGTACTCCTCCTCAATTTAAGACATGTTTTCATAACTATATGATCTAAATAATCAATGCTTAAACCTTTCACATTCATATATGTTTCTATATCTAAGGTAGTAAAGACCTTTCATATTCAAACAATATATCTATGTCTAAGGCATAAAATATTAACTATGTAGCCTTTCACATTCAAACATGACATTTCTATGTCTAAGGCATAATATAGTCAATAACCTTTCATATTCACTTAACGTCTATGACTAAGATTTTCTTAATCTTCTTCATTCACATTAAGTCTATATCTAAGGATTTATTTAACCTTTTACATTCACATTATGTTTATGTCTAAGATTTTAATAATCTTCTACATCCACTTAATGTCTATGTCTAAGGTTTTTCAAGTATGAAGTTGATAATCTTTCATATTCTATATCTAAGATCTTCAACTAATAGAAATACAGCTATCATCATCTGTAATTACTATATAAATATATATTATAAAAACCTGATGTTCTTAGCTCTTTAAATATCAAGACAATGCATTTGTCTTGAACATTTCAGTCTTTTGCTCAGAAATCCTTCCTTGAGATTGACTTCTCTGCAAATACACTGAAACAAGAACAAAAAATAATTTCGAGACAACAAAAATTAATTGCTATACCCGAAACTTGATCCTCTGAAACTTCAGATTTGAAAAGCAAACTTCAAACTCTCTGTATCATCATGATAATCAACTAATGCACCATAGCTTCTTGTAGTTCTCCCCCTCAACAATAAATCCCTCCAAATTAAGCATATCTCGAGTCCCTGCTCGCCTTGCCTAATCGGCATGTAATAGAGAGGTAAAATTTCCAACAATCAATCCTGAACTAGTTGACTTCCATGAAAACCAGAAACTTTGAAACTTGAATCACAAACTTCAGGAACATGGAACCTGTTTCAAAAGCAATATTCCTCATGTCTCCGTAAATTCACAACTGTGAATGTTTCTTCTGATTACTTGCAAAGTCTTCAGACAAAACATGTAAAATACAGCTTCTTGTGCTTACACCTGCTAAAAAAAATATTTCACACTTGTATGTGCAGGTTTTATATAAGCGTAAAAAAAATAAATGAAAATGATAATGTTATTCTTCATTATTTCATCACTATTACATTTGATAGTAACGACTTAATCTAGAACTACATTCTTCATTTTCTTCTCCAAATTTGTTATTCTTCACTATCATAAGTCATAAACATATGACATTATCTTAGTCTAGAACTACAAATCTTCAAGAACTTGAACCAAACTAAACCCTTATAATCGAGATTTTAAGGTTCAAAAGTAAGAATCTTAAGATCCCTGTCTTATCATTCTACGGATACTTATCAAAAAAATATAGAATCTTAAGATCCCTGTCTTATCATTCTACGGATACTTATCAAAAAAATATAGAATCTTAAGATCTCGGTCTTATCATTCTATGGATAACCTAAACTAAGGTCTTCCAACGCAAACTTATATAGATTCCGTTTCTAAAGTCACTTGTCTTTAACTCTGTAAAAACATCTAACTGAAACCTAATCTCTTATATTTTTGCAAACGAGATCTTAATCATGCAAAACTCCCTTTTACCATATGGAATACTCCTATGATTGCCTCATCAAACTAGTATTCATCTTGGTTAAACTGGATATATTTGCATGATCCATATCTTGCTTCCATGGTGAGATCTTGCTCGACAACCTACAAAAATGAATATTTGTCCGCTGTCCTGCACATCTCAACACATACACATAAAATCTTCTCAAAGTAAAATCATACAATCTAAAGAATTGAATAAAATAGCAAGATAAAAATGAATATACTTAGCAATCTATTATTAGCCTAAATCACTTTAAGGTCAAATAATTCACTGCAAGCACTTTCAAATTATGCACATAGTTTATCAAAATTATTTAGAATCTCTGTTCCAAATCTTTTTGATTCAAAAATCTTTCAAAGATCAAATTCAAAACTATGAACAACTCTGTGTCCATTCTAATGAAAATCTTCTTTCTAAAATATAAAATGATTCTTTTAAAGATAAAATTCAAAAACTATGACCATCTCTGTGTTCATTCTTAAGAAAATCTTCTTTCTAAGAATCAATGTAAAAGCATTAACTCAATATCTGTTTATTGAAATTAACAACTCTGTGTCCTTTTCCTTAAACCCATATTCTGTTAATGTGACATACTTTCTTTTAGCTTTTGATCACAACACTACCGCTTAACTACCCTACTCGTTTATTCATTGTTCCATAAGAACGTAGTTGAGTCCTCTTGGAAACTAGATTCTATTCTGACTATATCTCTCGTGCAATAGGAACTTTTATTTAAACAATACAATGAAAATAAAAATTTAAACATTTCACGAAAAACATAACACATACACACACATACACTAAACATAAACGAATAACATAGTTACAAGAGCTAAAGTTACTGCTGATTAGATCAGATTAGCATGTTACATAAGCCTACTAGCGAGAAATAATTCTCTTATTATTAGTTATGAACAGTGATCCAAAAACGATTACCAATATGTTTGTCCTCTTAAACACTCGGTACTTCCAGTCTCCTTTTTGGTTTGTGACTCTTTCGACATACCCCGGCCAAGGACAGTCACCATGCAACCCGAGTAGCCTAATATGTCACTTAATCACGTTTGCGAACTTAAGTGACCCACATTCAGATATACTCCCACAATCGACACAAGCACTAAGATTAAGACATTTGGTGAGTAAAGTGAGAAAGTCTTTAAGAATCAAGTCAGCGGTGACAGGTCGGTGATTCCTCACGCGCAAAGAGACTTAACTTGACTCACGTATGGAAATATACTCAACATTGCATAATGCCAAGTACTTGCATATTTGTGACATCATTTTAAAGCACTTATGAAAACCCGTGACTTTCGATGAGACCCGTGTAGCGAACTTTCTGACAACATATCCCAAGTTGGAAGCTTTAGGTAGGCTAGGTATACAAAGACACCCCAAGGACTTACTTGTTCGAATCTCAAAGGCCACATTAGCTTCATATTTTCAACAGATTTATTAGATATTTGCATATCTTGTCACAAATATACATCTGAAAAAGCAATACATACACATATATGTACCCGAGACCTTCTATATAAAGACCAAATATACATAATTACAATGCAAGATCTTTCATAAGATTTAAAGGACTTGTCTATTTTAAGAACAAGCATTCTCAGCCATATATCTGAATACGTTTCCCATAAAAACATTGTATACATTTAAGTTCAGATTATAAGGAAACCTTGGTACTTTATGCCTATCGATACATCATATAATGGTATCACTGAACTAAGTAATTTAAAGTACAATTCGGTAGGCTTAAAAGCTAAAGTATCGTCACGTCTAATTATCTTGATGCAGTGACCTTACTCTTTTTATTATATTTCTTTTTCTTTTCTGATATTTTCTGATTTTTATTTTGCTTTTCTAACACTATCTGACACACATACATTACGACACAAACACTAATTCATTTTACAAAGTTCCTTTTGAGAGACACTGTCACTATAGATTTCTCATTCCAATCAATTGGACTAACAAATCGAAACGAGTTCGGTCGAAAGCCTTAGTGAACAGATCAACTAAATTAAAGTCTAGGACTATTAATTTCTTTTCAGCACAATCACGTATAAAATGAAACCTTATGTCTATGTGCTTAGTCCTACTGTGCTTAACAGGATTATTGGTTATGGATATGGTGGATTCATTGTCTATCTTTATGGGAGTACAAAGGAAATTCTGACCGTAATCACGCAGTTGTTGCTGAATCCATAGAACCTGTGAACAACATCCACCATCTGCCATGTATTCCGCCTCGCAAGACGAGATTGCAACAAAAGTCTGCTTCTTACATTGCCATGAAACCAATCTTCCCCCTAAGAACTGACATCCACCTGAAGTCGATTTCCTATCAAAATTGCAGCCTCCATAGTCAGCATCTGTATAAGCCACAAACTCAAATTCTCCCCCAATTGAATACCAGAGACCTAGTACTGGTTGCCCTTTGAGGTAGCGAAGAATTCGCTTAACAGCTTTCATGTGACTTTCCCTGGGACATGACTGAAAACGAGCACACAAACAAACCGCAAACATGATATCTGGTCTTGATGCTGTAAGATACATCAATGAACCTATCATGTCCCTATAACGAGTAGGATCAACTTCTGGATCATTGAAAGAGAACATCCCAAGTTGATGGTTCTTTTGTATAGGAGTATCCATCGGTGAAGTATCTTCCATGCCAAATCGTTTCAAGATATCTTGTGCATACTTCGTCTGATGAATGAAGAATCCGTCCTTTTTTTGTTCAACCTGCAAACCTAAAAAGAAGTTCATCTCTCCCATAGCGCTCATCTCAAAAGTCCCTTTCATAATCCGCTCAAATTCCTTGCACATCTTTTCGTCTGATGATCCAAAAATAATATCATCCACGTAAACTTGTACAAGTTGGAAATCCTCTCCCTTCCATTTTGTAAACAACGTACTATCGATCAATCCTCTTTCAAAACCATTCTCAAGAAGATGCTTCGACATTTTGTCGTACCATGCCCTTGGAGCTTGATGTAATCCATACAAAGCCTTATTCAGTCGATAGACTCTATCAGGATGATCTGGATCTTCAAACCCTGGCGGTTGAGTGACATACACTAATTCCTGGATAGTACCGTATAAGAACGCGCTCTTGACATCCAACTGATATTCCTTAATGTCCTTGAAAGCAGCAAATGCTAGAAACAAGCGAATAGCTTCTAGCCTAGCAACCGGTGCAAACACCTCAGTGTAGTCTAACCCATCCTGTTGAGCAAAACCTTGAACGACTAGCCGAGCCTTATTACGTGTCACAATGCCTTTTTCATCCTTTTTGTACCTAAGAACCCATCTGGTGCCGAAAGGATACTCTCCCGGAGGTAGATCAACAAGCTCCCAGACCTGGAGTTTGTCAAACTGAAGTAGTTCCTGCTGCATTGCTTCAACCCAAGATGGATCTTTTAAAGCCATTTGAATATTATTTGGCTCTTCTTGAGATACAAAGCAACTGAACATACATTCATCAACTATACCGTTTTCTTTCATCTCTGCAAATAAACCAGATAGCTTATTAATTTGAGCTCTTGTCTTAATCCTTGCACTTGGTTCACCAATAATGTCCTCAACTGGATGGTACTTGTTGACTCTATGCTGTATAGCTTTATCAACTTGAAGATTTACATCCAAATTTGAACCTATTTCTCCATGAGGAAGTGGAGTAACTGGTTCCAATTCTTGTGCACTTGTATCTTCAGTATCCTTTGATGGACCATCTGCATTGATGTTGCGAGAAGTTGACACAAGCTCTGTATCTTGATCTTTTCTTGATACCTCATTATTCTTTGATGCTGTAGTAGTCACGGATTCTGAAGGAGTAGTAGACCCTGCTTCGATATTCTGATCACGTAGCAATGCTACATCATCCACCTCTGAACTACCATTATCACTTCTGATTCTCTTTACTCTTGTGTTGTACTGATTTTCAACTCTTTCCAAGATATCCATGAGGATTTGAGCAGTCTCATCCTTGGTCTTCAAGAAAAATACCCACGAGAATCTAGAATAATCATCAGTAACTACAAGACAGTAGTACATAAACCCTATGCTTCGAACATTTACTGGTCCAAATAAATCCATGTGTAGTAGCTGAAATGGAGCGGCAATAGAATTCTGAGTCCGGCTTGTGTGACTTTTTAGTTTGTTTTCCTTTTAAACACGACACACATTTATCCTCTACCATAAATCTCTTATTTGGAACACCGAGAACCAATCCATTGCTTGTAATATAATTCACTTTTCTGAAATGGATATGACCCATCCTTCTATGCCATAGCAGAGACTCATCTTCAGAAGCTTTGGAGAGCAGACAAACTGGCTCCACTGAATCAATTACACCTAATTTGAGACCATATATGTCCTTCTTTCTTGGAGCCTTCGGTAAAATCCATTCCTCTGGAATAACATAACCTGGTTTCAAGATAAGAGCTTCCCTTTCTGTAAAGTGAACAGGATTCCCTTTGTCGCATATTTGAGATACGCTCATCAGATTATGCTCCAGCTGCTCAACAAAGTTCACATTATCCATTTTAATCTTCCCATTGACGACTTTTCCAATACCAAAAATACTTCCGCCCTTGGGACCAACAAAACTAACATAAGACCCTTTAACAGGTGTAAACTCCGTTAACAGTCTCTTGTCACCAGTCATATGTCTTGAACATCCACTATCAACAAACCATAACCCTTTAGTTCTCCTTAGTGGCTCCTTATGTTCAACAACCTCAAGATGTGCCATCAAGCTCGTCTCAACTTCGGCGACATCTTCGTTCTCAGCTCTTACTGGTTCTGATGATTCAGGTTCCTCTTCTACCCTCTGATGAACACTACCATGATCATTGGCACATACCATAGGATCAAATGAATTATCAGCAAGATCATATATTTCTTCATCAAGGTCTTGAATTATTGCCATGAATGCATGATTCTGATCATCGGTACTAGTTGAACCTCAATTATAAGTACCATCAGATTGAACAACTAAAGCTCTTGAGTTGTCCGTTTCTCTTGAGCTTCGGTTCCCAGTATTAGCATATTGATGTCCGGAATTCTGACTCACTATAGAACCACTTTGATTGAAGTTCTGACGGCCGGTAGCTGAATTGTTGTCCCGTCTTGGCCTCTGACACTCTCTTGCAAAATGTCCAAAACCATCACAGTTATAACACTTCACCTTGGTCTTGTCAAACCCTACTTTGCCATTCACAACCTTCCTTCCGGTTCTATTTGTGAAACGCTGAACTCTCAATGTTAACATAGCTAATTGCCAGTTCAGATCCATTTCTTCCAAGTCATCTGGATCAACTTGCTTGTAATCCTCCCTAACCAAATCAGGATTAGTTAGTTTTCCTCCAATTAACTTTTCATGAGCAGACACAAATGAAGCGGGCATGCCCAAATGTCCCTCAGCAGATCTTATGCTCATCGACATCCCTGTGTAACCCGAGCTTGGAGAATTACCATTCTGAATCCCATTATGCACTACCATGGCCGATTCTGGAGAAGTTACAAACATCAAGTTGCTATCAGAATCCGTTGACATCTTCATCTTGTCATCATCTCCACTATAGAAGGCAGTAATCCCTCCACTTGAAGATTTTGCAGAAGGAACGCTTGATTTGCTATGATAAAGTTCAGGACGCTGAACAAAATCACTGCTACCTGCTTCCTTCGACTTTCGTTTCATATCTTGACCTCTCAGCTTTCGAATGATCTGATCAAGAGTCCATGTGCTAAATTCGGGATTTTGTTGGATTGAAGTTACAAACCCTTCCCACTTAACTGGAAGAGCTTCCAACAACTTCTCGATGATATCTTCTGGATCAGGTTTGTACCCAAAGTATGCAAGCTCAACCAGCAGATGACTGTAACGAGTCAAGATCTCATCAAGAGGTTCATCTTTGAAGCTAGTAAAGACATAATACTGCTTCTTTAGCAAATCCTTCCTTCTCTTCTTGAGATCATCATCACCTTCACAATGCTCTTTGAGTGCATCCCATAAGCCTTTTGCACTGTCATACATTTCAAACAAGTGCAAGAATTCCCCTTGGAGAACCATTCGAAGTGATCCTAAATCTTTACTTTCTGCTTCGTAATCTTTCTTTTGATCGACAGTCATTTACTCATACGAAGCCGCTTTTCCACCACCAGAACCAGTAGGTTCTTTGTCACTTTGCACAGTGGGATGAACATAACCATTAACAATACATATCCACATCCTCACATCCATTAACCTGCAATATGACTCGAATCTGCCCTTCCAACTGAAATATCTATCAAGGCTTATTAACTTGGGCGGTGAGTTGGCCTTTCCGGTTTCGTGATCCATCAGAATTAGTTGATTCAACAAAGATTGATAATTTGCGGGTAATTGAGACGTCATTTTCTCCGAGCTAGCAAAATTCACGAACTGTTTACAAAAATAAATGAGGTCGTAAAAGTTCACGAGGTCGTAAAGAAAAACGAGGTCGCAATTAAATACTCAAAGTCGTAATTGAACTGGCGAGGTCTTAAAGATCTCACGAGGTCGCAAACAAAATACGAGGTCGCAATTGAACATGCGAGGTCGTAATTAGCTACCCAGGTCGCAATACGAGATGGATGAGGTAATACGAGCCCGCGAGGTCACAAACGATGCTGGAATCCTTATATCTCTTGAATTCGAAACCCTAAAAACCAACAACAATACCTTCGACTGCTGCAAATACAAATAGAGGTCACAAACAAGATTTTCGATCGTAAACTCGTGAAAGAATCACGTCTAAACGACCCTAAATCAATATTGTCTATCACCAACAAGCTATAACCTTCCGGTATTAAACCAAGAGGCTTTGATACCAATTGTAAGTCCCCTGGTATGGATTGTTAATAGCTTGCTCCAGTTATCTTGAGGTCCGGAATCCCTCACTATAACTTGGTAATCAACAATAAGCCCCTAGATCACCTGCTGCCTCGCAGATCTTCTTCGGGCTAGCGGAACAACCTTTAACGACTTAACCTGCACAAGTATGCTTGGTATTTCGACAAATGTTCAACCCTAAACTCTGTTAAGGTTCGGTTTATATAGGTAACACCCGACATGGGCTTCAGCGAGTCGGCCTCGCAAATCCAGCCCAGCCCGTCACTAATGCGAGGTCGCATTCTGTGATTGGCCTCGTATTTGACCCTGCAAATACGGAGTCGTATTCCCTATGTGAAATGCGAGGTCGCATTTCACACTTAGCAGATTTATTACACATTCAATACTTCAACTTAATCTAGTATTCTATGCATAATACTAAGTTCATTAATGACAATCACATTACAAAGACATATAACAATATAAGCCCAAACAATCTAGACTGCTATTCACATAGATGTGCACTTACCCTGGCATAAATCCAAATTGGTTCTCTACCACCTTCGTAACCCTCCTAAGCCTCATCCCAATCACTCTCTCCCATAGCTTCATGGTATGGCTTAGGAGTTTTATGCCCCTATAGTTGCTACAACTCTGCACGTCCCCCTTGTTCTTATAGATAGGTATAACCTCACTAAGTCTCCATTCTTCTGGCATCCTTGCACTTGTCCAAATCTTGTTGAAGAGGCTTGTCAACAAGCTTCTCCCCGCGTCCCCCAGGCATCTCCATGCCTCAATAGGAATTTGATCTGGACCTACTGCTTTGTTTCTCCCCATCTTCTTTAGAGCGAACCTTACTTCCTCTTGCCTGATCCTCGTGGCATCGTCGTCGTCGTAGCGTGGGTCTAAGTGTGTACCGTCAACTCCTCCTTCACTTTGCCCCGACCCTCTCCCATTAAATAGATTTGCGAAGTACTCTTCCCATCTTTTCCTAATGTCTCCCTCCTTCACAATGCTCCGTCCGCTTTTATCTTTTATATAAATGACGTCTCCTAAATCTCTACGTCTTCTCTCCCTTGCTTTAGCAATTCTGAAGATATCATTTTCGCCTTCTTTGGAATCTAGTTTCTTATACAGTTCTTCGTACGCTCTTTCTTTTGCTCTAGCTACACTCTTCTTTGCTTCTTTCTTGGCTTCATAGTACCTCTGCCTTGCCAAGGACCATTCTTTATTTGTCCCGTTCCGACGGCTCTTGATAAGCTCTCTAAAGCAACTATGTTTTGTCGCGACCTTGGTCTGGACCTTTTTGCTGATCCACCAAGATTCCCTACCTACTTTACGCTGGATTCCTGTCCCTCTAGTTACCCCTAGTACCTCTTTCGCCGTCTCCCTCATACCCTCTTCCAAGTGTGTCCACAACTGATCAGCTTCCATATGCGAATCGTCTTGGATCTCCCTCGTGAACCTCGTGCTCGTCGTCAACCTAAACGTCTCTGCTGCTTCACCCATTAGGTTTTTCCAGAGGATTCTTGGCTTTACGGCCTTCTCTATCTTGATTGGTCGTCTACTCAAGAGCAAATCTATGACCAACAGTCTATGTTGGGAGTAGCAATCCTCTCCAGGGAGGACCTTGCAATCTTTGCAAGCCCTAAAGTCGTCTTTACCCACCAGGAAGTAATCAATCTGGGTCTTATGTCGGCCGCTCTGGAAGGTAATCAACTGGGTATCCCTTTTTCGGAAGAAAGAGTTGTGCGATGACCAGGTCGTGTGCTGTAGCAAACTCCAATATCGTGCGTCCATTTTCATTCCTCTCTCCAAACCCTAATCCCTCGTGGACACCCGAGTAGCCGTCTGCCTCTACTCCTATATGCCCGTTTAAGTCTCCTCCTAAAACTAGACGTTGGTAATCAGGGCAACTCCTAACAAGCTCATCTAGCGAGTCCCAAAAACTCTTCTTCTCTACCGCTCCGAGACCCGGCTGGGGAGCATACGCGCTAATCACGTTTATTTTCTCCTCTTGTATCACCAATCTCACCAACATCAACCTATCCCCGTGTCTTTCCACTTGCACTACATAGTCTTTAAGTCGTTCTGTCATGATGATACCTACTCCGTTTCTCGCCGAAGGCGCTCCAGAATACCATAGCTTGTATCCATTGACCTCTCTAGCGCTTTCCCCCGTCCACCTAGTTTCTTGAAAGCATGCAATGTCTACCTTACACCTAGTCAAGGCATCTCCTAGTTCTAAAAGCTTACCAGTAAGGGTACCCATATTTCAGCTCCCGAATCTTAACTTAAAGGTTCTCTTTACTCTAGCCTTAACCCCCCTATGCCTGCCCGCCCCTGAAACTGAAGGACATGACCTCACGAAACCATGGTAATGCGACAACTTAAACTAAAAACCTTCAATAATTATCGTAACAACAATAAAATATAATAAAATATAAAGCCCGTCAATCAATACTAATTATAGTAGCACAAAAGCAACAACAACAGGGGTAAGAGCAATGAAACTTATTAAGAGTAATATGCTTAATTGTAACACCCCAAGCCACGGCTCAGAATATCACGGAAATCATATAGCACAAGGTGGGATTAATGTAGAACCTGAACTAAATGCAAATAAAGGATTCAGGGAATCCATACAATAAAAGAAACAAGTATCAAAATATAACAGAAGCAAGTAATCGTCAAGGTTTACAAAACGACATCGAAAGAATGCTATCAATCCTAAGTACAATGCAACATAAGGCAAATGGATCCTTGA
>CM067169.1:34418671-34493671 GCA_034093135.1 Erigeron breviscapus | reverse complement strand
ATTTATTAACGTCAGATCATGTATCATACGTATGTAAGACCATAATGTATATCAAATGCGTATCAATAACGTCATCAATGCAACAATAACAGTATGTTTGAGTGTGCACCGCACAAGTCAAGTATAACAAAGCGTATATGAACATCCCAACACATTCCCAATATCCATCAATTCCTCTAAACAACGCGTACATCCACTTCGGAGGGTTTTACTTTCATCAAGTTCTAGATGCTTATGTATAGGGTCACCCGCAGCCTTCCCACCACACCTAAAACTCTTTGAAAGTAAAACCGACCTCCATGTATGTACTTCTATCCTAGAGAATTACAATATCACAAACACACTCGTAAACCATCACTCGATCAATCATAACTACATTGCACATACATTTCATACGACTTTACTTTTAAGGAATCATAGATGCTTATATATAGGGTCACCCGCAGCCTTCCCACCACATCTACAACTCACTAAAGGTATCATCATCTTCCATGTATGTACTTCTATCCTAGAGAATTACAATATCACAAACACACTCGTAAACCATCACTCGATCAATCATAACTACATTGCACATACATTTCATACGACTTTACTTTTAAGGAATCATAGATGCTTATATATAGGGTCACCCGCAGCCTTCCCACCACACCTACAACTCATTGAAAGTAAGACCGACTTCCATGTATGTACAACTATCCTAATCACAATATCAAATCACTACAAGATCATATGGAGTAAAACAACAGCGTATAATAAATGAGTACGCGATTTATTAACGTCAGATCATGTATCATACGTATGTAAGACCATAATGTATATCAAATGCGTATCAATAACGTCATCAATGCAACAATAACAGTATGTTTGAGTGTGCACCGCACAAGTCAAGTATAACAAAGCGTATATGAACATCCCAACACATTCCCAATATCCATCAATTCCTCTAAACAACGCGTACATCCACTTCGGAGGGTTTTACTTTCATCAAGTTCTAGATGCTTATGTATAGGGTCACCCGCAGCCTTCCCACCACACCTAAAACTCTTTGAAAGTAAAACCGACCTCCATGTATGTACTTCTATCCTAGAGAATTACAATATCATAAACAAGTTGGTTCCTTAGGTTTATGTTGAGTCACGAACCCACAATTACTTTCTTAACTTTACCGAGTGTGAAACATAACACTTTGACTAGACATTTTTAGAAATGCACGAAGATTCATACAAAATGAAGGTTACTACGTGAAACTAGACTCTCTTACCATTCCAACGATAGGTCATATGACTTATTTGGACTTACGGATCAAAAGTTATTAACGTTTGAAAACTGACGCGCGTAAGTTCCCAGAAGTATCTCACTGCGCCGCAGTCAAGGCATAGCCTTGCCACTGCGCCGCAGTGTGGCTATAGTCCTACCACTGCGCCGCAGTGGGGACTATGTCCTACCACTGCGCCGCAGTGGGGCAGCTCCCAGCCCAGCACCAGCAGCAGTTCAGCAGAAAATCGAACCCAAATGCCACAAAAACGACCCAATGACCTCCAAAACGATTTGTAAGGACTTAAAACTTATTTTGAAGCATATTTTAACATCATTACACATAACCTCACTAAACCCACACCTCAATTCCGCCTCTAATCACCAATTTACTCAAATCAAACTCAAACCCTAATTTTAACCTAATACAATTCTTGACCCAAAATCGGCCAAGATACGAAAGGGTCGTCTTAGAAAGGTGATTAACAACATAAAAGGGTAAGTTAGAAGTAAGGTTCACTTACCAAAGTCGTCTTCTCGGGCTCGAATCCGAATTTGACCCGAAAGTTTGTTTCTTTGAAGTTTTGAATCCAAATCTTTGACACGATGAAGATGAGGAGATGATGATAGTGATTGTTCCACTAATATAACCAGAGTAATACCGATCGATGAAGAAATCTAGAGAGAAGGAGGAGAGAAAGTGATGTTCTTGGATTTTTAGAATAAAAGGGAAATAGAAAGGAAAGGAAAAAGAAAGAAAGGAAGAGATAAAGGAGGATGCCCATGGGTCGCGGGTCGGTCCAGCCCACGGGTCGACCCGATCCACTTTCTAGTTAAGTTTAACATCCGTCTCGCATCGTATAATGTTTCAAATGCTCGGTATGTGGTCTCTCGACCCATTAAGCATATCCTACGTCATTATGTCTCAAAATGAGCCCAAACAAGTCACTAATTAGATTCGGTAGTCAAATTACGCGTAAAGTCAAACGGTCAAAATTTGCGGATGTTACATTAATAGATATAGAAATAAAAGCGATGAATTTTTTTTTTTTGAATCAATAAAAACTATTTTACTGTCAAATGAATAGATATAGCCAAAAAGTGTTAATTACATAAGCTTCATGGGTGAATACTGTCAAATGAATCATAACATCCACAATATATTTAAAAGAAATCCACTATTATTTAACACATTACAATAAAATAACCATAAAGATAATTATAAGTATAACGTGCCATGAATGAATAATGTTAAACAATATACTTTGAACAACAAAGTGGCTGATGGCAATTGATAGTGTAGATAAAAATTTTATCTAACTTTACTACCATCTAGGAATAAATAATAATGTATACAGATGATAAAGTTAAAGTCTTTTTGTTGTTGTTGGATAAAAAAGTCTCAAACTCTATTAACATATGAACCAGGAAGTAAACGCATATTGATATGTATGTTCCATCAAAAAAAAGGTTTCGTATTCTTAATTGATTGTTTCCGTTTCACCGAATCTTACCTTTTAAAAAAGTCAGTGGTTAAGTTCGAATAAAAAAGTCGTTGAACTCAAGTTTACCGTTAATCTTTTTGTTAGGAATATAATATAATCGATTAAATCAGTTTGGTTATTAGTTATTTAAATGTATTGATATTCTTAACTTGTCACTTTTATAGCAAAATCATGTAAAATATGTTTTTCTTTGATTTTAGTTTGTTTGTGTTTTTTTAAACTAGTACATATGATTAAAACTCGTTAGTCTAAGCATATATCTGGAAACAATCATGATATACGACAAGATTGAAGGTCAGAATGAAGAAAGAAAAAAAAAGCTAGATCTATTTTTAAGACAACTAGTTTTTTTTAACTCGCTAATTTTGAACAGCCAAAACCTCTCATCAGTCTCTCGAATTATTAAACATAGAATTGATTTCGTAATATCTATAAATAACTTTGTTTTTTTAACAATCAAATAAACCTCTCATCTTTCCGATTTTAATGCTTTCTTCTTCTAATGGATAAATTTACTTATGTTATTGTCTCATGTTGTAATCTATCTGATAGATACTTATTCATGATTAATAAAAAGCTTCATATTGAATGTTGAAAAAGAAAAAAAACTTAGTTGATTAAATATATTTAAATTTTATAAACTTTAGACTTGTGTATCTTTTTATCCCGATTAAATGTCGTGCCTTTGGGCGGTTTAGTTGGGAGTTTCTCCTCCTACTAGGTATTTGATGCGTTTTAAACTTGAGGTTGCAAAAAGACGTTTTAAATTTAAAAATTACAAGTAAATACCTCTAACTAAAAACACACTAACGGGCAATGGACCCGATCAAATGTAGCTAGTGTTGTGGTAAGTACAGGATCGTTCGCAGGGACTATGTCTAAGAATGCAGCTAGGTGTAATTCTAGGATTTTGGGGGTTTGTCATGATTTAAATAAAATAAGAAAATCAAATAATAATTAATCTAACAAAGTGTCCAACCGCTTGGTCTAGCGAGGAAACACATATATACCTAAAAATGAAAACTATCAGAATTAAAATGTTGCATCTACTTGGAACATGTCACATGTATTATGACAATTATTATCCTATCTTATGCTAGTCTGTTGGAAAACTTATTCACGGTTCAGATTCTCCCTAGATTCACTTCGCCTATGTAGTAGTGCTGTCGCTAGACTCACACTACCCTTTAAACAAATTCTCGCTAGATTCATTGTTTAAGCATTATTACCTAAGTTTGTGTTACTAATTCATCTTTAGCTATACTCGGCTCTTAAGCCATGACCAAGTAATAATTCCTTCCGGTGACCATAGTGTACGTTTCCATGTCACTAGATCGCGTCTGACATTGTTAAGCTTCATGTTCAACTTGTTCTAATTACTATGGTTCTGGATCCGTCCGCTAGAACTGTTTTCCATCTAATTAAAGACCGATTAATGTTTTCCATCCTAAGTGTATTAGTCCTAGTGAATGATTATAGATCGATCATCAAAAATAAACCAATACATCAAGATATAGAACCAATAATAATATGAAGAACTCATTAACCATGGATCTACGACAAACAGTAATCACAATCCAACAAATCTAACAATTAAACAAGATAAATAAAAGTCTACATGATCACATTAATCCAAATAGATGCAAAAGTGTTTAGCTACTCATCGAGTAGTTCAAATCCACAGAAAAGACATAAGAATAATTCATGTTTGAATGTATGTAAAAGAACTAGAAAGATAAAGAAAGAATCAACCGAATGATGTAGGATCACACAGATGATTAGCTGATGTTAGAAGCCTTTAGATCTGCTTGAAATACCCTGAAGATGCTCCAAAGTCGACCTAGAGGTGGCTACTGTTCGTTCACATCCGTTCACACCCTTCTGGGGGTTTTAAGTTGGTATTTATAGGTTTCAGACAAAAACCCTAGTTGGCCGACCTTTCCAGCGGCGCTGGCTTGTGGACTCCAGCGGCGCTTGGCGACTTATCCCAGCGGCGCTGGTCTTCGTCATTAACACTAAAGTTGTAGATCTTTCTCTCGTCTTTCCGTGGACATCTTACTCGTCAAAAATGGAGTCCGGATGAAGAAGTTATGCTCAAAATACTAACACATGGTCATTTGCTTCACGTTGGCCTCTAATTCTTCATGTTCCGCTTGCTAGTCTTCTCCCGAAAGTCTTATGGCTTCGTGTTAAGCTTAGTTGAGGCGTTTACCTTCGCTTGCACGCCTTGTGAACCTATCATAACATGTCATCCAGTTAAGTACCAAAAGTTCACATTTCTAAACTCATTTAGACATTAAAACACGGCCTAATGGTATGAGAAATAATCACAAAATGAACGTTCATCAATATTGAGGGTGAGGGGGGCTCTCTAGCGCGGACCCGGTTAAGACAACATAAGCTAGATCCCAGTGCCGTCTCCGAAAACATGAAAAAAATTCAGGGCCCGGCTCGAGAATTAAAGATGAGCCCTTAAAATAGTATGTAAACAAAACACTATATATATATAGGGGGTCAATCAAATAAGAACAACCTTAAAATAAGAACACGGTGAGAACACTTAAAAACTACATTTTGATGCACTAAAAGTCCATAAAACTAACATAGTGTATAACTAATTATCATTAATCAAGTGCTTAAAAACACATTGATTTGTCAAAATCGAGAAAATCATGTTTTTTGTTTTGTGCATCCATCTTGGATGCATATTCATCAAAATTGATGCATCCAACAAAAAACGTGAGTTTTTCGATTTTGACGAATCAATATGTTGTTAAACACTTAAATAATGATAATTAGTTATACACTATGTTAGCTTTATGGACTTTTAATGCATCAAGATGATGTTTTTAAGTGTTCTTACCGTGTTCTTATTTTAAGGGTGTTTTCACTAGAATGTTACCATATATATATATATATATAATATATATATGTATATATAAAACACTATATATATATATATATATATATATATCAATAATAATAATAATAATAATGATGAAAAACATTAAAACCTAAAATAAAACACTAAACTATTGTGCCAAACATTACTGTTAAGAAGATATATAGCACATCAACAAATAACCCATGTTATTTCTATTTCTATTTCTGTTTCTATTTAATTAACTTGTATACACAACTTTTTTACCCCACAAGTCAACACCACTACACACAAACACATACATGTACCTAGTACTTCATCTTCTTCAACCCCTTTTCTTTTAAGTTTTAACCACCTCTGGCGGAAAACAAAAACACTACACACAGTATATATACGTTATAGAAAGACAGTGGGCCCTTAAAAAGGAGTGGGCCCGGCTTGGTGGCACCCCTTGCACACCCTCAGAGTCGGCCTTGCTAGATCCCATGTTGCGAGCAAATGATCCACCCTTTAAAAAAAATTTAACTCTTTTAATAACCTATAACATCAACTCAAGGGTCCTGCCGTTCTAAAAAAAAAAACTCAAGGGTCAAAAAAAGGTAATGGGGGGAACCCTAGACCCGGTACCACAATTGGATACCCATCGACCCACCCCGTATGAACCATATGATGCCGGTAAAATACCTCCATCCTAATCTCCACATGATCTGGGCACCCCGAAGGATCGAACCCGCGTATTTAAACTTCACATATGGGTCTAGGCTTCATTGGTAACGAGTAACTTAAATGAATTATTTTTTTGGCCCCAGCAGGGATCGAACCTGAGACCTTAAGGTCACAAAGTGCTTGCCTTACCACTAGGCTAATTCCTTGGAAAAAAACTCAAGGGTCCATCCATGTACAAATCAAAACCCAAAGAGCCCAAATTGTAAATGAATACAAATTGCCTTATCATCATCATCATTCACAGGATAGTATTTGGATTTGGATAAAACACACAAACACATAACCAAAACCCAAAAATAAAAAAACCAACAATGGCAATGGCCAGTCCTTCTTCTACTTCAGCTACTCTAACTCTATCATCAATTCATCTTCACCAAGAACCAAAATCATCCCTAATCTCTTCTCTAACTTTCAAACAAAACCCCCAAAAACAAAATCTTTTTCATTTACAGTCCCACCAATTAGAATGCTTTCTTAGACCCAAGTCCAAGATTTCACCTTTTTTGGTTTCTGCTTATGCTGTTGAAGCTGACTTGGCTGAAGATGTTGATGATGATGTTTCCGGTGGTGGTGGTGGTGTTGCCACCGTGGCTCCGCCGTCCCCTTCTAAACCCAAGAAAGGGAAAGCTGCCTTGCCTCTTAAGAGTGACAGGGTATGTTTTATTATTATTTTTATCAAATTTAATTTTGATTGTTTTTATATTTTAGAGTGTAATTATTGTTAGTTTTTGTACTTTAGAATGTATAATATGTAATGTTGAGAGTTTTGATTAATTGTGTACATTTGAAATGTGAAATGTAACAACCCACCAAGTTGGCCTAATGGTGAGACGTCATGATGTTGTCGAATTAGGTCTGAGGTTCGAACCTCACTAGGTTAACATGTTTTGGGTGACCTAGGAAAATGTTCGAAAAATGCTCACGTATACGCCGATTAGATCGTGTACATTTGAGATAGTGACTCACTGGTAACCTGAACAAGGAAAATCTCATCTGTTTATCTGAAATGCGGAATGTAATTTTGTTATATTAGGTACTAGCTTATATATATATACATACTTCAAGTATAATACTTGTGTATATACACAGGCTGGTTAGAAAAATTTGTGTTATACAGGTATAACATAGATACATTGGCTGGATTAGAATGAAATGGGGTCAAACCCATAAGTCTTATCTGTAAACAAACTATACTTTTAGTAGGCTACCGATGATATTCAGTAAACATACTTTTTCTGTTTGTTGTTAAAACTCATGGTAAAAGGTAATTATTGTATATGAGCCTATGAGATTTGGCTGGTTGCCACTATGAGGTTGATGAAGGAAATATGTTTCTTGAAATGGGTTCCAATCGGATATTCCGTACTCGGAATGATATGTGATGGTTGTTTAAGAGTTGCATACAAACTCTATATTCTGCAAGAAAGACATCTGTTGCTCCCTTTTCTGCAAAATGAAATCATTGATTCCATTTTGTCAAGTGTTCTTCAATATAATAATTTTCTTATAAAGATGTATTTAAAAAAAAAATCGACAAAAGCATACAGAATTAGTACAATTCTCCTTAAATGTAGAAAAGTAGCCGTTTTGTCAATGAGCCTTTAAAAATGAAGCTTTAACAGACCATAGTAATGGTTATCTGATAGTGGCTATCTTTACACGCACCAAATTATGATCTAACTATCTAAGTAAAAGTTATGAACATATTATGAGAGTTTGATATGTTCTCTTGGCAGTAATAATTCTTGTGTAGATTGTTATTCCATATGCAACATAATTCATAAAGGTCATATTTTGTAAATCTCAAATGTTCTTTATCTGCTATCCGTCTTTTGACAAGTAATGAGTTATTCTGAGAAATTGTTCATCCATTTGACTTCTTTCATGTTGTTATTTTGTCTATTGCCTTTTCTCCAATTTCGGGTTATCAGACTAGGTCGAAGAGATTCCTGGAAATTCAAAAGCTGAGGGAGAACAAGAAAGACTATGATGTGAAAACTGCAATATCATTGCTCAAGCAAATGGCAAGCACAAAGTTTGTAGAAAGCGCAGAAGCACATTTTCGTCTCAACATTGACCCAAAATATAATGATCAACAGCTAAGAGCAACAGTAAGTTATAAAAATGCATTACTTGGAGTTTGATGTATTATGCTTTATAAATATCTTCTGATATTCCATTTCCATACGTTATGTTGTAGGTGAATTTGCCCAAAGGTACCGGCCAGGTTGTCAGGGTGGCTGTTCTAACTCAAGGTATTTTTTCGTTTGCTTTGAACTATCATTTTTATTCCCTTTTAAGCTCTGCTATAGTTCTGACATTATAAAAATGGCTTAGAAGTCTCTAATCATGATCTCGTTGAATTCCTATATGAATTGTTGAAATCCACAGGTGAAAAGATCGATGAAGCGAAAAATGCTGGAGCAGATATTGTTGGTGGAGAGGACTTGATAGCACAAATTAAAGGAGGATTCATGGAATTTGACAAACTTATTGCCACTCCTGATATGATGCCTAAGGTTTTACTTTTAGATGAATTTACGACAACCTTATGTCCTTGAAATGAAAGTGAACAGAGAAATGTTGCCACATGTCTTTATTACTCCCATCTTCCTACTCCGTTTGTAACTTCTCTTTGTCCCCAAAAGATTCATTTATAGAAAATAGTCTTTAGATAATTTTGATATTTCTGAATTGCTCTTTGTTTTTTATAGAATTGTTACTTATAAGTGTTTCTGTTCCTTTATACAAGTCCTTTATTTTCAATTACGTAAAATTTCATTAATTCTGGGAACAAATTTTTTGTGGATCAGTGTGCCGCTCTAGGAAAGATATTGGGACCTCGAGGACTTATGCCAAACCCAAAGGCCGGAACTGTTACCACCACAATACCTCAGGTAAGATATAGCCAACACATATTCACATGACATGTGTGTTTATACATGCATACATCCATTGACTATATCGAACGTTGCAGACCATAGAGGAATTTAAAAAGGGGAAAGTGGAATTCAGAGCAGACAAGACAGGAATTGTTCACTTACCATTCGGGAAGGCAAATTTCTCAGAAGAAGATCTTATTGTAAACCTAATCGCTGCAGTGGTATAAATCCTTCCATTTTAAAAGTTTATACGCATGGAGATTGTTATGTAAACATAATTGCATTCCAACACACTTTCTTAATCTTTATTTATTTATTATTTTTATTTATTTATTTATTTATTTTTTGGCAGAAATCAGTGGAAACAAACAAACCAACTGGGGCTAAAGGAGTATACTGGAAAAGTGCCCATATATGTTCGTCAATGGGGCCTTCAATCCGGTTAGATATCAAGGACATGCTTGATTTCAAGCTTCAGTAGTGAATGCATGAATGTCTAAAGAATGTAAACCATAGATGTAAATTATATCATATGCTGCTTTATTAGCTTCTCGAGGTTTGTTCTTAGAAGACGTAGTGATGCAGTATAGTATGGTTGACAAACGGAAGAGCACAGAAGCTATTTCTTGGATCAACATTCTCATTAGTGTTCTTCCTTTTTTGCCAATTCAACAATACACTTGTATGACTGTTATATTGGTTCTAAGCTTTAATTTTGGTTTTGTGACGGATGGCTCAATCGACAACCATATATGTTGGCCATGATATAATGACATTTGATCTCACCAGTTCACGAGGTTCATGCATGGGTACAATCATACCACTGTTACCAGTTAAAAATAAATAAATTAATGATTGAATTGAACACATTGTTACCGAGATTGTTTGCAGTTGTAACTTAAAACTGAAATAACTATGAGTAATACATATAGATGTTCGGTGTGTATTTACTAACCCCTTGGATTGAAAAAACTGTAAGAGTAATGGACTCGTGGATCTCCCTCATATAATGATTGTAGCATTGTGACCAGTTTTGGAGGGTCTACGAGGGTTGAAGCCCGTGACACTAGTAAGTAAACACCCAATGTCGTGACACGGTTTATAGGAGAGGTTACGATGTAGACAGCCTTACCCTTACCATGAGGATGCAGAGAGGCTACTTCGAGGTTTCATCTAAAATATGATAAATTAATAACCATAAGGATGGTTTGATGTCAGACTTTGTAAGGCCCTTCCGGCGCAACGTGAACTTTTGTAGTAGGAGGGCTAACGTCAATTGCAACATACAAAAAGTTTTCATTAACAAAACCATATGCTGATGTACATGGAGAACATTGGGTGAATAAACAATATCTCAATTTAGGAAGAGGAAGAGCCGAACTGTCAAAGAAATTCTTGAAGAATGTAAAAAACTTAGTAAAAATAAAATAAAATATTTTCAACTTTTATTCACTTATGAGGGCCACCAATTAACAACAATTAGAAAAATATATATATTACACTATTAGCCTAAAAGTTTGGGATGGCCACCACCCTCCCTGGTCCTTAGCATGTTCCCCCTGGCCCCTCCCAGTAGGCCGTCGATAGGGTCATCAACTAGCCCATCGACGACGACGCTATTAGTAGCGAGCCCGTCGAAGTCCAAGTCATCGCTCCCAACGTTGGGAGGAAGGGCGTGGACGAGCGGAAGAGAAGTGAAAGTGGGGCCGAGCGGTTTTTTGTTTTTATTTTTATTTTGTTGGCAAAGATCAGTATATATATCTATCTATCTATAATACCTTATAAAACAAACTCAACCCCCTTCCTTACTTAATTAAGATTTTGAAATACCTGAATTACCTCCACAAATTCAACATTCTTTTCATTCATTCATTAAATGTACCCAAAATACCCCTAACAATTTCAACCCACACAAATCTACGGTCAAACCCTAATCTAAATATCTATTTACTATATCTATATTATATTATAAAGCAAATCTACTTTTCAACTTTCAACTTTTCAACATTCAACATTTAACAATATACACCATATTATAACCTACACTACTCGGCGCCACCAATCGCCACTCGCCACCGCCACCGCCACCGCCACCGCCACCGCCACCGCCACCGCCACCGCCACCGCCACCGCCACCGCCACCGCACCGCCACCGCCACCGCCACCGCCACCGCCACCACCACCCCACCGCCACCGCCACCGCCACCGCCATTACATCACCACCACCGCCGCCACCTCCATCACCGCCGCACGCGGGTACCTTTCTCTCGTATATATATATATATATATATGAATATATATTAATTTATATTGTTATAATATATATATGGGAAAAGTGAATATAAGGTTGTCCGGTACTTAAGCTTAGGTGTGGAACCCCTCACATACAAATTTTTTAATATTTATTGATTAATGAATAAATGTTTGGACTCACATGAATTTTATGGATTAAAAATCTAGTATTTAAGGTCGCGTTTGGTTCGCAGATTCTGATAAAATCTGATGGAATTAGAATTGAATTTCATTCCTTAGTACGTTTGGTTGCTCAATTATGAAGGAATATCATTCCGTTGGAATGTAAACATTCCTTCATTTGATGGAATCTCCATTCCATGGGTATGGGGGAAGGAATCTCATTCCTTCCGTCACTTAAATCTTTCAAAAATAAAAAACATTCCGTCAAATTCCAATTCCTTTAACAGATTCCATTCCTTCCAAAAATATTTTGTGAATCAAACGCGCCCGATGTGTTTCGCACTTAAGCTTAGATACTTAACTCTATGTATGTATGTATGTATGTATGTATGTATGTATGTATATATAGTTGTAGCATTTGTATAAGGAAGAAGAGACAAACCATATTAGGTTTAAAATTTTTTCATGTTTGGTCCCTTCATTTCCAATGATTTTTATGTAATTAATTGATTTTCAAAGGTTTCATATCTGGTCCCTGTAACTTTCAACTTCTAGTTTTTCTTCATTTGTTTTTTGTTTTTCTAATTACATTTATATTACAAGTTCTTATTAACAATCAGATTTTATAAATTTATAAAATAATAATTTTATACATTTTTTGGGTAAATATAAAATAGAAATTAAAAAAAAGTTGAGGAAGAGATGATGAATAGGTGTTATTGGTAGTAAGTGTGGAAGGTAGGGTGTTCAAAACTATCCGTATTCGAATCCGTTATCCGAATATCTAAAAATCCGATCCAAAATTATCCGAAAAGTTGGATACCTGATATTTCGGATATCTGAAATTTCGGATTCGGATATTGATTTTTGAAAATTTCGGATATGTCGGATATTCGAAAATATCCGTGTGAGTCCCAAATATAGATGGTTAAAACCCGACTGGCAAGTAATTCTAACTGGAAGATGACCAGTTCAGAATACGATCCAGATATGGATAAACAATAAAGTAAAGGTACTGAAAGTAAATGCAAGAAACAATAAGTGCTGAAACTATATAGATAATATGTATATTTCAAGTATGTAGCATTGAGACACGATGTACTTTTTCAGTGTATTTGATTTATTGATATAAACAAATACAAAGGTTGTTGCGGAACAAAGATAAACACCCAAGTGTAAATATCTAAACAACCTAGAAATACAAGTGATCTAATAACTTGGAAATACTCGTAAGGATTACTTAGAGTATATCTCACAAGTTGCAATGCTAAGGTTTCAAGCCCTTTGCAAGTTGTGAGAAGCCTTTATATTTATAGGCAAGGTTCATGCTGATGTGGACCAGGCCGTACAAATATGGTTGGGAGCATTTAAGGAATTAAAGTCAATTCCTTAACATGCGTACTTTTAAGGTTTAAGTGTGAAGGTTGTAGATGTGACATTTCACACTTTATTCCCAACCTTTTACTCAACCTTATACTTGTTAATAGTTAAAGCTATTAACTGGGTAAAGGTTAGTAAAGTAAAAAGGCTTTCTCGTAATCAGTGTAAAGTGTTGTAAGTACTTTACACTGAGATGCTTCAGTATTCGATCAGGTAGAATCAACTCCTGAGCTCCACATCTGAGCTGATTCTCTTTCTTCAGACTTCAGTCTTTGACTTCAGCTGAATGGTATTCTGATACGTTGATCTGAATTGAAGTGAAGCTTCAGTGAACTAATTCTGAACGACTTCAGAATTCTGTACAAGTATTCTTCACTGAGCTTAAGCTATTTCTGAACAAATTATACTTGGTCGATTTTCGACCTAACAAATTCCCCCTATTTGTTCTGAAATAGTGCATGCATCTCAGACTTCTATCTATACATGTTTGTAAGTCTGAAATGCAAGTTTTTGTTTAAGTTGTAAAAATTTTCTAAGTTCATCTTATAGATCATTGATGTCTCAGAATTTTACTTGTGATTTTTCTAACTTAAACCTATCATTTACTTGTTAGCTACAAAATGTAACATATATATACAAACTGACGTGTTTGTTACATTTGCAAATATTTATACAAGTAAATGATAAACTGAAAAGAAAACTACTTCTTCGCAGGCCTCGAACCAGAAGGTGCTTCAGTAGCTTTTCTCTTCAGTGGAGAATGATCCTTCTTTCCAAATAACCTGCCTTCAATCTCTACCTTGGCTTGCATCTTTTGTTGTATTCTTGATAACCATGCACCAATCAGAGCAGATTTTGGCTTCCCCCTCAGAATTTGGATCATCTCTCTATGCTCAGAAATCCCAAATTCGTGCACTGAAACCTGATTGTATTCTTCAGCTGCCCTTCCTTCTCTTTTAACAACCAAATCGAAGAGCTTCAATCCATCAGCTTTTGTTACTTCTATGTCAGTTATTTTAGCTGGATGGGATCGATGCTTCATATAATGCTCATACTGATCCTTTTCATGTTTCCTTTCGATCTCAGTAGCATCATCAGACATTGGCTTGAAGGTAGAAAGATCAGCATCACGAATGTTCTTTCTTGAAGACCTTGGTCCAGTTACTTTGGGTTTCGTGGGTGGCCTTAACAATTGCCTTTCAACCTTGGCAACTTCAGCTAGAATCTCTTTCTTTTTCAACTCCATCTCATTCATTCTATTTTTCTTCAAGTCTTCAATAGACAACTTGAAGGTGAGACTTTCCAGCTTTTGTTCCAGAGGTGAATACATCATCCCACACTCATATTCAAGTATATCAACTACTGCTTTCTGCACTCTTGGATCATTTTTGATTTTCTGATATCTCTCCAGTGAAAGACCAAGAGCTGCAGCATCTATATGATCAAGGGTTCCCATCGAAAGATGTTGTGCCCTTTCTCTTTCCTTGTTTTCCCTCCACATGATAAACTGATTAGAGACTTGCTTCTGCAGAGCCACTAATTCCTTTCCATCTGCATCAAGATTGTGTAAGGGGTAACCATGTTCATCAACATTCTCACCAACAACCAAACCAGAACCCTTAGACCCTTGGGACTTGGATTCTTCCACCATCTGGGCCTTGCCCTTATCTTTCTTTTCTGGTTCAGACTGCTGCACTTCAGATTTTCTTTGTTCCCCCTGAACTGAGGCACCACCAGATTGTACCTCAGCTTGCTTCTTGGTTGCCTCTATTAATTCTTGAGTACTTGAGAGCAAACCAATAGGCACATTTCCCCCTTTGGGGACCTCAGAAGGAATCTTAGCATATAAATCAATTGCCGTTTGCATGGCCTTCAGAGGTTCCCAACTCTGCTATAGAAGGCAATCAGAAATGCCCTTTGCCATTGTAGAGAACTGAGCCCTTAACCGGAATGATGAGTTAAGGTTCAGAGTCTCTTTCTCAGTAAAATCTTTCAGCATTTTCCTATCTTTTTCAGAGATTGAGGGAGGAGGAGGAGAAGCAACAACATTTTCTTTCTTGAGCAAGGTCAGAATTTCATCTAACTGCTTGGACTGGCCCTTAACAACTTCATCAAGAGTAGATACAGATTTCTGAACTTCTTCAACAGCTTTATCTACCTTCTTGGAAGTGTCTTTAGTGAGTTCTAAGACCAACCTTCTGACCCCTTCTTCAACCTTTTCAGCCACAGAGGCTGAAATCTGAGCAACAAGATTCTGAGATATCTCAGACTTCAGCTTCTCAATCACATTACTACTAATAGAAGACCCAAGTTCTTTCTCATTAACACTTGGCCTTTTAACCAACTCATTCACCTCCTTCCCGACTGCCATAACTTCTTGTTTGATCAGATCAATACCAGATGTCAAGTTTGCAACAACTGAAGCTTGCACATCTCTTTTGGCCAGTCTGAAGGCTTCCCTGATAGCCGTACTTATTTTATTACATGAATGCACCAGCTCATTTAGCTTCCCACTTACTAGTCCCTCATTTCCAACAACCTTGGTGAACTCAGTGCCAAGGAACATCTGAGCACCCTTCATTTAAGTAATGGAACTAGTATTGGCAGTTAGAGATTTTGTTAAGTCCTCCACCTTGAGAAGGAGGTTTTGGACTTCGGTATTTTGCTTCTCTAACTGTGCTTCTACACTCAAAGGAGGAGGTGGTTGTGCAGAAACAGAAGCCACAAAGGGAATTCTACCAAGCCCATCTAATGCCTTCTCCAATTGCATTTCAGTTAGACTCTCAGATTCAGTAGCAGAGTCCAACTCTTTCTCAGTTTGATCATCATAATTGATGGGCCTTGGTACTTGGTGAATTTGTGGGTGTAAGTGTTGGAGTTGTGGTTGAAAACGAGGTGAAGTGACATAGGCAGGTGTAGAGCCAGGTGGAAAATATGGATGTTCATGAGAAGTTTCGGGTTGGCGATATGGTTGTTCAACAAGTATATTTTGGATTTCTGGGGGAGGAGGGACGTTTGTGAGGGTGAAGGTTGGCTCAGAATCAGAAGACTGATTCTCCTCTAGTAAGCCCTCATCAAACTCAAAATCAGCAAAGGAATCAAGATTCCCTTGAGTTGGCTCATCTTCATCCCAGAGGTCAGTCGAAACTGCAGTCCGATCAGATATGCCCTGGTTCAGATCACTGGTACCTGAACCAGCTTCTGGTTCAACAACTGCTGCTGCAGATGCATCGTCACCAGATTTATGGGTTGGCTCAGCCATAGCTTCATCGCCAGAGATAGTAGACACAGGGGTTGCCTTAATGATTCTCGTACCATCATCAAGAATCACTTCATCGGCCGTAGAGTCTGGAATCTCAGTCTCAGGTGGTGTCACACCAAAGACTTCATCAATTCGTGCTGCAGAAGCGTGTGAGATTTGTGAAGTTTCAGGGGGTGCGCGTGCAGACACGGACTCTAATGTGTGATGGGTTGGCACACTAGTATTATCTTCACCATCTCCTCCTAAAGAAGTTTTGGAGATGGCTGCTTGTGGGTTTCCCTTTGGACTCGATTCCTCTGGTTCTTGTTGGGAAGATCCAGAGGGGTTTGCTTCGGTACTAATGTCCTTGGGCTGTGAGGACGGCTTATATTTACGACGTTTTAGTAAGCCCTTTGGAGATCCTGAGGGATCTTTTGGGAGATCCTCAGGTTGGTCAATGGAGGAGGGAATTGGTGGTTAGGTAGATGAAGTTGCTGGGGTTTTAAACAACTTCAACATTTGACCACCAGGTGAACCAATGGGTCTCACATTCTTTTGCGACCCGCTCGGTAACCTTTCTGAGCCAGCCGGTCGTGCTGTTTCAGTTTTATTAATTACCTGAAGCATTGCAGCGGAGAGTTCTGGTTCTGGATCTGAAGTAGATAGCTTTGATAGATCCCTGCAGAACTCCGTTGCTGAAGATTCAAGCCCCTCCATGTGATACTCATCTCCAAGCATGTTCATGAAGCAAATGCTCAGAAATCTGGGAAATGAGATATGTGGACTTCTTTTCCTTTTAATTTTGTTACCAGCTGAGAGAAAAGTATCTCAGTGAAGTCCACCTCAATCCCATGCCACAAGTAGTACCCGATTTCTACTTGTGTTAATGAAATCTGGTCCAATCCACCCAGTTTCCACCTAGACACTCCACAATCTGAGTCCAGAAATAACGCCAACAATTTTTAAATCCAGACAGAAAAATATGTCCAGATGTTCTCAGATTGTGCTCAGCATCGACCATGTCATCATGACCCATGGCGTGCAGTACCTCCCTGAAATTAACTCCTTTTAGCCTTTTGCATAGGCTGAAGAAGAGGGAAGGTAGTTCAAGTGAAGGGCCTCCCGAAACCCATCAAGTGAAAGGATATACTGCTTAGTGCCTTCTTTTAAAGAAAAAGCAATGGATTTTTCATCCTTGCTTAGAGTAGCAGTATACCAGAATTCAAGTATCTATGATACAATACTTGAGGATCTGCAGTCAAGGCGTAATGGAGAGGGGATTGTTCAAGAAATTTATTAATCCTCCCCATTAAGGTTTTGCCTTTGGCGTTCAGTGCGGCCTTGAAATTGTTCATATTGAATCTAAGGGTCAATGGATCGAACCCTTTTGGCCATTGTGCACTGGCCTTTACTACTTTGGATGGTTTGTATTCGAAAGCTATTAGTGATTTGGCGTGAGAAGCAGGTTTAGCCATTATTTCTACAAGGGAAAACTGAATATGAAAGATGAATTTAGGGTTTTGGAGTTATGAAGGAATGAGAAAATGAAAGAGAATGATGATTGGGAGTAAATGTAAAGAGAAGTAAATGAAGGAATTGTTTTCGAAAATGATATTTATATTTATGATGGAATACAAAGGGTTTTTCCAAAATAAATAAAAGAAAATTTGATTTTGAAATTCAAACCCACAACAAAAAGATTATTTTAATGAAATCAATTTTGATCGGGTTTGAAGTCCGAAAATAATTTTGGGTATACGTCCGCATTTAATGCAACGACGGTTATGACCCCACATTTTCACAAAACTTTTCAACACTTTAAAGAAAAAGTGATCATTACTTTTCATTTTACGTCGCAACTTGTGTGACACGTCAGCAAAAAGCATCATTATTCAAACGTTAAACAGTAACTGTCACGTGTTCACACAACGACCAAGTATCCAAAAGACATTATAAAGGACTAACTCATTTCAGAAATAACTTATTTAAATCTGGGCATGATCAGATTTTAAGGAATCTGAACCATCTCAGTTTTCACACTTATTCTGAAATCATTTCAGAAATTCTGAAGCATTTCAGTCAAAATATTTTTCTGAAAGCAAAGTTCCCCCTTAGAGAGAAATTCTTTTAAACCTAAAAATATTTGACACTTCCCCCTGAGGTGATGCTATACAGGATTTAGCATACCTAACTCACTGATGAGATGTTTAAACGTTTTGACATCCAAGGGTTTTGTAAAAACATCAGCGAGTTGTTTATCAGTGGGAATGAAATGAAGTTCAATGTCACCTTTAATAATGTGATCTCTAATAAAATGATACCTGAGATCGATATGCTTGGTTTTGGAGTGCATGACAGGATTGTGAGAGATGGCAATGGCACTGGTGTTATCACAAAATATAGGAGTCTTTGTATACTTAACACCATAATCAGTTAGTTGGTTCTTCATCCACAAAATCTGAGCGCAGCAACTGGCTGCAGAAATGTATTCAGCTTCAGGTGTGGAGAGTGATACTGCAGTCTGCTTTTTACTTGTCCAACTAACCAATTTGCCACCTAGGAAATGACAACCACCTGTGGTACTTTTCCTATCTATTTTACAACCTGCATGATCAGAATCTGAATAATCCCATTAGATCTAGACTTGAGCCTTTGGGATACCAAAGACCAAGTCTGGGGACACCTTTAAGGTATTTGAAAATCCTTTTTACAGCATTTGCGTGTGCTTCTCTGGGATCAGACTGAAATCTTGCACAAAGGCATGTTGCAAACATTATGTCAAGTCTACTAGCAGTTAAGTACATGAGGGATCCCACCATACCACGATATTTTGTGGGATCCACTTGTTTTCCATTGGGATCTGAGTCCAAAGTTATTGGTGCAGAAATAGGAGTATCTTTTGATGAGACAGAATCAAATTGATATTTCTTTAATAAATCTCTGACATATTTTTCTTGATTTATAAAAATACCATCACTGGTTTGTTTCACTTAAAGACCCAGAAAATATGTCAGTTCACCCATCATACTCATTTCATACTCAGATGACATTATTTCAGAAAACTGTTTACACATTTTGTTATTTGTAGACCCGAACACAATATCATCGACATAAATTTGTACAAGTAGGATATCACTTTTATCATGCAATATGAATAAAGTGTTATCTATTGCACCCCTTTTAGAACCATGTTTCAGAAGATGTTTACTAAGAGTATCATACCAGGCTCTAGGTGCTTGTCTCAGACCATATAATGCTTTGTTCAGTCTGTACACCCAATGAGGTCTTTCTTCATTTATGAACCCTGGTGGCTGATACACATACACAACTTCTTCCAATTCACCATTCAAAAATGCACTTTTAACATCCATCTGATAGACTTTGAACTCATGATGAGCGCCAAAAGCTAAGAAAATTCTGATAGCTTCTAGTCTAGCAATTGGTGCAAAAGTTTCATCAAAGTCTACTCCTTCTTCTTGTGAGTAACCCTTTGCAACAAGCCTTGCCTTGTTACGAATCACATGACCATATTCATCCATCTTGTTTCTGAAGACCCATCTTGTCCCAATTGGTTCTTTTTTCAGATCACTGGGACAAGGAACGAGTTCCCAAACATCGTTCCTTTTAAACTGATTAAGCTCATCTTGCATGGCTTCAATCCAGATAGGGTCTTTCATAGCCTCGTCAATCTTCTTCGGTTCTATCAGTGATAAGAAGCTGACATTTAAGCATTGATCGCTTGTGGCTCTTCTGGTCTGAACCCCACTAGTCGAATCTCCAATGATTCGATCAATTGGATGTGCTCGTGTCCACTTAGTGTAATGACCAGGATGAACAATGATATCAGTGCAAAACTCCTCTGAATTACTTCAGGAGGTGCTTCAGAAAAGACTACTTCAGTCTCATCATCTTCCTCCTGCAGATCATGATTTGCATCATGAAATTGTTCAGATTGGGGTAATTCAGTGGAGCCTGATATCTGAGGTGAAACAGCATGTACATCTGATCCAATAGTCAGTTCAGAAGGTAGTTTAAAACTGACTGAAGGATAGAATGGAATGTTGCTTGACTTGTTTATTATTGGTTCTGAACTGAGATGTTCAGAAGCAGGTTCAGGTGACTGATCAGATTGGACAATAGGATCAGAATCACCAAACCTTATTGGACTTTCTGAGGGTGGTACAGGAGTTGAATTCCTAAAGATTACAGAATTAGATTCATCAAAGGTAACATAAATTGACTCATCAACCTTCTCAAGTCTCTTGTTAAAGACTCTAAAGGCTTTGCGATTTGTTGAATATCCTAGGAAGTACCCTTCATCAGCTTTTGCATCAAATTTTCCAAGCTGACTGGAATCATTCAGAATGTATACTGGACATCCAAATACATGGAAATATCCAATATTAGGCTTTCTATTTCTGAGTACTTCATAGGCTGTCTTCTTGTGCCTTTTGACATAGACAGATCTGTTCTGAGTGTAGCAAGCAGTTGCAACAGCTTCAGCCCAGAAATTCTTGGGAAAACCAGATTCATTCAGCATACTTCTAGCAGCTTCAATCAGCGTACGATTCTTTCTTTCTACTACACCATTCTGCTCTGGTGTGTGGGCTGAGGAGAAGTTCTGAGATATGCCAGTTTCAGTGCAGAAGGACTCCAGAGTGGCATTTCTGAATTCAGTGCCATTGTCACTTCTGAGCTGACAAACTTTTTGCTTGTGCTTGAGTTTAATTTGTTTGATGAGAGCAATGATTTCAGCAGCAGCTTCACTCTTGGATCTGAGGAAAATTACCCAGCAATATCTTGAATATTCATCAACAATAACAAGGGTATACTTCTTTCCTGCTCTTGTCTGAACATTCACTGGTCCAAAGAGGTCCATGTGAAGCATGTGAAGAGGTTCAGTTATACTAAAACTTTGCTTTGTCTTGAATGAAGCTCTTTTCTGCTTACCCATTTCACAACCTGGACATGGCTTGTCTTTATTGAAAGACATTGAGGGTATCCCATCAACAAGTTGTTTTCTTGACAACTTATTAATATTCTTGAAGTTCAGATGGGATAATCTCTTGTGCCACAACCAGTTTGTGTCTTCATCTGCCTTTGTGTAGAAACATTGTTCAGTGGGTGAACTATTCATATCAATGATATAAATGTTTCCTTTTCTTGGTGCAATCAATACTATCTTTCCATCTCTGTTGAATATGGTGCCTTGTGAAATATCAAATAATACCTTGAAGCCATCATCACACAGATGACTGACACTGATCAGGTTATATTTCAAACCATTCACATATGCAACACGTGTGAATTTGACTTGTCCATTATTCACAACACCATATCCCTCAGTTTGTCCATTTTCATCATTCCCAAATGTTATTGAGGGCCCCTCTTGCACCCTATATTCCTCCAGCAGGGTTTGATAACCAGTCATGGTTCTGCCAGCAGCGCTGTCAAGAAACCATATATTCTTCTTTCGGTCTCCCTGCACAAACACAAAGATTAGTTCTTTTTGGGAACCCATCTCTTGATGGGTTCGCTAGACTCTCCCTTAGCAGTCTCAGATTTCTTTGGTTAAGAAGGAACTGAAGGATCGAAGGGGATCTCGGTCATGATCTCAGATGACACAAAAACAGTTGGTTTGATGGGGTTTTCAACCTTTTTCTTCTCAGATTTTTGCTTGATTTGTTTGGAAAAAGGTTTTACAATTTGCTTAGGTTGAAGAGGAGTGGTTTCAACATTTTTCAAACGTGCATTACAACTCTGCACTTGTCTAGCCAATGACTGAAATTGACTCTCTAACCTTAACAAAATTGATTCTTCATTAGACACCTGAGCCTTACCTGAATCTGAGGTAGAAGGCTCAGTGGGGAGATATTTTTCTTCTTCTTTTGGCCTTTTGGAACCTTAGATGAAGTCTGAGGGGATGGCTTTTTGGTTTTAGCCATCTTTTCTGAAACAGTTGTCTGAGCTGTTTCAGATTTACCCTCAGATTGTTCCTGGGCCTTATCAGTCACAGTTTTGTGTTTGCCAACTTTAGGAAAAATAATTTATGGTTTCATTTCCTTTGGAAGTGCATCTAAATCAGTGATTATAGATGCCAAGTGAAGATCACCCGATTCATATGCTGTTCTTTGATTTGCAAAAGTATTTTTAATTGCAGCATCTGGATTTGGTGCTTTCATCCAAGATTTAATTATTTTTTGTTCCTTTTCAAGGGTGGTTTTCAATTCTTCTTTTTCCAACTCTAAAGTGGCAACCATAGACTAATAACTTTTTAAAGCCAACTGAACATCTTTCAGCTCTTTTAGTCTGGCCTGACTGGCGTTCAGTTCAGAAGTATTACTTTCAAACATTTTTAGGCTTTCTGAACGCACAGTTTCGACAAATGAAATGTCAGCCTCTAAAAGAACCAAAAGGTCCAACTTTTGTTCCTCATTACTTTTAAAACTAAAGTCACTAACCTTTTTCATGACTATATCCACCCATCGACCAGATTCAACATCAGACTTGACCAAATGACCTTGATCTTCACGTGCCATGAAACACATATCCCCAACTTCTTCCTCATCATCAGATGATTCGTCAGATTCTTCCCATTTTCCAGTCTTGGCAATCATACAACTATTATTGCTTGAGTTGTTTTGAGCCATGAGAGCTATTTGGGCTTTCAGCTTCTTGTACTTAGCCTTATAGCTATCATCAGATTTCTGAAAAATAGAATGATTAGGAGCAGATTGTGATGATGAAGGCTGACTAGATCTGCATTCCTTCATGAAATGTCCTTTCTTGCCACACTTAAAGCATTCAAGATTAGACTTGTCAATAGATGCGCTGGAAGCAAATGGTTTGCCAGATCGATTTGATTTGGCCTTAAAATGATTGAACGTTTTAGCCAGCATGGCAACCAGATCATCATTTTCATCCTCATCACAATTATGAGTTACATTACCAGAGATACCAGTTTTTAACATTTCAGAGACCATCTTCTTCATCGAGTCAGAATGATCACTCTCAGAAGATAGAAGAGCAGTCCCATGTAGCTCAGAGTACTGAACCATGACTGAACTGGTAGAAGCATGATTTTTGGCATCTTGCTCAGCCACAGCTCTCTCAGCTTTGTTCTCTTCAGTGTACCTGAAGGCTCCATATAAGGAAGCAAGAGTGTGACTGTGCAAGGTTTTTCCTTGTCTTAAAACCAAGATCAAGTTTTCCCATTTAGAAGGTAAGATGTCACAAAAATTTTCTAACAAAATTTCTTTGTCTTTAGTTACACCCAGGGCTTTCAATTGATTTACTAGATTAGTAAATCTGATGTAAGTTTGAGTTAAAGTTTCACTAGGGATAGCAAAAAAGACTCATATCTTTTATTTATAGCAACTTTTCTTGTGACTATGGTCTCAGAGGTGCCTTCAAACTGTGTCATAAGTTCCTCCCACATTAATTTTGAATTTTCATGTAAAACAAGGGTGGGCATAAGAGTTTCAGGAACAGCATACAAGATCATATTTTGTAGCTTGGTATCAAGGTCTACCAACCTATGATCTTCCTCAGACCAATGATCCTTCTCCTTAGGTGACCCATCGGCATTTCTGACAACAGAGGAGGCATTCATGGGGACAAAGGGTCCTTCTTTAAGAATATTGGTCAAATGTCTTTCAACACCAGCAATATATTTGAGCATGCATGCTTTCCATGTTTGAAAATTTTTACTGTTCCCATCAAACTTGGGAACAGGATTATTTGGAAAGTGTACGTGTACATTATGCGATGGTATATTGTTGTTGATGACAGGTGGAGTATTAGCATTAGGGTCAGAGCCTTCATTGAATAGTTGGTCAACCATCTTTGCAGCTCAAAAGTTAATGAATTAATATAGTTTAACCTTGCTGCTCTGATACAAATTGTGAGTCCCAAATATAGATGGTTAAAACCCGACTGGCAAGTAATTTTAACTGGAAGATGACCAGTTCAGAATATGATCCAGATATGGATAAACAATAAAGTAAAGGTACTGAAAGTAAATGCAAGAAACAATAAGTGCTGAAACTATATAGATAATATGTATATTTCAAGTATGTAGCATTGAGACACGATGTACTTTTTCAATGTATTGATTTATTGATATAAACAAATACAAAGGTTGTTACGGAACAAAGATAAACACCCAAGTGTAAATATCTAAACAACCTAGAAATACAAGTGATCTAATAACTTGGAAATACTCGTAAGGATTACTTAGAGTATATCTCAAAAGTTGCAATGCTAAGGTTTCAAGCCATTTGCAAGTTGTGAGAAGCCTTTATATTTATAGGCAAGGTTCATGCTGATGTGGACCAGGCCGTACAAATATGGTTGGGAGCATTTAAGGAATTAAAGTCAATTCCTTAACATGCGTACTTTTAAGGTTTAAGTGTGAAGGTTGTTGATGTGACATTTCACACTTTATTCCCAACCTTTTACTCAACCTTGTACTTGTTAATAGTTAAAGCTATTAACTGGGTAAATGTTAGTAAAGTAAAAAGGCTTCCTCGTAATCAGTGTAAAGTGTTGTAAGTACTTTACACTGAGATGCTTCAGTATTCGATCAGGTAGAATCAACTTCTGAGCTCCACATCTGAGCTGATTCTCTTTCTTCAGACTTCAGTCTTTGACTTCAGCTGAATGGTATTCTGATACGTTGATCTGAACTGAAGTGAAGCTTCAGTGAACTAATTCTGAACGACTTCAGAATTCTGTACAAGTATTCTTCACTGAGCTTCAACTATTTCTGAACAAATTATACTTGGTCGATTTTCGACCTAACAATCCGACAACCTTATTTTTAAATTTTTTTTCTATATTTTAATTTTTAATATCCAAAACTATCCGAAATTATCTGAAAATATCCGAAAAGTCTATATTCAATATCCGAAAACTATATATTTTTTAAAAGTTCGGATAGTTCGGATATCCGATTTTGGATATCCGAAAATCTGGTCGGTTTTTGACTAAAACCGAACAATTATAATTCGGTTTTTGAAAAGTAAAACCATTGAGTTTCAGCTTTTTCGGTTCGATTTCGGTTTAGTCGGTTTTTAACCACTTATGGGTTTGGGCCAACTTGAGCTAGAAAAGTTCATAAGTTTATACCTTATAATTACACTATAATTTCAATAACTTTTCCAAACAATATTAGTAACAACACTACAACAATGTCAATAAATCCATCAAAATAAGTTGTACAAACCTTATATATTTATTTCAAAAAAACTTATATATGACTACTTATAATTTTTTACGCGTTGTTTCAATATGCAGTTGTTAAACCGAATCAATCTTGTTGTGTAATTTCACCTAAAACATATAAATAACACCGTGCTTTCTAAGAGTGAGATGAAGAAAGTGATTATTAGTGACCACCGGGACTCCGGGAGTGATCGACAGCTGAAGTTATGGTTTCTAAAAGCCACCGCCACAACGGGCGGGTACTTTGACTAATAATAGCAATAAGTAAAAAATCAGAATGTTGTAGAAAATCGAGAAACACCAATATGAATGCAGTTTCAATAATATGAGATTTTTTTATATATAAAACTAGATTATAACCCGCGTGAAACGCGGAGGAACTATATAAATAAATACATTTATACATATAAAAAAGCAAACATAATCGAAAAAAACATTAAAAGTATAAAAAAACTGGGATAATAAAAAATAGAGTAAATTACACTTTTCGTCCCTGAAGTTGGCACGTTTTTCACTTTTGATCCCTAAAGTGAAAAAGTTACAATTTTGACCTTAAACTTGGCCAATTTTTTCAATCGTGGTCCTTTGGCCAGACGGAGTTAAATTTTGGCCGTTAACGTCACACCCGAGGGACTAAAAGTGAAAAACGTGCCAACTTTAGGGACGGAAAATGTAATTCATTCTTCCATTCATCTTCTCCAACAAGATTCCGGCCTCCGGTCATCTTCTCCGATGGACTCACAAACTTATTATTTACACCCAATGACCAACTCCATTTCTAGCTAGCCATTGACCGACGAAAAGGGTGGTTGCCCCCTCTCTCTTTATCACTCTTTCTTGCCACTTCCATGATACGTTATATATTATGTTTAATATATTATAATATATATATATATATATATATATATATATAGGTTTTAGGTAAAATAAAACAAGTATTAAAGTAAAACAAATAAAACAATAGGTTTCTCTTCACTGAAAATCATCGTGCATCATGAAAATCATCGTGCATCAATTGCTTCGTGAATCTTCGTGCATCAATTTAACCATGATCTAAGGGTCAAGATCTTATCCTATTTGTTTTACTTTAATACTTGTTTTACAATACCCAACCCCTATATATATATATATATATATATATAATATAATAAATATATTATTCTTTAAGTATATATATAACATAGTTATAAAAAAATTTGTAAATATCTTGTATTTTAGTATTAGAAAGTAAATATATATTAGTCAATCATCGGAGCAAATTACACCAAGTAACATATATACGAAATTTGTATATAACACGAGATCATGATTCTAGTGACAACTTTATAACACTATCTAAATTATCGTACACAAAAAGATATTATTCTAGAATATCAATCCCCAAAATATTAAAATTTTCATTTGTGAATTTTTTTTTTTTTTGAGACAAGCTCACAAAAGGCCTAAGAGAAAGAACGGACTATCGAGTTGTTAAGAATACAGGCAGATGAGAATTATTGTTCCGGAAAAAAATTTGATAAATAAAAAGTTAAGTAGATATAAATGTGTAATTAAATTGTGTTTATTAAGAAATTATCTGAAGTTGGAGACTAATATCATCTTTTTTTAAAAGTTTAATCATAAATAAGTAAGCAATTTGATCTAAAGGTGGAGAATAAAGATGAAAATATAGTAGATGGTAAATATTAGTACATGTTGCTTTAATATATACGAAAGATTAAGTTATTCAAATTAGTAAAACATGTAAATCTTGCTATGAAAAATCCTACATACACACATCTTTTCCTAATTTATCCATTGTTATGTAAAATTTCTATCTAAACAAATTTTCTAATACAATTTTTTAACCGTATTCCTACTTTAACCATACCTATATTTATAATCCCTTATAAAGTAAAGTGGATTAGGAAATTAAGCATTTTTTCATTATTCCTAAAATATTCCTAATTATTTTTTTCAACACTTTTCACATTTTTTTCTTAATCCTAACTATGTGTCTATCCATCCCTAAAAGACAAACATATTTTAAATCCTAACCCTAAAACATACATCCTCCTTGAGCCTCTACCCTCTCTCGCTAGCTCTGGCACCACTGCCACCAACCGCCGTCATTAACACAATCGCCGCTGCATCGCTCGGGTATACATCTAGTATATTAATTATCAGATAGACATTAATATTTGATTGTTATTAGGTAAGTTAGAGTTAAGTATTTAAAAGCGACACATGTCATTTAAAGAAATGAACCAAATGTCGATTAGAAAAATTCACAATTATGTTTTAGTTTATTGGTAGATAGATATTCATTTGGTTATCAAATGAACATTACAGTTTATTCTGCGTAATTATTTAATATATAATCATAACTTAAGCAAGATAGTACATTGATATTAAAATATTCATATCACATAAATCATCAAATACAATAAGTAGATCTTATATATATATATATATAGATATAGATATAGAAATGGAAATGACATTCTTATTTATCTCATACAGTAGTACGTAAGGTTTGAAATCCAACTAGCATATACTACTGGTCATCATGACCAATGTCATTTGAGAGTTGCATCAAGTGTCAAGCCGGAACCTTTGAACTTGTCTTGAGTAATTTGATCAATTTTGGCCCCCATCTCTTCAGTCAAATGATTTTTCCAATCTCCCACCTCACCTCGTCGGAGAAAAAGATGATTATCACAAGCATATTTGTTGTTAATATGCGTCGTTCCGGTTTTGTTTACCTCCAAGTTCTTCAAATGCTCAAAGCTACAAAGAGTAATAATCTTTTCCACCACTTGATTCTCTTGTTCCTCAACCGAGATAGGCGCCCCCATGAACTCCGCCAACCTCTTGACATGAACCTCTGGCTCTCTTTTCATCTCTTCATACCTTAAGAACAATACCTTATCTGGATATTCAAGACTAGCTTTCCAAAATCCCAATACATGACCCCAATAAGGTCCATAATCCATAACACCCTCACAAAACAACTCGAAAGCTTTATCAAATGAAAGCGCAGGTAGTTGTTTTGGTCTCATTTGTTTCACAAAGAGAAACATGGAGACAAAAACATCTTTTGGATCCCTACAAATGTAAACAAACTTACACCCATCGTGAAAGGTGGAAGGAAACAAATTAAACGCGAAATGAGAGGAAATTAAACGAGGTGAAGGCAAGAGGTCCATGTTAGTAATAGCATGGTCTTGAGATATGTAAAGATCAAGTCTGGGAAAACAGCTTTGCGGTCCCTGGCGAAGCAACGGGTGGTCAGAGAAATCAGGAAAGCGGGAGCGGTTCATGATGGCGAACATGAGGGCTTTGAGCCAGGTTGTCCCAGCCTTTATGAAGGAACACAAGAAGATATCGGTGGACCGATGGTTGAAGTGGTTTTGAAACAGAGTGGCACCTAACAAGATAATGGAATGTAACCATTGGCCCTGATATAGCAACACATGTTGTTGAACCCACCCGTCAGTGGCGGATGCATGTTGAAGAGGGGGTATGCAATTGCATACCCAGTCCCTATCCAATGGCAAAAAAATGTTTTTTATGTTAATTTTTATAATTTTACTACTATGTGCATATCCTCAAAAACAAAGGTGCATACCCTTATTTAGAATCTGACATCCCAGTCAATAAAGTTTAAGCTAATGTATGTATTCCTATCTATTTCTCTACTGGAATTGAAACTGATCCTCTTTTTTTATTTTTTATTACAAAATCTTATTAAATCACTCTTCATAAACTCCTTGTATAGAAAGTCTTTTTAAGTGTTACTGGCACCCGTCTCCTTTTGGAAGCTCGTTGATGAGCTCGGCATGTAGTTTGCGAGTCTTTTCTTGATCATCTTGATTAGTTGTCATGTTTGGATGGAATTAATTGGAATGATGTATATATATAATATAATGAGAAAATGGAGTATGTGTGTAACATCCCGAAATTTTAAGGCAAATAAAATAAACATTTATTATAGTTTTAACATTAAAATAGTTTCCTAGTATTTCATTTTTAGATTCGGGGTTAAATTAGTTGGAACTTTAGTGGATAGCGGGTATTTACCCACCTATTTTCCATTTGATGCGTGGCATCATGAAGAGAAGCCAGACAAACATATTTTTCTTACTCATGTCTCCACCTATCTTCTTCTTAATCTTCTTTTCTATTAAACTTTCATTCAAGCAATTTCATCCCTAATTCAATCAAAGAAAATCTCCTAAATCATGATAATAATAACACTTAAGGTTTAAGCATCTAATTTTGGGAGAAATTGAGAGTGTGTGTGTGTGGTGGAGGTTTGTGGGCTGATTTTCAAGAAGAAAAAGAGGAGAATAAAAGTGTAATTTCAATCTCAATTTTAGTTATCTCCTTGAAGGTAAGATTACTTTAACCTAATTTTGATTCTTGTTAAATTATTTAAATTAGGGTTCATGCAATCAATTGTATTTGGGAAATTGGGGGTTTTATTGAATTAAGTTAAATTGCTTCTATACAAGTTAGGGTTCTTGTAATTTAATCAAATTTAGGGTTTTAATTGGGTTGCATGATAGATTTTGTTGAATGATAGTGAGAATTAGTTGGACAGATTCTGACCCTGATCTTAAAACGAGTTAAACACCCCCATGTCAGAGTTTTCACTTGTTGAGTCCTAAAAAGAAAATGTAGGTTATTGTGTTAAGCAAATTTTGCCACTGGAATGGGTTGAAAATACGAAGTAGAACTCCAGTTATGAATTTTTGAATTCAGTAGCGTCATGCTGATCTTTCAGCAAAAATGATTCTGTGTCAGTTTTTAAAACGAGTAAAACTCACGTATATGAGTCAAATCTTGTGTGGGTCACTGAAGATAAAATGTGATAAAATGTGTTAAGAAGAAGTGGCCACTGGAATGAGGTCGAAATATTGTGTAGAACTCAAGTTATGGTCATTTGAAGTCATTAAGGTCAAAGCTGTTTAACAGCAGCAGTTTTGGTTTTTAAAACGACCAGAAGTCATCTTTGAAAGACAATTCACATGTTGGTCACTAAAGATAAAATGTAGGTGTATGTGTCATCTAAATTTGGCCACTGGAATCAAGTAAAAAGAATAAGTAGAACTTGAGTTATGCTAGTTTGAAGGCAGCTTGGTCATATACGAAAATATGATAATTTTGAATAATGAGATGGCATGGCCACTTTATTGTGAAAGTAAAATGAGATTTTGAAAGAAGCCAACCTTTGAAATTGATGAGAATGCGAATTATGTAAAATAGGGTTGGGCTTTGAGATGATAGTAAAGATTGTAAAGTATGGCTTGATAGCCTTATGTATGAAGTAATTGAGCTTGATGACCTTATATGTGTAAATTGTGAATCGTTGCTAGGTGAAAAGCAATATGATTGTTAGATGGTCATCATGGATTTGGTTGTCGCGAAGGAGGTGAGTACTCTTGCATACGACTATATATACGTTGGGTCAATTGACCACATCATGTTGAAGTTGTTTATCCATGTGTGGAAAGACCACCATGTTGAAGTTAGTTTATCCATGTGTGGTAATTGATTCGGCGTCAGGCCCATTTGGGGCATAGTATTGTTGAGGCCTAAGAACCTCCGGGGCCTAAGAATCCCGATAGTGTTTATCCATGTGTGGAAAGACCACCATGTTGAAGTTGTTTATCCATGTGTGGAAAGACCACCATGTTGAAGTTGTTTATCCATGTGTGGAAAGACCACCATGTTGAAGTTGTTTATCCATGTGTGGAAAGACCACCATGTTGAAGTTGTTTATCCATGTGTGGAAAGACCACCATGTTGAAGTTGTTTATCCATGTGTGGAAAGACCACCATGTTGAAGTTGTTTATCCATGTGTGGAAAGACCACCATGTCGAAGTTGTTAATCCATATATGTTGTTTAGTGTGCAAGGTGAGCATGTAAATGTGGCATGACGGTGTCATAGGTTACATGTAAAAGTCCTTGTACTTTGCCCTCATTCGTGTGTATAAGCGTATGCAATGGTATTCACTAAGCTTTGGCTTATCCTTTTAGTTGTTTACCTTTTTATAGGTGGTCCCGGATGCGGAAGAAAGTTAAGCAATGTAAAGATTGAAGTTAAAGATGCTTTTTGGATATTGATTGCTTTAGCTAAATGCGGATAATGGAATTGGTAATAGGACCCATAGCGACCCCTTTGAACTATCGGCTCTTTGTACTCTTGTTATGTCTTTTTGGAAAATTATTATGATGTCTAGTGTTAGACTCAAGTTTTGGGTATTTTAAATGGGTCGTTTTGTAGTGGTAATGTATTGATTTTGTTTAAATATGTTTTGGAGGAACTCATAATCCGTAACAGGTTTGGATGATGATTTTACGAATGGGTCATGCCGAAATTTCCAATTTTTAATGTTGTCTTTTGTAATGTGTCAACTTGGGTAAAATGACCCGTTTGGTTGTAAAATGAATGTTTGGTCAAAGGATACTTTTGTCATGCTTATTTCCGAGTCTAAAACTTATTTGAACTTAGAAATGTGGTATTATGAAGTTTGGTTTTGAGCTAGGAAGTTACAAGTTGATTTTAAGTGTCAAGATGGAGTTTTGAAAAAAAATGGGCAGTAGATACCCACTGCGCCGCAGTGGGCAGGTTTAGCCCCACTGCGCCGCAGTGGGGATAATCTGGAAAAAAAAAAAAAAAATTTTTTTTCTTATTTCCTAAAATGAGTTTGGGTTCTTACAAGTGGTATCAAAGCCGTGGTTTAAGGGATTTAGGTATTTTATTATTACACGGATACCTAGACTTAAACCATAGATGTGACTTGACCTTATGTGCATAGTTGGTTTCTAGTGACATATGGAAGTATTTAGCGCAGTTCACTTGAGGTGTTATAATAAGTAATCATCATAATGACTGCAGCGTTATTATGATCACATATTATAATAGCTCAAGTTAAGTCCGTTAAATATGGAAGTATGTTAGTATGAAGCCATAGGTTGGAGACCTTATTTGGCAATGTGAATTATTTTATGTTTTTACTCGTTGATATCTAAGTATGATAGAATATGAGCTTTGCATGCTAACTGGTTTATTGAATGGTAAGAATTGAAAATTTGAGATTGGTTTATGAGTTAATATATTGCTTGATGATAGTAAAGAAGAAGGTATGATAAATACATAGTAAACGTGAAATGCATGCTAATGTGTGTTTGCTTGTTTGTATGCGAATGCGATAGAGCAAAAGTTTTACTTGAATAATCGGCAATGAGGCCATAAAAGTGGAATTTGATTTATAAGTTTAAAAGATGGTTGTCACTTATAAGGAGAAAGTATGTTGAATAGTTGATGAATGTTGAATGTATGCGAATGAAGTGTGACATTATTTTGGTATAAGATGTTAGGTCCAGATTTAGTCCAGACTTACTGGACTGGCTCCAGACTGGACTACTGGAACCTTATTTAGGTTTGTTAAGAAAACTTGTTTTGCTGGTCTCGCTCCAGACCCGACTACTGGAGCCTCACTGAAGATTTGACCAGAAAACGTTTCTCTACTGGACCTACTCCAGACTTGGAATCTGGAGTCCCTCTAAAGATTTGTCCAGAAATAATTGAAGACTAGTGAGCATTTACTTGTATAGGTAATCTGGAGCATTCTCCAGATTAGCTCACTGAAGACTTCACCCCAGTCCAGATCTACTGAAGACATTCTGACTGAAGTCAAAGACTGAAGTCTGAAGGAAGAAGACTTAACAAATGGCGGAGTCCACTGGAAAGTCTTACCAGATCTGCACACTGGAGGATTGTTAGTGTTCTAGATCCTGCAAGTCTGAACACCAATATCGAGGATTGACTTTTGCCTTTAAACACACTTTCCAAAGAACAATCCACTTGTTCTTTAACAAAGTATACTTGTGTTAAGGTGGTTGGATAAAAGGATACACTTGCACTTGATGTGACTTTATCCTTATTCCTTATCCAATACATTTAATGTTCTTGTCGGATCATTAAATGTATGCCAACCATATTTGTACGGCACAAATTCACTGGTGAATTTGTTGCCTATAAATACAAAGTCATTTCCTTGACAAAAATACTTTTTAAGCATTCCTTTTGCATTTAAGTGAATTTGTCCAAATACTCTCGATCTTAAACAGGGATACTTCACAACTTTAAGTATCTCGATCCTAAAGAGTTATTTGACAAATATAGATCATATTGTAACTCATAGTTGTTAGGATACTCACTTAATTGTGTTATCTTGATTCCGCAACAACCTTGTATTTTATTTAAACATCAATAAATGAAATACCCATGAAACATACATAATGGTCCACTTTATTTGTTTATTGCTTTAAGTCTTGTATTACTTTGTTTATATATCTTGCATCTTTATTTACAAGTAATACTAGTCCAAATCTAGTGATTATTAGACTTGTTGTATTTTACACTTTCTATTGGTTAACCATCTCGAAGTTAAAGGGACTCACATAAGACCATTGGGTAGTAAGACCCATGGCATCGTATTTATTTGGTGTAAGACCATTGGGTAGTGAGACCCGTGGCATCATTATTGTGTTAAGAAGGCCATACGAGATATGGCGATGAGAATCAGTTGTGCAGTAATGTGATTTAATTGGCTGATTAATGTTATGAAGGCACATTATGTATGTTAATATAAGGTTGTAAAGTTGGAGACTCATAGTCTAAATAAGTTTGCGTAGATTATATGTCGAAAGACCATGCGAAGTATGATAAAAAGCAATTGAGCAGTAACATGTTTAAATTGATAAGTTTAATGTGATGAATACATGTTACATGGTAGTATAAAGTCGTAGAGATTGGGACTTCTATTATCAAGATGATTGTATAGTAGATGTTAAAAGACCATACGGAGTATGGCGAATGTGTTTTTGATTTTGATTGACATGCTTTCTTGAACGAGTATTTGACTACTTGAAGTATGATGATAGAAGTTAAGATGAAATAAGCATTGTAAGAACGTGAGGATATTATGGCAACAAGGAACTTGTAAACGATAAGTATGGTAGTTATAAAAGCTAAAGCCTAATCTAAAATCTTTTGAGCCAATTTGTTTCTTTCACTTCGGGAGCATGCGATATAATGTTGAGAAAAGATCGTTTATATGTGAAGGACGCCAAATTTCATGGAAGGAGAAGGCGACCTAGTTGAGAATCCCTGTTGTAATATTACAATTGTTTTCGTCGGAAGAAATGAAGCGGTCCGTTGATACTTTCGCTTGTGCGTTATGACAGTCATGGTATGGCAGTTAAGTCTCTTATTGTTGAATCATCAATGCCAAAATCACGGTCTATGGAGAATCTTCTTGCTATTCGTGATTATCCCAAATACTTTTACGTGAATTGTATTCGTTCTAGCCGTTTCAAGTGATTCCCTTCGTTCCAAGAGGTGCGATTATGTAATTAAAGGAAGCAGGAGGCGTGTGCGTTTAGTCACTTGTGAGCTCAATAAAGTAATAATCAGAGACGAGTACCCGTGGTCAAGATCTGATATCCTATTCGATCAAGTAGAAGCAATTTCTTATCATTTTAAGACGAATTTTCATTTCAGTTTCCATCAACTTATAGCACGCAATGGAGATGTTTCCGAAAATGTTATCTATACTTGTATGGGCACTTTGAAATTCGTAGTATACCCTTCGATTGTATTAAAGGTTTTCCAACCCCCGTGAGTCTTTTGAACCACACTTGTCGTTTGTTGTGAAATAAATCCGTATTGTTTTCATTGACAACGTTTTGTTTATCTTAAAAGTCAATCCGGACAGAAAAGTTCTTTTACGTGAAGTCTTGGAGATACGACGAAAGTGAAAGTTCCATGTCAATTCGTTAAATGATCAGTCTGATTAGGAGAAGTGAAATCATCTCGATCGTGTGATCACCAAGAGAGGGAGCGTGGTTAACCCGGATTGGATTGGTGTTGTGTCGAAATGGAGACAACTCACAAGATCAACTTAAATTAGAAGTTTCGTGGGTGACGGGTGGCAAGTGTTGTTTTAATTTTTCCGCCCTTTTGAAGATAGTCTCACCGTTGACCAAATTAATTAGAAAGAATGTGAAGCAAGCTTGAAGAAAAGAATGAGAAGTCGAACGAAGTACTAATTGAAATCAAGACGAATCGTTCCATTCGCGGTTTAAAGTCCACCGGAATCATTTTCACTTTAAAATTTTGGTGTTTTTCTTTCTCTATAGCGTCAAATATATCGGTCTTACTCAATCATATCAACTTTCTTTTCTTATCAATCAACGAAAATCTCACCATTGTCAAAGAAGTTGGTTAACTCTCTCGAAAGATTATGTCTACGAAGTTTAAGTGTCGTCCCGGTAAGCCCATGTAGTGGCGGATGTTGTTAGCCTGAAAAGTTTTCACCTTTCTTTATGTGTTTCACCGGTGTACATGCTAATCAATTGATTTCTCCAATCATTTAGAAGAGGTTCAAGAGAAAATTTGCGACGGGAACCTAAGCAAGCGAAGAGCCAGATCACGCGAAATATTTTCTAAAGATTTTTGCGGACTTACTAGACGTCATGATAGAACTTATAATCCTCTCCTTAATGGAACCAAATCGAATTTGCTCCATGAAACCTATAAAATTTGAATACTTCTTTCGTTCGGTATAACAAAGATGTGTCAAGATCTAAAGAGAGATTATTAGTGACCCCAGATGAAGTGGAATGTTGTTTGATAGGAAATGTCAATTCCCTATTCGTTTTAGAAAAGCCGGACACCAAGAGTTGTGTAGCACGAATATAGTGATAAAGATTCCTAAGAAGATTGAAATGATAAAATAACGACCTAATAGTCAAGGTTGCCAAGAATTTTATGCGGATAAAGGAGGGAGACTTATCGAGTTCAATTTTGGTGATTGTGTAATATGAAGAATTTATTTTACGAGTTGCATATGAGGTAAATCTAAGGTCTTAGTTTTCGGTTCTTTCAAAATACCTGCTCGGGTTGTCAAGGTTACTTATTGTTGGAATTGCTCGAAGAACTTCCGGAAATTTATTCTACCCTGCACGATTCTCGCTTTATAAAGTTTTATACCGTAAAGGTTTTACGTGTACTTTTAAAAGAAATTGAACTCCAAAATGAGTTTATATAAGACAATGTCGGGGAGTCTTTAGCCTTGTGATGAAATATTTAAGAAGAGTGTAAATCGAGACTATTTTATGGTGCAAAGTGCTATGGAAGCATGGAAGAATGTTGTAGGTGTTAATGAGAAATTAAGAGAAAAGCTTTATTACAACTTCATCACTAGATGCGGCTTGGATCACGAGGTCGTGATCCGCTCCAAGTGGGGGAGAGTTGTAACATCCCGAAATTTTAAGGCAAATAAAATAAACCTTTATTATAGTTTTAACATTAAAATAGTTTCCTAGTATTTCATTTTTAGATTCGGGGTTAAATTAGTTGGAACTTTAGTGGATAGCGGGTATTTACCCACCTATTTTCCATTTGATGCGTGGCATCATGAAGAGAAGCCAGACAAACATATTTTACTTACTCATGTCTCCACCTATCTTCTTCTTAATCTTCTTTTCTATTAAACTTTCATTCAAGCAATTCCATCCCTAATTCAATCAAAGAAAATCTCCTAAATCATGATAATAATAACACTTAAGGTTTAAGCATCTAATTTTGGGAGAAATTGAGAGTGTGTGTGTGTGGTGGAGGTTTGTGGGCTGATTTTCAAGAAGAAAAAGAGGAGAATAAAAGTGTAATTTCAATCTCAATTTTAGTTATCTCCTTGAAGGTAAGATTACTTTAACCTAATTTTGATTCTTGTTAAATTATTTAAATTAGGGTTCATGCAATCAATTGTATTTGGGAAATTGGGGGTTTTATTGAATTAAGTTAAATTGCTTCTATACAAGTTAGGGTTCTTGTAATTTAATCAAATTTAGGGTTTTAATTGGGTTGCATGATAGATTTTGTTGAATGATAGTGAGAATTAGTTGGACAGATTCTGACCCTGATCTTAAAACGAGTTAAACACCCCCATGTCAGAGTTTTCACTTGTTGAGTCCTAAAAAGAAAATGTAGGTTATTGTGTTAAGCAAATTTTGCCACTGGAATGGGTTGAAAATACGAAGTAGAACTCCAGTTATGAATTTTTGAATTCAGTAGCGTCATGCTGATCTTTCAGCAAAAATGATTCTGTGTCAGTTTTTAAAACGAGTAAAACTCACGTATATGAGTCAAATCTTGTGTGGGTCACTGAAGATAAAATGTGCTAAAATGTGTTAAGAAGAAGTGGCCACTGGAATGAGGTCGAAATATTGTGTAGAACTCAAGTTATGGTCATTTGAAGTCAGTAAGGTCAAAGCTGTTTAACAGCAGCAGTTTTGGTTTTTAAAACGACCAGAAGTCATCTTTGAAAGACAATTCACATGTTGGTCACTAAAGATAAAATGTAGGTGTATGTGTCATCTAAATTTGGCCACTGGAATCAAGTAAAAAGAATAAGTAGAACTTGAGTTATGCTAGTTTGAAGGCAGCTTGGTCATATACGAAAATATGATAATTTTGAATAATGAGATGGCATGGCCACTTTATTGTGAAAGTAAAATGAGATTTTAAAAGAAGCCAACCTTTGAAATTGATGAGAATGCGAATTATGTAAAATAGGGTTGGGCTTTGAGATGATAGTAAAGATTGTAAAGTATGGCTTGATAGCCTTGTATGAAGTAATTGAGCTTGATGACCTTATATGTGTAAATTGTGAATCGTTGCTAGGTGAAAAGCAATATGATTGTTAGATGGTCATCATGGATTTGGTTGTCGCGAAGGAGGTGAGTACTCTTGCATACGACTATATATACGTTGGGTCAATTGACCACATCATGTTGAAGTTGTTTATCCATGTGTGGAAAGACCACCATGTTGAAGTTGTTTATCCATGTGTGGTAATTGATTCGGCGTCAGGCCCATTTGGGGCATAGTATTGTTGAGGCCTAAGAACCTCCGGGGCCTAAGAATCCCGATAGTGTTTATCCATGTGTGGAAAGACCACCATGTTGAAGTTGTTTATCCATGTGTGGAAAGACCACCATGTTGAAGTTGTTTATCCATGTGTGGAAAGACCACCATGTTGAAGTTGTTTATCCATGTGTGGAAAGACCACCATGTTGAAGTTGTTTATCCATGTGTGGAAAGACCACCATGTTGAAGTTGTTTATCCATGTGTGGAAAGACCACCATGTTGAAGTTGTTTATCCATGTGTGGAAAGACCACCATGTTGAAGTTGTTTATCCATGTGTGGAAAGACCACCATGTTGAAGTTGTTTATCCATGTGTGGAAAGACCACCATGTTGAAGTTGTTTATCCATGTGTGGAAAGACCACCATGTTGAAGTTGTTTATCCATGTGTGGAAAGACCACCATGTTGAAGTTGTTTATCCATGTGTGGAAAGACCACCATGTTGAAGTTGTTTATCCATGTGTGGAAAGACCACCATGTTGAAGTTGTTTATCCATGTGTGGAAAGACCACCATGTTGAAGTTGTTTATCCATGTGTGGAAAGACCACCATGTTGAAGTTGTTTATCCATGTGTGGAAAGACCACCATGTTGAAGTTGTTTATCCATGTGTGGAAAGACCACCATGTTGAAGTTGTTTATCCATGTGTGGAAAGACCACCATGTTGAAGTTGTTTATCCATGTGTGGAAAGACCACCATGTTGAAGTTGTTTATCCATGTGTGGAAAGACCACCATGTTGAAGTTGTTTATCCATGTGTGGAAAGACCACCATGTTGAAGTTGTTTATCCATGTGTGGAAAGACCACCATGTTGAAGTTGTTTATCCATGTGTGGAAAGACCACCATGTTGAAGTTGTTTATCCATGTGTGGAAAGACCACCATGTTGAAGTTGTTTATCCATGTGTGGAAAGACCACCATGTTGAAGTTGTTTATCCATGTGTGGAAAGACCACCATGTTGAAGTTGTTTATCCATGTGTGGAAAGACCACCATGTTGAAGTTGTTTATCCATGTGTGGAAAGACCACCATGTTGAAGTTGTTTATCCATGTGTGGAAAGACCACCATGTTGAAGTTGTTTATCCATGTGTGGAAAGACCACCATGTTGAAGTTGTTTATCCATGTGTGGAAAGACCACCATGTTGAAGTTGTTTATCCATGTGTGGAAAGACCACCATGTTGAAGTTGTTTATCCATGTGTGGAAAGACCACCATGTTGAAGTTGTTTATCCATGTGTGGAAAGACCACCATGTTGAAGTTGTTTATCCATGTGTGGAAAGACCACCATGTTGAAGTTGTTTATCCATGTGTGGAAAGACCACCATGTTGAAGTTGTTTATCCATGTGTGGAAAGACCACCATGTTGAAGTTGTTTATCCATGTGTGGAAAGACCACCATGTTGAAGTTGTTTATCCATGTGTGGAAAGACCACCATGTTGAAGTTGTTTATCCATGTGTGGAAAGACCACCATGTTGAAGTTGTTTATCCATGTGTGGAAAGACCACCATGTTGAAGTTGTTTATCCATGTGTGGAAAGACCACCATGTTGAAGTTGTTTATCCATGTGTGGAAAGACCACCATGTTGAAGTTGTTTATCCATGTGTGGAAAGACCACCATGTTGAAGTTGTTTATCCATGTGTGGAAAGACCACCATGTTGAAGTTGTTTATCCATGTGTGGAAAGACCACCATGTTGAAGTTGTTTATCCATGTGTGGAAAGACCACCATGTTGAAGTTGTTTATCCATGTGTGGAAAGACCACCATGTTGAAGTTGTTTATCCATGTGTGGAAAGACCACCATGTTGAAGTTGTTTATCCATGTGTGGAAAGACCACCATGTTGAAGTTGTTTATCCATGTGTGGAAAGACCACCATGTTGAAGTTGTTTATCCATGTGTGGAAAGACCACCATGTTGAAGTTGTTTATCCATGTGTGGAAAGACCACCATGTTGAAGTTGTTTATCCATGTGTGGAAAGACCACCATGTTGAAGTTGTTTATCCATGTGTGGAAAGACCACCATGTTGAAGTTGTTTATCCATGTGTGGAAAGACCACCATGTTGAAGTTGTTTATCCATGTGTGGAAAGACCACCATGTTGAAGTTGTTTATCCATGTGTGGAAAGACCACCATGTTGAAGTTGTTTATCCATGTGTGGAAAGACCACCATGTTGAAGTTGTTTATCCATGTGTGGAAAGACCACCATGTTGAAGTTGTTTATCCATGTGTGGAAAGACCACCATGTTGAAGTTGTTTATCCATGTGTGGAAAGACCACCATGTTGAAGTTGTTTATCCATGTGTGGAAAGACCACCATGTTGAAGTTGTTTATCCATGTGTGGAAAGACCACCATGTTGAAGTTGTTTAACCATGTGTGGAAAGAACTCATAATCCGTAACAGGTTTGGATGATGATTTTACGAATGGGTCATGCCGAAATTTCCAATTTTGAATGTTGTCTTTTGTAATGTGTCAACTTGGGTAAAATGACCCGTTTGGTTGTAAAATGAATGTTTGGTCAAAGGATACTTTTGTCATGCTTATTTCCGAGTCTAAAACTTATTTGAACTTAGAAATGTGGTATTTTGAAGTTTGGCAAAGTGATTTAAGGGTTGAATGTGGGTTGGATGAGTTGCAAGTGGATTTTAAGTGTCAAGATGGAGTTTTGGAAAATCTGGGCAGCAGGTACCCACTGCGCCGCAGTGGGCAGGTTTAGCCCCACTGCGCCGCAGTGGGGATAATCTGGAAAAAAAAAAAAAAATTTTTTTTCTTATTTCCTAAAATGAGTTTGGGTTCTTTCAAGTGGTATCAAAGCCGTGGTTTAAGGGATTTAGGTATTTTATTATTACACGGATACCTAGACTTAAACCATAGATGTGACTTGACCTTATGTGCATAGTTTGGTTTCTAGTGACATATGGAAGTATTTAGCGCAGTTCACTTGAGGTGTTATAATAAGTAATCATCATAATGACTGCAGCGTTATTATGATCACGTATTATAATAGCTCAAGTTAAGTCCGTTAAATATGGAAGTATGTTAGTATGAAGCCATAGGTTGGAGACCTTATTTGGCAATGTGAATTGTTTTATGATTTTACTCGTTGATATCTAAGTATGATAGAATATGAGCTTTGCATGCTAACTGGTTTATTGAATGGTAAGAATTGAAAATTTGAGATTGGTTTATGAGTAATATATTGCTTGATGATAGTAAAGAAGAAGGTATGATAAATACATAGTAAACGTGAAATGCATGCTAATGTGTATTTGCTTGTTTGTATGCGAATGCGATAGAGCAAAAGTTTTACTTGAATAATCGGCAATGAGGCCATAAAAGTGGAATTTGATTTATAAGTTTAAAAGATGGTTGTCACTTATAAGGAGAAAGTATGTTGAATAGTTGATGAATGTTGAATGTATGCGAATGAAGTGTGACATTATTTTGTAAAGATTGTTAGGTCCAGATTTAGTCCAGACTTACTGGACTGGCTCCAGACTGGACTACTGGAACCTTATTTAGGTTTGTTAAGAAAACTTGTTTTGCTGGTCTCGCTCCAGACCCGACTACTGGAGCCTCACTGAAGATTTGACCAGAAAACCTCTACTGGACCTACTCCAGACTTGGAATCTGGAGTCCCTCTAAAGATTTGTCCAGAAATAATTGAAGACTAGTGAGCATTTACTTGTATAGGTAATCTGGAGAGCATTCTCCAGATTAGCTCACTGAAGACTTCACCCCAGTCCAGATCTAATGAAGACATTCTGACTGAAGTCAAAGACTGAAGTCTGAAGGAAGAAGACTTAACAAATGGCGGAGTCCACTGGAAAGTCTTACCAGATCTGCACACTGGAGGATTGTTAGTGTTCTAGATCCTGCAAGTCTGAACACTAATATCGAGGATTGACTTTTGCCTTTAACACACTTTCCAAAGAACAATCCACTCGTTCTTTAACAAAGTATACGTGTGTTAAGGTGGTTGGATAAAAGGATACACTTGCACTTGATGTGACTTTATCCTTATTCTTATCCAATACATTTAATGTTCTTGTCGGATCATTAAATGTATGCCAACCATATTTGTACGGCACAAATTCACTGGTGAATTTGTTGCCTATAAATACAAAGTCATTTCCTTGACAAAAATACTTTTTAAGCATTTCTTTTGCATTTAAGTGAATTTGTCCAAATACTCTCGATCTTAAACAGGGATACTTCACAACTTTAAGTATCTCGATCCTAAAGAGTTATTTGACAAATATAGATCATTTGTAACTAATAGGTTGTTAGGATACTCACTTAATTGTGTTATCTTGATTCCGCAACAACCTTGTATTTTATTTTAACATCAATAAATGAAATACCCATGAAACATACATAATGGTCCACTTTATTTGTTTATTGCTTTAAGTCTTGTATTACTTTGTTTATATATCTTGCATCTTTATTAACAAGTAATACTAGTCCAAATCTAGTGATTATTAGACTTGTTGTATTTTACACTTTCTATTGGTTAACCATCTCGAATAAAGGGACTCACATTTGGTATAAGACCCATGACATCGTATTTATTTGGTGTAAGACCATTGGGTAGTGAGACCCGTGGCATCATTATTGTGTTAAGAAGGCCATACGAGATATGGCGATGAGAATCAGTTGTGCAGTAATGTGATTTAATTGGCTGATTAATGTTATGAAGGCACATTATGTATGTTAATATAAGGTTGTAAAGTTGGAGACTCATAGTCTAAATAAGTTTGCGTAGATTATATGTCGAAAGACCATGCGAAGTATGATAAAAAGCAATTGAGCAGTAACATGTTTAAATTGATAAGTTTAATGTGATGAATACATGTTACATGGTAGTATAAAGTCGTAGAGATTGGGACTTCTATTATCAAGATGATTGTATAGTAGATGTTAAAAGACCATAAGTATGGCGAATGTGTTTTTGATTTGATTGACATGCTTTCTTGAACGAGTATTTGACTACTTGAAGTATGATGATAGAAGTTAAGATGAAATAAGCATTGTAAGAACGTGAGGATATTATGGCAACAAGGAACTTGTAAACGATAAGTATGGTAGTTATAAAAGCTAAAGCCTAATCTAAAATCTTTTGAGCCAATTTGTTTTCTTTCACTTCGGGAGCATGCGATATAATGTTGAGAAAAGATCGTTTATATGTGAAGGACGCCAAATTTCATGGAAGGAGAAGGCGACCTAGTTGAGAATCCCTGTTGTAATATTACAATTGTTTTCGTCGGAAGAAATGAAGCGGTCAGTTGATACTTTCGCTTGTGCGTTATGACAGTCATGGTATGGCAGTTAAGTCTCTTATTGTTGAATCATCAATGCCAAATAGAATCACGGTCTATGGAGAATCTTCTTGCTATTCGTGATTATCCCAAATACTTTTACGTGAATTGTATTCGTTCTAGCCGTTTCAAGTGATTCCCTTCGTTCCAAGAGGTGCGATTATGTAATTAAAGGAAGCAGGAGGCGTGTGCGTTTAGTCACTTGTGAGCTCAATAAAGTAATAATCAGAGACGAGTACCCGTGGTCAAGATCTGATATCCTATTCGATCAAGTAGAAGCAATTTCTTATCATTTTAAGACGAATTTTCATTTCAGTTTCCATCAACTTATAGCACGCAATGGAGATGTTCCCGAAAATGTTATCTATACTTGTATGGGCACTTTGAAATTCGTAGTATACCCTTCGATTGTATTAAAGGTATTCCAACCCCCGCGAGTCTTTTGAACCACACTTGTCGTTTGTTGTGAAATAAATCCGTATTGTTTTCATTGACAACGTTTTGTTTATCTTAAAAGTCAATCCGGCCAGAAAAGTTCTTTTACGTGAAGTCTTGGAGATACGACGAAAGTGAAAGTTCCATGTCAATTCGTTAAATGATCAGTCTGATTAGGAGAAGTGAAATCATCTCGATCGTGTGATCACCAAGAGAGGGAGCGTGGTTAACCCGGATTGGATTGGTGTTGTGTCGAAATGGAGACAACTCACAAGATCAACTTAAATTAGAAGTTTCGTGGGTGACGGGTGGCAAGTGTTGTTTTAATTTTTCGGCCCTTTTGAAGATAGTCTCACCGTTGACCAAATTAATTAGAAAGAATGTGAAGCAAGCTTGAAGAGAAGAATGAGAAGTCGAACGAAGTACTAATTGAAATCAAGACGAATCGTTCCATTCGCGGTTTAAAGTCCACCGGAATCATTTTCACTTTAAAATTTTGGTGTTTTTCTTTCTCTATAGCGTCAAATATATCGGTCTTACTCAATCATATCAACTTTCTTTTCTTATCAATCAACGAAAATCTCACCATTGTCAAAGAAGTTGGTTAACTCTCTCGAAAGATTATGTCTACGAAGTTTAAGTGTCGTCCCGGTAAGCCCATGTAGTGGCGGATGTTGTTAGCCTGAAAAGTTTTCACCTTCTTTATGTGTTTCACCGGTGTACATGCTAATCAATTGATTTCTCCAATCATTTAGAAGAGGTTCAAGAGAAAATTTGCGACGGGAACCTAAGCAAGCGAAGAGCCAGATCACGCGAAATATTTTCTAAAGATTTTTGCGGACTTACTAGACGTCATGATAGAACTTAAAATCCTCTCCTTAATGGAACCAAATCGAATTTGCTCCATGAAACCTATAAAATTTGAAATACTTCTTTCGTTCGGTATAACAAAGATGTGTCAAGATCTAAAGAGAGATTATTAGTACCCCAAATGAAGTGGAATGTTGTTTGATAGGAAATGTCAATTCCCTATTCTTTTTAGAAAAGCCGGACACCAAGAGTTGTGTAGCACGAATATAGTGATAAAGATTCCTAAGAAGATTGAAATGATAAAGTAACGACCTAATAGTCAAGGTTGCCAAGAATTTTATGCGGATAAAGGAGGGAGACTTATCGAGTTCAATTTTGGTGATTGTGTAATATGAAGAATTTATTTTACGAGTTGCATATGAGGTAAATCTAAGGTCTTAGTTTTCGGTTCTTTCAAAATACCTGCTCGGGTTGTCAAGGTTACTTATTGTTGGAATTGCTCGAAGAACTTCCGGGAATTTATTCTACCCTGCACGATTCTCGCTTTATAAAGTTTTATACCGTAAAGGTTTTACGTGTACTTTTAAAAGAAATTGAACTCCAAAATGAGTTTATATAAGACAATGTCGGGGAGTCTTTAGCCTTGTGATGAAATTTTTAAGAAGAGTGTAAATCGAGACTATTTTATGGTGCAAAGTGCTATGGAAGCATGGAAGAATGTTGTAGGTGTTAATGAGAAATTAAGAGAAAAGCTTTATTACAACTTCATCACTAGATGCGGCTTGGATCACGAGGTCGTGATCCGCTCCAAGTGGGGGAGAGTTGTAACATCCCGAAATTTTAAGGCAAATAAAATAAACCTTTATTATAGTTTTAACATTAAAATAGTTTCCTAGTATTTCATTTTTAGATTCGGGGTTAAATTAGTTGGAACTTTAGTGGATAGCGGGTATTTACCCACCTATTTTCCATTTGATGCGTGGCATCATGAAGAGAAGCCAGACAAACATATTTTTCTTACTCATGTCTCCACCTATCTTCTTCTTAATCTTCTTTTCTATTAAACTTTCATTCAAGCAATTCCATCCCTAATTCAATCAAAGAAAATCTCCTAAATCATGATAATAATAACACTTAAGGTTTAAGCATCTAATTTTGGGAGAAATTGAGAGTGTGTGTGTGTGGTGGAGGTTTGTGGGCTGATTTTCAAGAAGAAAAAGAGGAGAATAAAAGTGTAATTTCAATCTCAATTTTAGTTATCTCCTTGAAGGTAAGATTACTTTAACCTAATTTTGATTCTTGTTAAATTATTTAAATTAGGGTTCATGCAATCAATTGTATTTGGGAAATTGGGGGTTTTATTGAATTAAGTTAAATTGCTTCTATACAAGTTAGGGTTCTTGTAATTTAATCAAATTTAGGGTTTTAATTGGGTTGCATGATAGATTTTGTTGAATGATAGTGAGAATTAGTTGGACAGATTCTGACCCTGATCTTAAAACGAGTTAAACACCCCCATGTCAGAGTTTTCACTTGTTGAGTCCTAAAAAGAAAATGTAGGTTATTGTTAAGCAAATTTTGCCACTGGAATGGGTTGAAAATACGAAGTAGAACTCCAGTTATGAATTTTTGAATTCAGTAGCGTCATGCTGATCTTTCAGCAAAAATGATTCTGTGTCAGTTTTTAAAACGAGTAAAACTCACGTATATGAGTCAAATCTTGTGTGGGTCACTGAAGATAAAATGTGCTAAAATGTGTTAAGAAGAAGTGGCCACTGGAATGAGGTCGAAATATTGTGTAGAACTCAAGTTATGGTCATTTGAAGTCAGTAAGGTCAAAGCTGTTTAACAGCAGCAGTTTTGGTTTTTAAAACGACCAGAAGTCATCTTTGAAAGACAATTCACATGTTGGTCACTAAAGATAAAATGTAGGTGTATGTGTCATCTAAATTTGGCCACTGGAATGAAGTAAAAAGAATAAGTAGAACTTGAGTTATGCTAGTTTGAAGGCAGCTTGGTCATATACGAAAATATGATAATTTTGAATAATGAGATGGCATGGCCACTTTATTGTGAAAGTAAAATGAGATTTTGAAAGAAGCCAACCTTTGAAATTGATGAGAATGCGAATTATGTAAAATAGGGTTGGGCTTTGAGATGATAGTAAAGATTGTAAAGTATGGCTTGATAGCCTTGTGTATGAAGTAATTGAGCTTGATGACCTTATATGTGTAAATTGTGAATCGTTGCTAGGTGAAAAGCAATATGATTGTTAGATGGTCATCATGGATTTGGTTGTCGCGAAGGAGGTGAGTACTCTTGCATACGACTATATATACGTTGGGTCAATTGACCACATCATGTTGAAGTTGTTTATCCATGTGTCGAAAGACCACCATGTTGAAGTTAGTTTATCCATGTGTGGTAATTGATTCGGCGTCAGGCCCATTTGGGGCATAGTATTGTTGAGGCCTAAGAACCTCCGGGGCCTAAGAATCCCGATAGTGTTTATCCATGTGTGGAAAGACCACCATGTTGAAGTTGTTTATCCATGTGTGGAAAGACCACCATGTTGAAGTTGTTTATCCATGTGTGGAAAGACCACCATGTTGAAGTTGTTTATCCATGTGTGGAAAGACCACCATGTTGAAGTTGTTTATCCATGTGTGGAAAGACCACCATGTGAAGTTGTTTATCCATGTGTGGAAAGACCACCATGTTGAAGTTGTTTATCCATGTGTGGAAGGACCACCATGTTGAAGTGGATTATCCATGTGTGGAAAGACCACCATGTCGAAGTTGTTAATCCATATATGTTGTTTAGTGTGCAAGGTGAGCATGTAAATGTGGCATGACGGTGTCATAGGTTACATGTAAAAGTCTTTGTACTTTGCCCTCCTTCGTGTGTATAAGCGTATGCAATGGTATTCACTAAGCTTTGGCTTATCCTTTTAGTTGTTTACCTTTTTATAGGTGGTCCCGGATGCGGAAGAAAGTTAAGCAATGTAAAGATTGAAGTTAAAGATGCTTTTTGGATATTGATTGCTTTAGCTAAATGCGGATAATGGAATTGGTAATAGGACCCATAGCGACCCCTTTGAACTATCGGCTCTTTGTACTCTTGTTATGTCTTTTTTGAAAATTATTATGATGTCTAGTGTTAGACTCAAGTTTTGGGTATTTTAAATGGGTCGTTTTGTAGTGGTAATGTATTGATTTTGTTTAAATATGTTTTGGAGGAACTCATAATCCGTAACAGGTTTGGATGATGATTTTACGAATGGGTCATGCCGAAATTTCCAATTTTTAATGTTGTCTTTTGTAATGTGTCAACTTGGGTAAAATGACCCGTTTGGTTGTAAAATGAATGTTTGGTCAAAGGATACTTTTGTCATGCTTATTTCCGAGTCTAAAACTTATTTGAACTTAGAAATGTGGTATTATGAAGTTTGGTTTTAAGCTAGGAAGTTACAAGTTGATTTTAAGTGTCAAGATGGAGTTTTGAAAAAAAATGGGCAGTAGATACCCACTGCGCCGCAGTGGGCAGGTTTAGCCCCACTGCGCCGCAGTGGGGATAATCTGGAAAAAAAAAAAAAAATTTTTTTTTCTTATTTCCTAAAATGAGTTTGGGTTCTTTCAGTGTGGGTTAGACCCGGTCACATACTAAATTTTTAATATATCTATAAATGCTTGGCCCCTCATGCTTTTTATGGATTAAAAAAACAAGATGTGAGGGGTTCTACACCCAAACTTGAATGTCTAACAGCCACATAAACCCTAACCTCATATGTAATTTGATGAACACACAAACTTCAAAGAACCGATATATGTTCATTTAAAAATCTTGAGCATGGAAGCCTTGTCCACATACTTAGACATCTATTGGTCCATTTTGGTCCCGTTTCATAAAGTGTCCTTCAATATAATTATTATTTTGGACAATGATGTATCTGTTTTATTAAAAAAAAACGTGATATAACTATTAAGGTTTACTTTTAGATGAATACTAGATTTTAGACCCGTGTCTAACATTGGATACAAGGCTTACGATATTATCAATATTAGATCTTCATACATTTAAGTCACAAAAGCTAATAATTTTGAAGATATACGGTTTCAAGTGTTATACTTTGCAAGTTGTAGTACAATAATCACAGGTTCGTCACTGTCATTATTAACTGAGACATATTGATGGAATTGTTTGTCGTAGTCATTCCACAAGGCACATGCTTCAATAATTACTCCATTATATAATTTTTTGAAACCAGTATTACTCATAATGTGATATTATTATGAAAGATAATTAAGAATTAAACTATAAACAAACTTGTGATCTTGTACTTGACATTCAAGTATATGACTTTGATCATGATGGGGCCATAACACGAATAAGTTTATTTTCAATCACCTTATGATAATTAGATAACAGTTAGGATTGTTTTCATATTCTTTGATAACAATTAAGACTTTTGATTTGATTGACAATTGTAACTTTAAACATTAATACGCAAAACTAATATTTTAAAAAGGAGAAAATTTTATACCTTTTTTATTGAGAGATAAATGAATCTTGAATGGAGTTCATATTGATTTTGATTTAGTATTCAAGTAACCATCTGTTGTAAATCGTGCTTTGTTATGTGATCGTCCCATGTTCTGTGAATCCTATTGTGTTTAGGATAAAAATGTTGTATATCGTCATTTGTTATTATGTTTGAGATAGGTATTAGAGTTCATATTGTGTTTATATTAAATATTAAATTATTAATATTTATAATTTATAAAAATCTAATCTAATATATTATTAAATTGGACGACATTATCAATATTGTATTGGATACCAATGTACGACATTTATAGGTATCAATTTATAATATTTTATAATTTTCTTATAAGCTAATATTTATCTTTAGTCATGTAGTCGACATTGATATTTATATGTGTAAATCTATATTTTGTTTATATAATAAAAAGTCAAGAAAAGTGAAAATTAAAAGTTTGAGAAAATCGAGAGATGTGATTACGCGTGTAACACCCCAACAAGGCGGAATCATGAGGGTTACATACTAAGCACAACACGACATGGAAATTAAGTAGAGACAAGTCTAAATGCATTAAAAGGATTGGACAATCCATACAATTCAATCAATTACAAATACCGGAATCATACAAAAATGCATAAGGAGCACGACCATCAAACGTTTACAAAAGAGAGTACAAAAGATGGCATATGATCCTAAGCATAACCATAAGCGGGAACTATGAATCACGGATCCAAGAATAGTCCAAGTCCAATCCTAGCACATGCAATCAAGAAATCATCCAATACGTCTCTGGTTAACCTGTTCACCTGAAAAGTGTACTAAAACGTGTCAACATAAAGTTGGTGAGTTCGTAGGTTTAAGTAATGAAAATCAAGTGTCGGGATATCAACCGTTATCGATAAGTGAGGATTAGAATACCTAATCACGTCAAAGTTTAATACAATAAACGTCACGTCACAATAATCGTCAATATATATACAAACGTCATAAAATGGGTTCAAAACCCTTATCCCGAGTATGATCATGCCGGGTGTGGATTCTTCAATCCACCGTCACGTCATAAATATATAATAAATGTTATACGTCATAAGTATAATATCGTCATAAAGTGGCCATGATCATACCGGGTGTGGATTCGTCAATCCACCGTCACGTCATACATAATAATATAATAAACGTCTTTCGTCATATATAACGTATACCAACACGTAATCACAAGTAACAATCAAGTATCTAATGTCACGTCTCATATCATAACGTTGTAAAATCAACCGACAATCATTAAATCGACAAGTACACTTTCCACCCCAAAATATGATAAACGTAGGGGCTACGAGACTCACCTTTGCCTTGAACGTCGAGTTATAGTTAGATTATAAGTATTCGACGAGCTATTAATGTCCCGAAACCTTCAAAGTCCACGACCTATCATTACATTTATATAGTACGCGTATTAATATACGTACGTATACTTACATATTCATATGAAACCATGACATTTATTATTATATGTAGATATACATATATATATATATATATATATATATATATATATATATATATGTATATATATATATACACATTTGCTTATAAATTAATATATATATGTATAAATATATTTTTTCTATATATATATATATATATATATATATATATATATATATATATATATATATATATATATATATATATATATATATATATATATATATATATATATATATATATATATATATATATATATATATATATATATATATATATATATATATATATATATATATATATATATATATATATATATATATATATATATATATATATATATATATATATATATATATATATATATATATATATATATATATATATATATATATATATATATATATATATATATATATATATATATATATATATATATATATATATATATATATATATATATATATATATATATATATATATATATATATATATATATATATATATATATATATATATATATATATATATATATATATATATATATATATATATATATATATATATATATATATATATATATATATATATATATATATATATATATATATATATATATATATATATATATATATATATATATATATATATATATATATATATATATATATATATATATATATATATATATATATATATATATATATATATATATATATATATATATATATATATATATATATATATATATATATATATATATATATATATATATATATATATATATATATATATATATATATATATATATATATATATATATATATATATATATATATATATATATATATATATATATATATATATATATATATATATATATATATATATATATATATATATATATATATATATATATATATATATATATATATATATATATATATATATATATATATATATATATATATATATATATATATATATATATATATATATATATATATATATATATATATATATATATATATATATATATATATATATATATATATATATATATATATATATATATATATATATATATATATATATATATATATATATATATATATATATATATATATATATATATATATATATATATATATATATATATATATATATATATATATATATATATATATATATATATATATATATATATATATATATATATATATATATATATATATATATATATATATATATATATATATATATATATATATATATATATATATATATATATATATATATATATATATATATATATATATATATATATATATATATATATATATATATATATATATATATATATATATATATATATATATATATATATATATATATATATATATATATATATATATATATATATATATATATATATATATATATATATATATATATATATATATATATATATATATATATATATATATATATATATATATATATATATATATATATATATATATATATATATATATATAGAAATATATATATATATATATATATATATATATATATATATATATATATATATAGTATTATATAGTGATTTATGTGTGTTGTGTTATATATATATATATATATATATATATATATAATAATTAAGAAAACAGGAAATCAATAAATAGAAAGCAGCGTAAAGTACGGTGGGGAGTGGCGTAAGGGGCGGTGGTTCAGGTTTGGCCTAGCGTAAGGGACGGTGGGATCAGGCGTTTATTACGGTGGCTTGGGAAGTGAGTTTTTGGCGTCTGGTTCGTGGTTTCATGGCGTAATCCAGGAGTTTTTACCGTAATGGTCTAAATTGATGAAGCAAACCACCGTCTCATACGGTGGCGAGGCCGTATGAGACGCCACCTAGGGTGAATCCGGCGTAAGAGACTGCAGGAGGGGCGTAGAAGACGGTGGCTGGGAAACATGCGAAATCTGGGCAGAACAACATGAAGAACACAGTTTGACTTTTAAGTTAAACTCGACCTAATTGACTCTAACCCTAATTTCTGATGTGAAACCGAGCTTACAAATCGTTTTGGGTTGTTTTGGGGGTTTTTGGGTTCGTGTTGCCTGTGAAACTGCTGGTGCTGGCTGCAGGTGGTGGTCACTGCGGCGCAGTGAGCTCACCTTTGCTCACTGCGGCGCAGTGCTTTTGCTCACTGCGGCGCAGTGAGCTCTTTGTCACTGCGGCGCAGTGAGCTCACCTTTGCTCACTGCGGCGCAGTGAGCTCCTTTGTCACTGCGGCGCAGTGAGCTCACCTTTGCTCACTGCGGCGCAGTGAGCTCTTTGTCACTGCGGCGCAGTGAGCTCACTTTGCTCACTGCGGCGCAGTGAGCTCACTTTGCTCACTGCGGCGCAGTGAGCTCACTTTGCTCACTGCGGCGCAGTGAGCTCCTTTGCTCACTGCGGCGCAGTGAGCTCACTTTGCTCACTGCGGCGCAGTGAGCTCACCTTTGCTCACTGCGGCGCAGTGAGCTCATTTGCTCACTGCGGCGCAGTGAGCTCACTTTGCTCACTGCGGCGCAGTGGCTCATTTGCTCACTGCGGCGCAGTGAGCTCACCTTTGCTCACTGCGGCGCAGTGGGCATAGTTTGCTACTGCGGCTGCAGGCCAGTTTAGCCACTGCGGCGCAGTGGGCATAGTTCTGCTCCACTGCGGCGCAGTGAGCTCACCTTTGCTCACTGCGGCGCAGTGAGCTTTTGCTACTGCGGCGCAGTGAGCTCTTTGTCACTGCGGCGCAGTGAGCTCACTTTGCTCACTGCGGCGCAGTGAGTCCTTTGCTCACTGCGGCGCAGTGAGCTCACCTTTGCTCACTGCGGCGCAGTGAGTCCTTTGTCACTGCGGCGCAGTGAGCTCACTTTGCTCACTGCGGCGCAGTGAGCTCATTTGCTCACTGCGGCGCAGTGAGCTCACCTTTGCTCACTGCGGCGCAGTGAGCTCATTTGCTACTGCGGCGCAGTGGTGGTCACTGCGGCGCAGTGAGCTCACCTTTGCTCACTGCGGCGCAGTGCTTTTGTACTGGTTCTGGGCAGGTTAGCCACTGCGGCGCAGTGGGCATAGTTCTTGCCCACTGCGGCGCAGTGGTCATTGTGTCCTGGTCCAGTCTCTTTGCTCACTGCGGCGCAGTGGGCATAGTTCTGCTCCACTGCGGCGCAGTGGGCATAGTTCTGCTCCACTGCGGCGCAGTGGTGGTCACTGCGGCGCAGTGAGCTCACCTTTGCTCACTGCGGCGCAGTGCTTTTGTACTGGTTCTGGGCAGGTTAGCCACTGCGGCGCAGTGGGCATAGTTCTTGCCCACTGCGGCGCAGTGAGCTCATTTGTCACTGCGGCGCATGAGTTTTGCTCACTGCGGCGCAGTGAGTCACTTTGCTCACTGCGGCGCAGTGGCTCTTTGCCACTGCGGCGCAGTGGGCATAGTTCTGCCCACTGCGGCGCAGTGGGCATAGTTCTGCTCAGTCTTAGCCACTGCGGCGCAGTGGGCATAGTTCTGCTCCACTGCGGCGCAGTGGATAGTCCCTGTGTTTATATGTGTGTCGAGTTTCAACTTGTTTGGGAATGTATAGTTGACATTACTATATTATGATGGATAATTATAGGTTGTGGACGTGTGGACCCCATTACTCGTTTGTAATCTTATACTAGCTTCTTTGCCGGACAAGGTGAGTTTCGTATCTCCCTACCCGCTTGGGATTCGGGCTGAAAAGTGTAAACCTGGCGTGTTTACTTGTATTTATTGATGTATTGTTTGTTGACTCGATTGTTGGATTGATGTGACATATCTTTTCGTTTGATTGACTTGGGTTGTGTTTTCGTTAAGTATTACTTACACATTAGGATAGACGTACATACATGGAAGTCGGTTATGCCTTCCTTTGGGTTTTAGATGTGGTGGGAAGGCTGCGGGTGACCCTATACATAAGCATCTGGGACTTCGAGAAAGTAGAATCCTCTGAAGTATATGTACGTATAGTTGGTTTATATTGTGACTAGTGGTTCACTTTGTTGATTTATTGATCGTTGGCTTATGGTTGTCGTATTTTGACTGCGTTCACGCATAGGATAGGCACGTTGGCTTATTCATGCATTTGGCACTTACATTGATTCATACATCATTCGTGCATTCCCATTTCACTCTTATTTGTCTTGTGAAATCCTGTTGTTGGACGTTATTGTGTTGCTTAGAGGCTCGCTGTAAGTCATGCCTAGCCTCTACTCGTATATTGCGATTATTGTTGATGGTTCTTTATGGACCATTACTACGAACTCACCAACCTTGTGTTGACTATGCTTAGTACACTTTTCAGGTAATCAGGTTCTCCCCGGACGTGGTGTTTAGTTGCTTGCTTGCTGTCTAACCCGGACTTGGACCTCATGGATCAAGGATTCATTGACCCTCCTTTTGCATTATACTTAGGATCGTTTGCCATCTTTGGATGTATTATGTTAACGTTGATGGCTATTTGCTCCTGTTGTATTTTGTTACTTGTTTTGCTATGTTTTGGATTCACCGAATCGTTAATTGCATTTAGTTTGTTCTATTGTAATTCCACCGGGTGCTGTATGATTTCCGTGACATTTCGAGCTCCGGCTTGGGGTGTTACAGAATGGTGGCCCATGCGTGGTCGTAGAGAATTAGGCGGTTTGACCTAGACTACGGCTTAAGTTAAAACTCTTCATATAGCATGCATGGTTAGGAAATTCGTGTGCAATATGAATTTTGTGAATCCCCGTGTGAGTTCGTAGTCAAGACCATTTGTGTGATAGCTTGAATTCAACGTGATGAATATGGTTACTATGATTTGTTGTTGTTATTTGTTGAAGCTAATGTGATGAGTTAGAGCAAAATGAAGGGATGCCATTAACTTAGTATAATATTGTGGCAACCCTAAAAGAACCCGATCAACTCTTTTATGGTTACCCGATATTATAGCAAGTTCATGACATCGTGGATTGCGCACGTGTGGCTTAAAGTATAATAAGGAACCGATATGCTTAATGGAAGTTGATTGGGTGGAAGGTTAGCCGCTGGTACACCTTGTATACATACCCGGTTGATAACTAGAGAGCATATCGAATTCGGATTATACTTTGAATCATTCGTGTTAGTTGTTTAATTACATGATGAAATGAACATGAGTACTTAATTTAATGATAAAATATGGCAATAAATGCAACGTAATGATATGATATGTAAACCCCCCTTACGATTTTAACACGGTTGCCTTAGCATAATGTTATGAAATGAACATGAGTACTTAATTTAATGATAAAATATGGCAATAAATGCAACGTAATGATATGATATGTAAACCCCCCTTACGATTTTAACACGGTTGCCTTAGCATAATGTTATGAAATGAGTATGTGGTATCGGTATGAGGGCATGACTACTTGTGTGACTAACATGCGAGCATTTGAGACTAACTCTCGGGTCAACGTGTCACTTGTTTTATAGAAATGGAAAGACCAAGAAGGGTCCGAACAAACTATAGGGCTGAAGAAGAAGAGCCTCAACCGGAAGCTCAACCGGAAGTACAGGGAGGTAGAGGCCGTGGTAGGGGCCGTGGTAGGGGTCGTGGTAGAGCTCCTGAGCCAAACTTGGCTGAGGTAATCGCTCAAACGGTTGCCGGTATCATGCCAACCATCATTGCTCAAGTCACGGCGAGTCTTGGGCAAAATAATGGGCCTCAAAATAACGAAGCCCCAGAAAACGTAAACAATGAAAATGATCAACCTCAAGCCGAAGATTATGAGGAAGAGGAACCAATGGGAGTTAATATCGGGATGCCCATGAATAACCAATATGGGGGATACCGTCAAGGGTGTATCTTTAAGGATTTTAAAAGTTGTGGGGCACCGGAGTTTGATGGGAAAGGTGGTCCCACGGAATGCATAAGATGGTTTGAGGCGATAGAAGCGGTGATTGAGAGGAGTCATTGCACCTATGATGACCGGATTTCCTATGCATCCGGCATGTTTAGGCATGACGCCTTGAGTTGGTGGAATCAGGAAATAACTCTAGGGCGGACTCAGAATTTGGAGTGGATTGACTTCAAAGACAAAGTGAAAGCCAAGTTTTGTCCTCCGTACGAGCTACAGAATTTAACCATAGAATTTGCAAACCTCAATATGGAAGGAGCCGATTACAAGGGCTATGTGAGACGATTCCAAGAGTTGTCTACTCTCATTCCTCACTTGGTGGGTACCGAGCCACAAGCCATCCAAAAATTTGTGTTGGGCTTGAACCCTCAAGTCCGGTCTTATGTTAACTCAAACATGCCTACTTCCTTGGCTAATGCGGTCAACCAAGCCGGGAGTGTGACCGAAGATCTTTTGAGGAGTGGTGTTTTGAGCAAATCCTCGTCAAACAAGAGGAAGGAAGTGGGTGAGTCTAGCGGAGTAAGGAAAATGGGGAAGTTTGACCCCAAGAATGTAAATAGGGGTAGGATAATGGCGGCGGTGGAACCGGCTAGGAGGGCTTATACCGGGCCTCATCCTTTCTGTGGGAAATGCAACAAGCATCACCCCGCCCATAACCAATGTGGTGCATGCTTTAATTGCAATCAAGTCGGGCACCTCTCCCGAGATTGTAGAGTTCCAAGAGCGGGCCCAATGAATGTGGCCCCTATTCGGGCCGTTCCTCCTCAAGGAAATCAAAGAAGGGGTGAGTGTTTTGAATGTGGTAGCCGTGACCACTATCGTAATGATTGTCCTCGATGGGTGGGACAACAAGTTCAAGTAGCCGTTCATCCAAATCAAGTCCAAATGGTCGGGCCTAATCAAAACCGGGGACAACAAGGCCACCAAGTGCAACCACGCGGCCGAGCCTTTGCGGCCAATGTAAATGAAGCCCGCAATGATCCCAACGTTGTAGCAGGTACTTTTCTCCTTAATGGTCTCTATGCAACCGTCCTATTTGATTCTGGGGCCGATTATAGCCTCGTGTCTTCTAATTTTGTTCCTTTGATTGATGTGCATCCTTGTGCTCTAAACTATGTGCTTGACATTGAAATGGTGAACGGGTCACTAACTAGAATTAGCCAAATACTCCGTGATTGTGTTTTGACCTTGGAAGACGTTGACTTCTTCATTGACCTTATGCCTCTTGACATTGGTAGTTTTGATATTATAGTGGGTATGGATTGGTTAGCGGCGGTTAATGCGACGATTGATTGTGGTGAGAGAGTCGTTAAGATACCTTTGGCCAACGGTAAAATTCTTAGGGTTCAAGGCGAAATCTCCGATTCCCTTAATTCTAAAGCCTTTAGTGCTACCACCACAAAGGTAGAATTGAAGACCGTTCCTATTGTTTGTGATTTCCCCGATGTTTTCCCGGGTGACTTACCGGGATTACCTCCAACTCGTGCGCTTGATTTTCGTATTAGTCTTATTCCCGAAGCCGCGCCCGTAGCAAAAGCTCCTTATAGACTAGCTCTAACCGAAATGCAAGAGCTACAAACTCAACTCAAGGAACTCCAAGAGAAGGGTTTCATTCGCCCTAGTCAATCTCCTTGGGGTGCTCCTGTTCTCTTCGTCAAAAAGAAAGACGGATCCTTCCGAATGTGTATTGATTATCGGGAATTGAACAAGCTCACCGTGAAGAACCGATATCCTCTCCCTCGAATTGATGACTTATTTGACCAACTTCAAGGAGCTAAGCACTTCTCAAAAATCGATCTTCGCTCGGGTTATCATCAACTTCGAGTACATGAAGATGACATCCCCAAAACGGCTTTTCGCACACGGTATGGCCATTTTGAATTCACCGTAATGCCTTTTGGGTTGACTAATGCACCGGCGGTGTTCATGGACTTGATGAACCGGGTGTGTCAACCATATTTAGACAAGTCCGTTATTGTGTTCATTGATGACATACTTGTATACTCGAAGACAAAGGAGGAGCATGTTAAGCACTTGCGTGAAGTGCTTGAATTACTAAGGAAGGAGAAGTTGTATGCGAAATTTTCCAAGTGTGAGTTTTGGTTGGAAGAGGTCCACTTCCTTGGTCACGTAGTGAGCAAGGATGGTATTCATGTGGACCCAAGCAAGATTGAAGCGGTTAAGAATTGGAGAAGACCCGGAACGCCATCCGAGATCCGCCAATTCCTTGGATTGGCGGGTTACTATAGAAGGTTTATTGAAAACTTCTCCCGTATCGCACAACCACTCACTCTCTTGACTCAAAAAGATAAAAACTTTGAATGGGGCGAAAAACAAGAGAACGCCTTCCAAACCCTTAAAGATATGCTATGTGATGCTCCTATTTTGACATTACCGGATGGGATAGAAGATTTTGTGGTTTATTGTGATGCTTCGGGGCAAGGGTTGGGTTGTGTCCTTATGCAACGGGGTAAAGTCATCGCTTATGCCTCTCGGCAACTGAAGGTGCATGAGAAGAACTACCCGACACATGATTTAGAATTGGGAGCGGTTGTGTTTGCCTTGAAGTGTTGGAGGCATTACCTCTACGGCACCAAATGTGTGATTTATACCGATCACAAAAGTCTCCAACACATCTTCAACCAAAGTGAATTGAACATGAGGCAAAGGCGTTGGTTAGAGCTATTTAGTGATTATGATTGTGACATCCGTTATCACCCGGGCAAAGCAAATGTAGTAGCCGATGCTTTGAGCCGAAAAGAGAGAGTGAAGCCAAGACGGGCTAGAGTTATGAGCCTCACGGTAGGGCCAAGTATTCGTGATCGGATTATTGAAGCCCAAATCCAAGCCACCCTACCGGAAAACTTTGGAAACGAAAACCTAGATGGCATGGAGCAACTTTTTGACCGAAAGAATGATAACGGGCTTTACATGGTGGAAAGACTTTGGATTCCTATATTCGGCGATTTAAGAACGCTTATTATGAATGAAGCCCACCTATCACCTTATTCGGTCCATCCCGGGTCGGATAAGATGTACTTTGACTTGAAGGAATTGTATTGGTGGCCGGGCATGAAGCGTGATGTGGCTAAGTATGTGAGTGAGTGCCTTACTTGCTTACAAGTTAAGGCCGATCACAAAAGTCTCCAACACATCTTCAACCAAAGTGAATTGAACATGAGGCAAAGGCGTTGGTTAGAGCTATTTAGTGATTATGATTGTGACATCCGTTATCACCCGGGCAAAGCAAATGTAGTAGCCGATGCTTTGAGCCGAAAAGAGAGAGTGAAGCCAAGACGGGCTAGAGTTATGAGCCTCACGGTAGGGCCAAGTATTCGTGATCGGATTATTGAAGCCCAAATCCAAGCCACCCTACCGGAAAACTTTGGAAACGAAAACCTAGATGGCATGGAGCAACTTTTTGACCGAAAGAATGATAACGGGCTTTACATGGTGGAAAGACTTTGGATTCCTATATTCGGCGATTTAAGAACGCTTATTATGAATGAAGCCCACCTATCACCTTATTCGGTCCATCCCGGGTCGGATAAGATGTACTTTGACTTGAAGGAATTGTATTGGTGGCCGGGCATGAAGCGTGATGTGGCTAAGTATGTGAGTGAGTGCCTTACTTGCTTACAAGTTAAGGCCGATCACAAGAAGCCACCCGGATTGTTGGTACAACCGGTGATGCCCGAATGGAAGTGGGAGCATATTTCAATGGACTTCATTACTAAACTACCGAAGACAAGAAGCGGCCGTGACACGATTTGGGTGATAGTAGATCGGTTAACGAAATCGGCTCACTTTTTAGCCATTCGTGAAACCGATAAATTTGACACTTTGGCTCGTTTGTACATCAAGGAGGTAATATCTAAGCATGGAGTGCCGATTTCTATCATTTCGGATAGGGATGCCCGTTTTAAATCAAAATTTTGGGAAGCCTTTCAAAAAGCCATGGGTACTCGACTTGACATGAGCACGGCGTTTCACCCTCAAACGGATGGGCAAACCGAGAGAACCATTCAAACACTTGAAGACATGTTGAGGGCATGTGCAATTGATTTTGGTGGAAGTTGGGAAGACCATTTGCCGTTAGTTGAGTTTTCATACAACAATAGCTACCACGCTACTATTCAAATGGCACCCTTTAAGGCCTTGTATGGTAGGGTGTGCCGTTCTCCTTTAGCTTGGGCGGAAATTGGAGAGAGTCAACTTATCGGGCCGGAAATTGTGATTGAAACTACCAAGGTAATATCTCAAATTAAGGAGAAGTTGCAATTGGCCCGTGAACGTCAAAAGAAGTATGCCGATGTGAGACGAAGACCGTTGGAGTTTGAAGTTGGTGAATTTGTACTTTTGAAAGTGTCGCCTTGGAAAGGCGTCGTACGATTCGTGAAGCGGGGAAAACTTGCACCAAGGTATGTTGGTCCTTTCAAGATTCTCGAACGGGTTGGGAAGGTTGCTTATAGGCTAGAATTGCCTCAAGAGCTTAGCGGCGTGCATGATGTGTTTCATATTTGTAATTTGCGCAAGTGTTTGGCGGATCCTACACATCATGTGCCTATGGACGAAATTAGGGTTGATTCGAGCCTAAACTTTGTTGAAGAACCGGTAGAGATCATGGACCGTCAAGAAAAGAAACTCAAGAAGAAACGCTACACAATTGTCAAGGTTAGATGGAGTGCTAGACGTGGAGCCGAGTTCACTTGGGAGAGAGAGGATCATATGAGGTCGAAGTATCCACATTTATTTAATAATTAGGGTTTTGTTGAATTTCGGGACGAAATTCTTTTAACGGGGGAATAATGTAACATCCGCGAATTTTGACCCGTTGACTTTGTGTAATTTGACTAACAAACTTATTGAATGAAGTAATTTGGGCCCATTTATGATTTTATGACTATGTGGTATGTTAGTCGAGTCGTTAATTTGTTGTTTGGCGTTTAGTAGTGTAATCGATTGTTTTATGGCTTGTGGGAGAAACGGGTCGGCCCGTGGGTAGTCCATGACCCACCAGCCCCAATGACCCATTTCCCCCCCCTTATCCTTTCCTTCCTTCTTCCTTCTCATTCTATCTATCTCTTTCTCTCTTCTCTCAAAAACTAGCAAAAGAACCAATTTAATCTCTTCACCATTTCTTGCATCAAACTAGTAGTGGGTCGATTATAACACAAGAATCTTAGCCATCTTAACCTCGTTTGCTTCATATCGAAGAATCAAAGTCAAGTTCTTACCATTTTATCCATTTGACCTAATTTCGGATTTGAGCACTAGGAAGAGTTTTGGTAAGTCTAAATCATCCCATTTACTTCCATTTATGCTTGTGTATGTGTTTCTAGTTGATTTGGTGCTATTGCAAGTCTTGAATCGAGTCAAAAGGCGATTTAGTGTAATTAGGGTTTTGTTGAATTTCGGGACGAAATTCTTTTAACGGGGGAATAATGTAACATCCGCGAATTTTGACCCGTTGACTTTGTGTAATTTGACTAACAAACTTATTGAATGAAGTAATTTGGGCCCATTTATGATTTTATGACTATGTGGTATGTTAGTCGAGTCGTTAATTTGTTGTTTGGCGTTTAGTAGTGTAATCGATTGTTTTATGGCTTGTGGGAGAAACGGGTCGGCCCGTGGGTAGTCCATGACCCACCAGCCCCAATGACCCATTTCCCCCCCCCTTATCCTTTCCTTCCTTCTTCCTTCTCATTCTATCTATCTCTTTCTCTCTTCTCTCAAAAACTAGCAAAAGAACCAATTTAATCTCTTCACCATTTCTTGCATCAAACTAGTAGTGGGTCGATTATAACACAAGAATCTTAGCCATCTTAACCTCGTTTGCTTCATATCGAAGAATCAAAGTCAAGTTCTTACCATTTTATCCATTTGACCTAATTTCGGATTTGAGCACTAGGAAGAGTTTTGGTAAGTCTAAATCATCCCATTTACTTCCATTTATGCTTGTGTATGTGTTTCTAGTTGATTTGGTGCTATTGCAAGTCTTGAATCGAGTCAAAAGGCGATTTAGTGTAATTAGGGTTTTGTTGAATTTCGGGACGAAATTCTTTTAACGGGGGAATAATGTAACATCCGCGAATTTTGACCCGTTGACTTTGTGTAATTTGACTAACAAACTTATTGAATGAAGTAATTTGGGCCCATTTATGATTTTATGACTATGTGGTATGTTAGTCGAGTCGTTAATTTGTTGTTTTGGGTTGTTTTGGGGGTTTTTGGGTTCGTGTTGCCTGTGAAACTGCTGGTGCTGGCTGCAGGTGGTGGTCACTGCGGCGCAGTGAGCTCACCTTTGCTCACTGCGGCGCAGTGCTTTTGCTCACTGCGGCGCAGTGAGCTCTTTGTCACTGCGGCGCAGAGCATTTAGCTCACTGCGGCGCAGTGGGCATAGTTCTTGCCCACTGCGGCGCAGTGCAATGTTTCTGGTCCTGGTCCAGTCTAGCCACTGCGGCGCAGTGGGCATAGTTCTGCTCCACTGCGGCGCAGTGAGTCACCTTTGTCACTGCGGCGCAGTGGGCATAGTTCTGCTCCACTGCGGCGCAGTGAGCTCACCTTTGCTCACTGCGGCGCAGTGAGCTCTTTGCTCACTGCGGCGCAGTGGCCCCTTTGTCACTGCGGCGCAGTGAGCTCACTTTGCTCACTGCGGCGCAGTGAGCTCCCTTTGCTCACTGCGGCGCAGTGAGCTCACCTTTGCTCACTGCGGCGCAGTGAGCTCATTTGCTCACTGCGGCGCAGTGAGCTCCTTTGCTCACTGCGGCGCAGTGAGCTCACCTTTGCTCACTGCGGCGCAGTGAGTTTTGTCACTGCGGCGCAGTGAGTCATTTGCTCACTGCGGCGCAGTGAGCTCTTTGTCACTGCGGCGCAGTGAGTCACCTTTGCTCACTGCGGCGCAGTGGCTTTTGTCACTGCGGCGCAGTGAGCTCACTTTGCTCACTGCGGCGCAGTGAGCTCTTTGCTCACTGCGGCGCAGTGAGCTCACTTTGCTCACTGCGGCGCAGTGAGCTTTTGCTCACTGCGGCGCAGTGAGCTCACTTTGCTCACTGCGGCGCAGTGAGCTCCCTTTGCTCACTGCGGCGCAGTGAGTCTTTGCTCACTGCGGCGCAGTGAGCTCACCTTTGCTCACTGCGGCGCAGTGAGCTCCTTTGTCACTGCGGCGCAGTGAGCTCACTTTGCTCACTGCGGCGCAGTGGCTTTTGCTCACTGCGGCGCAGTGAGCTCACTTTGCTCACTGCGGCGCAGTGAGCTCCTTTGCTCACTGCGGCGCAGTGAGCTCACTTTGCTCACTGCGGCGCAGTGAGCTCACCTTTGCTCACTGCGGCGCAGTGAGCTCACCTTTGCTCACTGCGGCGCAGTGAGCTCACTTTGCTCACTGCGGCGCAGTGAGCTCACTTTGCTCACTGCGGCGCAGTGAGCTCACTTTGCTCACTGCGGCGCAGTGAGCTCACTTTGCTCACTGCGGCGCAGTGAGCTCACTTTGCTCACTGCGGCGCAGTGAGCTCACCTTTGCTCACTGCGGCGCAGTGAGCTCACTTTGCTCACTGCGGCGCAGTGAGCTCACCTTTGCTCACTGCGGCGCAGTGAGCTCCTTTGTCACTGCGGCGCAGTGAGCTCACCTTTGCTCACTGCGGCGCAGTGAGCTTTTGTCACTGCGGCGCAGTGAGCTCACTTTGCTCACTGCGGCGCAGTGAGCTATTTGCTCACTGCGGCGCAGTGAGCTCACCTTTGCTCACTGCGGCGCAGTGAGCTCATTTGCTCACTGCGGCGCAGTGAGCTCACTTTGCTCACTGCGGCGCAGTGAGCTCACCTTTGCTCACTGCGGCGCAGTGAGCTCCTTTGCTCACTGCGGCGCAGTGAGCTCACTTTGCTCACTGCGGCGCAGTGAGTCACCTTTGTCACTGCGGCGCAGTGAGCTCACTTTGCTCACTGCGGCGCAGTGAGCTCACTTTGCTCACTGCGGCGCAGTGAGCTCACTTTGCTCACTGCGGCGCAGTGAGCTCACCTTTGCTCACTGCGGCGCAGTGAGCTCACTTTGCTCACTGCGGCGCAGTGAGCTCACCTTTGCTCACTGCGGCGCAGTGAGCTCCTTTGCTCACTGCGGCGCAGTGAGCTCACCTTTGCTCACTGCGGCGCAGTGGCTCTTTGCTCACTGCGGCGCAGTGAGCTCACCTTTGCTCACTGCGGCGCAGTGAGCTCTTTGTCACTGCGGCGCAGTGAGCTCACTTTGCTCACTGCGGCGCAGTGGCTCTTTGCTCACTGCGGCGCAGTGAGCTCACCTTTGCTCACTGCGGCGCAGTGGCTCACTTTGCTCACTGCGGCGCAGTGAGCTCCCTTTGCTCACTGCGGCGCAGTGAGCTCATTTGCTCACTGCGGCGCAGTGAGCTCACTTTGCTCACTGCGGCGCAGTGAGCTCCCTTTGCTCACTGCGGCGCAGTGAGCTCATTTGTCACTGCGGCGCAGTGAGCTCACCTTTGCTCACTGCGGCGCAGTGAGCTCACTTTGCTCACTGCGGCGCAGTGAGCTCACTTTGCTCACTGCGGCGCAGTGAGCTCTTTGCTCACTGCGGCGCAGTGAGCTCACTTTGCTCACTGCGGCGCAGTGAGCTCACCTTTGCTCACTGCGGCGCAGTGAGCTCTTTGCTCACTGCGGCGCAGTGAGCTCACCTTTGCTCACTGCGGCGCAGTGGCTTTTGCTCACTGCGGCGCAGTGAGCTCACCTTTGCTCACTGCGGCGCAGTGGCTCTTTGTCACTGCGGCGCAGTGAGCTCACTTTGCTCACTGCGGCGCAGTGGCTCTTTGCTCACTGCGGCGCAGTGAGCTCACCTTTGCTCACTGCGGCGCAGTGGCTCATTTGCTCACTGCGGCGCAGTGAGCTCACCTTTGCTCACTGCGGCGCAGTGAGCTCACTTTGCTCACTGCGGCGCAGTGAGCTCCTTTGTCACTGCGGCGCAGTGAGCTCACCTTTGCTCACTGCGGCGCAGTGAGCTCTTTGTCACTGCGGCGCAGTGAGCTCACCTTTGCTCACTGCGGCGCAGTGAGCTCCTTTGTCACTGCGGCGCAGTGAGCTCACCTTTGCTCACTGCGGCGCAGTGAGCTTTTGTCACTGCGGCGCAGTGAGCTCACTTTGCTCACTGCGGCGCAGTGAGCTCACCTTTGCTCACTGCGGCGCAGTGAGCTCACTTTGCTCACTGCGGCGCAGTGAGCTCACCTTTGCTCACTGCGGCGCAGTGAGCTCATTTGCTCACTGCGGCGCAGTGAGCTCACCTTTGCTCACTGCGGCGCAGTGAGCTCTTTGCTCACTGCGGCGCAGTGAGCTCACTTTGCTCACTGCGGCGCAGTGAGCTCACTTTGCTCACTGCGGCGCAGTGAGCTCACCTTTGCTCACTGCGGCGCAGTGGCTCACTTTGCTCACTGCGGCGCAGTGAGCTCACTTTGCTCACTGCGGCGCAGTGAGCTCACTTTGCTCACTGCGGCGCAGTGAGCTCACTTTGCTCACTGCGGCGCAGTGAGCTCACTTTGCTCACTGCGGCGCAGTGAGCTCACTTTGCTCACTGCGGCGCAGTGAGCTCACTTTGCTCACTGCGGCGCAGTGAGCTCACTTTGCTCACTGCGGCGCAGTGAGCTCACTTTGCTCACTGCGGCGCAGTGAGCTCACTTTGCTCACTGCGGCGCAGTGAGCCACTTTGCTCACTGCGGCGCAGTGAGCTCACCTTTGCTCACTGCGGCGCAGTGAGCTCTTTGTCACTGCGGCGCAGTGAGCTCACCTTTGCTCACTGCGGCGCAGTGAGCTCTTTGTCACTGCGGCGCAGTGAGCTCACCTTTGCTCACTGCGGCGCAGTGAGCTCTTTGTCACTGCGGCGCAGTGAGCTCACTTTGCTCACTGCGGCGCAGTGGCTCTTTGCTCACTGCGGCGCAGTGAGCTCACCTTTGCTCACTGCGGCGCAGTGGCTCATTTGCTCACTGCGGCGCAGTGAGCTCACTTTGCTCACTGCGGCGCAGTGAGCTCCTTTGCTCACTGCGGCGCAGTGAGCTCAGTTTGTCACTGCGGCGCAGTGAGCTCACCTTTGCTCACTGCGGCGCAGTGAGCTCCTTTGTCACTGCGGCGCAGTGAGCTCACCTTTGCTCACTGCGGCGCAGTGAGCTCACTTTGTCACTGCGGCGCAGTGAGCTCACCTTTGCTCACTGCGGCGCAGTGAGCTCACTTTGCTCACTGCGGCGCAGTGAGCTCATTTGCTCACTGCGGCGCAGTGAGCTCACCTTTGCTCACTGCGGCGAAGTAGAACCCTCTGAAGTATATGTACGTATAGTTGGTTTATATTGTGACTAGTGGTTCACTTTGTTGATTTATTGATCGTTGGCTTATGGTTGTCGTATTTTGATTGCTGAGTTATGTTTGAGGAATATTGGTTGGGTGGCACAGGTTCATTGTACATTGATTGTTGGTTCATGAGCATGCATTTACATTTGATTGTAAGCATTGCATACATTGTTGATGAGCCCTCGGCAGGGGATTGCCGACATCCTGGTGCATAGATGTATGCACCCGTTAGGGATGTAGTTCCTGACCCCGAGTATATAGACATATATATCTCGATGTTTTTGAGATACAGCCTTGTTCATTGTTATGACAGAAGGGTATCGTTGCATTGGTGACTGCGTTCACGCATAGGATAGGCACGTTGGCTTATTCTTGCATTTGGCACTTACATTGATTCATACATCATTCGTGCATTCCCATTTCACTCTTATTTGTCTTGTGAAATCCTGTTGTTGGACGATATTGTGTTGCTTAGAGGCTCGCTGTAAGTCATGCCTAGCCTCTACTCGTATATTGCGATTATTGTTGATGGTTCTTTATGGACCATTACTACGAACTCACCAACCTTGTGTTGACTATGCTTAGTACACTTTTCAGGTAATCAGGTTCTCCCCGGACGTGGTGTTTAGTTGCTTGCTTGCTGTCTAACCCGGACTTGGACCTCATGGATCAAGGATTCATTGACCCTCCTTTTGCATTATACTTAGGATCGTTTGCCATCTTTGGATGTATTATGTTAACGTTGATGGCTAATTGCTCCTGTTGTATTTTGTTACTTGTTTTGCTATGTTTTGGATTCACCGAATCGTTAATTGCATTTAGTTTGTTCTATTGTAATTCCACCGGGTGCTGTATGATTTCCGTGACATTTCGAGCTCCGGCTTGGGGTGTTACAAAATGACTTTAGAATACTTGTATATGATTAGTAATAAGTTCACAAACATGAAATGAGTGGATAAGGGTGGAAGGAGTTGATTGGGTACTTTGGGTAGGATTGGGTCAATGGTGGTTCATGGGTCATGGGTCGACCCATGGATCACCCGATTACGTTTCTGGTCAAATTAAACGTCATAATACGTCACACAACCGATTAACATGTCCACATAGTCCCGACTAGCATAATTATACGTCACATAATCGTTATAAGGGCATTAAAATGAAATCAACTAATTAAATTAATTAGTCACTTTGCACGTTCAAGTCAACGGGTCGAATTAAATAAATCACATTTAATTATGTTAATTACAAGCCAAAAATCTCGAATGTTACATCATTCCCCCGTTAAAGGAATTTCGTCCCGAAATTCAAATCTAACTAGACTCGTTAAATGGGGATACTTGGCTTTCATGGAGTCCTCACGTTCCCAAGTAAATTCGGGCCCACGTCTAGCTTGCCACCTCACTTTAACGAGTGTATACCGGGTATTCTTTAGCTTCCTAGTTTGCCGGTCTAAAATCTCTATCGGCTCTTCCACAAATTTCAATGTTTTATCGACACGAATTTCTTCAAGAGACACGTGAAGTGTTGGATCGGCCAAACACTTTTGAAGATTACAAATATGGAACACATTATGGACTCCACTCAAGTTTTGAGGAAATTCTAATCGATACGCCACCGGGCCAATTCGTTCAAGGATTTTAAACGGGCCAATATACCTCGGGCCCAACTTGCCACGTTTCACAAACCGAACCATGCCTTTCCACGGGGATACCTTCGACAACATATAATCACCAACTTCAAATTCGAGGGGTCTTCGTCTAACGTTTGCATACTTTAGTTGTCGTTCCCGGGCTACTCTCAATTTTTCTTCAATTTGTGAGATCACTTTAGTTGTTTCAATGACAATTTCGGGCCCGATGAGTTGGCTTTCACCAACTTCCGCCCAAGCTAAAGGCGACCTACAATTTCTCCCATATAAAGCTCTAAACGGCGCCATTTGAATGCTAGCATGGTAGCTATTATTATAGAAGAATTCGACTAGCGGTAAATGTACATCCCAATTGCCACCAAAATCGATGGCACAAGCTCATAACATATCTTCAAGCGTTTGAATCGTCCTTTCACTTTAACCATCAGTTTGAGGGTGGAACGTCGTACTCATGTTAAGTTGAGTACCCATTGCTTTTTGGAACGCCTTCAAAAACTTTGAAGTAAATCGGGCATCCCGATCGATTAAGATGGAAATCGGCACTCCATGTCTGGATATCACTTCTTTGATGTACAAGCGTGCCATGGTGTCAAATTTATCATCTTCCCGGATGGCTAAGAAGTGAGCCGACTTAGTCAACCGGTCAATTATCACCCAAATGGTGTCCCGACCACTACTCGTTCTAGGTAACTTCGTGATGAAGTCCATGGCAATATCTTCCCATTTCCACTTCGGTGTTGCAGGTTGAACTAGTAAACCGGGTGGCTTCTTGTGGTCGGCTTTTACTTGCAAACATGTGATGCATTCGCTAACGTATCTAGCAATGTCTTTCTTCATTCCCGGCCACCAATACAAATCTCTCAAGCCAAAATACATCTTGTCGGAACCCGAGTGAACCGAGTAGGCCGACTTATGAGCTTCATTCATCAATTTTAACCGCCACCCGCCAAGAACGGGAATCTACAATCGTTCAACAAAGTATAAACCGTCATCATTCTTTCTATCAAACTGCTCTTCCAAGCCATGTAATGCTTCATTGATGAATTTTTCCGGTCTAGTTGCCAACCTTTATGCTTCAATAATGGAGTCACGAACACTCCTTATCACAACGAGGCTCATGGCTTTAATTCGTCTTGGCTTTATACGTTCTTTTCGGCTCAAAGCATCGGCTACAACATTTGCTTTACCCGGGTGATACCGGATAATGCAATCGTAATCACTAAAGAGTTCAAGCCATCTTCTTTGCCTCATATTCAATTCACTTTGGTCAAAAATGTATTATATACTCCCTTCACCCAATACTAAACGTAAATTAGGAAATTGACATACCGGTACAGTGTTAGAAATGTCTCTCTTAATTAATACGGAGTATATAAGGGGCAAGGGTGTAGTCGGCTAGTTTTATCGGCAAAAAACATCGGCTAGCATCGGCTCTTTGGCAAGCCTATAGCACATGCATCAGCAACTTTAATCGGCAAGTTTGGCAAGTTACATCGGCTAGTTTTGGCCGATGCTAGTGAACGTTGGGGAGCGTCTGCTGTGAACGTTGGGAGCCTTTTTTTTTTGTCTTTGGTCAAATGTGACCGTTTTTTTTAAAAAAAAATTTACAAAATTTACCCCTCTTCTTATTACCTATATATACCTTTTAATCTTTCATTTCTTCTCACTTCTAAAAAATACTCACATCTTCTCTATATATTTCTTACTTATCTCTTTCACATATATTCTTCAAAATGATTCCTACTAAAAAAACATCCAAAAAATACCGAGCACCAAGAAATCAACTCCCATTTCAACTTCCTAGAACCGTCGAACCACAATACGATTTCGGCGGTTCTTCAAGTCAAAGCGTCATTGACGACTTATCTCAATTGTTGAGCACCTCGGAATTCCCCGTGGAAGTCGAAAGTGGAAAGTGGCCACTTTCGACTTCCTACCCAACCCACGATCACGTTTCTTGATGATGATGATGTCCAAGTGCAACCTGACGAGGCATATGACGATGTGCGAGACACCTCTAGCGAGGAGGTGGAGGCGCCACCTCCACCCGGTTGTGGGAAGGCGAAAAAAACCACCTCAACCACAAGAGCACCCCCGATCGCTTGGAGTGGCGAAGATGAAGAATTGTTGGCCCGAGCTTATTTTCATATCTCTACGGATCCCGCCACCGCCGATCAACAAAGATACGAATCCTTTTGGAATAGGATTCATGAACACTACAATAAGCAACAAAAAAATCATCAACGAACCTACCATCAAGTGAACACAAAGTGGAAGAAAATGCAACCGCTATTGAACGAGTTTACCGGCATCTACAATACGATGGTTAATTTTCTTTCTTATATATATATATAAATATATGTTTTTTTATGGTTTTATATATATATATATATATATATATATATATATATATATTTTATATATATTATATATATATATATATGTTGTTTTACGTTTATATATATATGTTGTTTTACGTTTATATATATATATATGTTATTTTATATATATATATATATATATTATATGTGTTTATATATAACATATATATATATATATATATATATATATATATATATATATATATATATATATATATATATATATATATATATATATATATATATATATATATATATATATATATATATATATATATATATATATATATATATATATATATATATATATATATATATATATATATATATATATATATATATATATATATATATATATATATATATATATATATATATATATATATATATATATATATATATATATATATATATATATATATATATATATATATATATATATATATATATATATATATATATATATATATATATATATATATATATATATATATATATATATATATATATATATATATATATATATATATATATATATATATATATATATATATATATATATATATATATATATATATATATATATATATATATATATATATATATATATATATATATATATATATATATATATATATATATATATATATATATATATATATATATATATATATATATATATATATATATATATATATATATATATATATATATATATATATATATATATATATATATATATATATATATATATATATATATATATATATATATATATATATATATATATATATATATATATATATATATATATATATATATATATATATATATATATATATATATATATATATATATATATATATATATATATATATATATATATATATATATATATATATATATATATATATATATATATATATATATATATATATATATATATATATATATATATATATATATATATATATATATATATATATATATATATATATATATATATATATATATATATATATATATATATATATATATATATATATATATATATATATATATATATATATATATATATATATATATATATATATATATATATATATATATATATATATATATATATATATATATATATATATATATATATATATATATATATATATATATATATATATATATATATATATATATATATATATATATATATATATATATATATATATATATATATATATATATATATATATATATATATATATATATATATATATATATATATATATATATATATATATATATATATATATATATATATATATATATATATATATATATATATATATATATATATATATATATATATATATATATATATATATATATATATATATATATATATATATATATATATATATATATATATATATATATATATATATATATATATATATATATATATATATATATATATATATATATATATATATATATATATATATATATATATATATATATATATATATATATATATATATATATATATATATATATATATATATATATATATATATATATATATATATATATATATATATATATATATATATATATATATATATATATATATATATATATATATATATATATATATATATATATATATATATATATATATATATATATATATATATATATATATATATATATATATATATATATATATATATATATATATATATATATATATATATATATATATATATATATATATATATATATATATATATATATATATATATATATATATATATATATATATATATATATATATATATATATATATATATATATATGATTTTTAAGATAACATACCTCATGACGGGTTGATTTAGTTTGTTATTTATTTTCTAGTTGTATTGTTTTTTTAATTCCTAGTTGTAATGTTTTTAATTTGTATTTGTATTGTGTTTTTAACTTTAATGAAACTTTAGGGTGTATTTGGTAACTTTTTCAATTGGCAAAAATTGGCAAAATTTGCCACTATACCATCAAATTTGGCAAGATTTCGGCTAGTATTGGCAAGTTTTTGGCTATTACATGTGGCATGAATCTATTGGCTTATTTTTTGCCAAAACTTGTCAAAAATCAAAAAATTGGCATTACACCCTTGCCCCTAAGATGCCTTGTAAACTTTGTGTGAACCTTTTTACAACTTGAAAGTGACCATTTAACTTGAAACGAACTAAAAATTGTAATGTGTAATTTATTATAAGTCTGAAAAGGTGTATAATAAATTAATAACTATTACTAAGGTGGTCTAATGTCAGATCTCCTAATGTGTTACCAGGTCGCGTATTCGAATTTCACAAAGTAAAATATTTTGGACTTGGTCTAAGACAGAATTCAAAACTCAAAAGTGATCACGTTTACACTCTGAATATCTGCTTATATTTAAACTAGAAGGGTGCCCGGGCGTTGCAGCGGCAACGGTTTATAACGCGTGAGATGCCGCAACGGTAATACAAGCTGTTTAGGTTACTTTCATGAGATGCGACGATGAGGCATCTAACCGTGGTTATCATTCTAAATATAAGTCGAATATTAGATGCAAAAAATAATAAGGTGCAAAAATTAACCATTTTAAATATATTTGTTAGGGTTATTTAGGGGTACTTTGAGGATATTGAAAAAAGTGTTGAATTACCTAAAATAGAAGACCAGCTTGTTTTATAAGAGATTATAGATATAGATTAAAAGATTTATATTTTCAAGATATAACTTAATATAAAAGAAAGAACCTTTCCATTTACATGATTAATATGCAATGTGATGGTTTTGTGGCAGCATTCGTTATGGAGTTTCTCGTGTAAGACGTTAATGGTCAAAGTAATATCAGACTATATGTCATCACTGTAAGTATATCGTGTCATGATGTCACCATTATACTCGGGGTAATTTTTTTTGTGAGGTACTCGTATTATATACGGAGTAATAATAATTTAACCAAAGCCTCAAGCTAAAGAAATATATATAATTTTAAGTTTGTTGTAAAATTGTTGAAATCAAACATAAAATAGAACAAGATAATAAAGAAATTATACTCGTATTTCTTTATATAACTAAGAGATGATATGTTTGTGATTATTTGACAATTATCTTTATTTGCCACCTAACATTTTTGACTTAGACTACTAGGAGTAGCCCATTAGGGAAATGCCCTCCTTCCAATCTAATATTGTCACATGTCCTCCAATCATTAGGAGGGGCATTCCCCCATTCCCTTGGGGTGGAGGAATGCCCTTGGGGCATTCCTTTTTTTTTTTTATTTATAATAAATATATATTATTTATATTATAGAATAAAGTTTATACTTTTTAAATAAAAGTTAATTTCATTAAAACTAGTTAATAAAAATTAAAACTACAAAGCTTGGCGGTGTACATGATGTGTTTCATATTGCAACCAACGCGAGCGTTTGGCGGACCCTACTTATCATGTGCCTATGGACGAGATTAGAGTTGATTCGAATTTGAAATTTATTGAAGAACCGGTAGAGATCTTGGACCGCCGAGTCAAGAAACTCAAGAATAAGCTCTACACGATTATCA
>CM067169.1:34376171-34408671 GCA_034093135.1 Erigeron breviscapus | reverse complement strand
CTAACACTCCTGTTCCAAAATTTGATGGAAATAGTGAGACCTTTGGTACATGGAAGGCCAGAATGCTATTGCATTTTGGTGCGATAGAGAGGTATATGTTGAAAATCCTTAAGGATGGACCATATATACCCATGTCTCTTGGGGTAAGTCCTCTTCTAGATCCAACTGGAAGAAGAGGTTCCAGAGAAAAGCTCGAAGACCACTGGTCTAATGAGGATCATAGACATGTAGATCTGGACACCAGACTCAAGAACATGATCCTTGGAGCTGTTCCTGAAGACTTAATTCCAACACTTGTGTTGTTCCCCAGTGCCAAGGCAATGTGGGATGAATTAGTCATTCAGTTTGAAGGAGGTGATGACACTATTGTCACCAGAAAGGTTGCCCTGAACAAGAAGTATGAATCCATTTTTGCTCTTCCCAATGAAAGTCTAACTGGTACTTACACCAGGTTTTCTAGCCTCATTAATCAGTTGAGAGGCTTGGGTGTTGAGAAGGATAAGGATATTCTTCTTGAGAAGTCTTGTGATATTCTTCCTTCCAATTGGGAAAATATGGTTCTTGTCTTAAGACAAGGTAAAACCCTGCACAGTCACACTCTTGCATCGCTCTATGGAGCCTTCAGATTCACTGAAGATAATAATGCAGCAAGACTGGTGGCTGAGCAGGATGCCATGAACCATGCCCAGAGTCCCAAGTTTGCTAGTGTAACTGAGCGACCTTGTGCTTCTTTAATGTCTGCAGAGAGTGTCCAGTCACACTCAATGAAGGAGATGTTAAACAGTTTCTTGAACTCTGGCCTGACCACTGAAATCAGTGACGGTTGTGATGAAACTGACGATGATGATCTGGTATCCATGATTGCTAAAACCTTTAATAGGTTTAAGCATAAATCTAAAAGATTTAAGGGCCCAAATAATGCTTCTAGCTCCAACTCTCTGGATAAAACCAATCTTACCTGCTATAAATGCGGTAAGAAAGGTCATTTTATGAAGGAATGCAGATCTAGTCAGATGAACAACCAAACTGGTCCCTCTGTCCCAAATTTCAATCGGCCTGATGATAGTTACAAAGCTAAATATAAGAAGCTTAAGGCCCAGATTGCCCTCCTGTCCATGGAAAAAGAAAAGGATCAGTGCCTGATGGCACAAACTGAGGGAAAATGGGAGTACTCTGATGACTCATCAGTTGATGATGAAGAGGAAAGGGACATGTGTTTCATCGTCTTGGAAGATCAACAGCAACACGTGGCAAAGGAAGATGTCATCACTAGAATATGGGTGGACATCATGTAACATCATAAATATTTTAAGCCAATAAAAATTAACCTTATTAATAGTTTTGACATTAAAATAGTTTCCTAGTATTTTATTTTAGGATAAGGGGTTAATTTAGTTGGAACCGTAGCGGATAGCGGGTATTATACCCACTAATTTTGGGTGGGGGTCGTGGCATAACTAGGATATGTCCAGCCATGTTCTTTTCTATTACTCATCCTTCCACTACTCCTTCTTCTTCTGGAAGACTCTTTTCATCTCAAATCTCTATCGATCTAAATTCTTCAATCAATCCAAGAACTCTTCCTCTAATTCATAATAATAATAATAACCACAATAATAATCATAATAATAATAATAACCACAATAATAATAATGGTTTCTAGTTGTTGCTTAACATTTGATGAAGAACGCGCAAACCCTACCAATTCGAATACTCATAAGTCAGGAATTGTAGTCAACATTTGTGTTGAGAAAGTTGTAGCGAGGCATGGAGTTTCCGTCTTCAATGTTTCTGGCAGAAATGCATGTTTTGCTTCATGCATTTGAAGTAAATGTCAAGAAGAAATGGACAAGTTGATCTTTTGATTTCTGGAGAGAAGTGGAGTAACTAGAGCTGTATGACATGAGTATGAACATGATATCGACTGAGAGAGTCAAAGCGATAAGATAACAACTTAAAGAGGGTCGTGATCAGCAAGAATCTTATGCGGATAAAGGAGAGAGACTTATCAAGTTCAATTTTGGTGATTGTGTAATATGAAGAAGTTATCTTTAGAGAGACGTGTTACAAGTTGCATATATGGAAAATCTAAGGTCTCGGTTTTCGATTCTTTCAAAATACTTGCTCAAATCAAAAGGTTACTATTTGTTTGGAATTTCCCGCAGAACTCCCAGGAATTTATTCTACCTTTCTCGTTTCTCGTTTTATGAAGTATTATACCGTCGAGGTTTCACGTGTACCTATAATAGAAATTGAACTTCAAGTGAATTAAAATAAGACAACGTCGAGGAGCCTATTGTCTTTGTGAAGAAACGTTTACGAAGAAGGTAAATCAAGACTATATGGTAGAGCATAACGCTATGAAAGCATGAAAGGATGACGACGTGTTAACATAAAGTTTGAGAGTCGTTGCTAGATGTGGCTTAGATCACGAGGTCGTGATCCGTTACAAGTGGGGGAGAGTTGTAACATCCTAAATATTTTAAGCCAATGAAAATTAACCTTATTAATAGTTTTGACATTAAAATAGTTTCCTAGTATTTTATTTTAGGATAAGGGGTTAATTTAGTTGGAACCGTAGCGGATAGCGGGTATTATACCCACTAATTTTGGGTGGGGGTCGTGGCATAACTAGGATATGTCCAGCCATGTTCTTTTCTATTACTCATCCTTCCACTACTCCTTCTTCTGGAAGACTCTTTTCATCTCAAATCTCTATCGATCTAAATTCTTCAATCAATCCAAGAACTCTTCCTCTAATTCATAATAATAATAATAACCACAATAATAATAATGGTTTCTAGTGTAATCAAATTGGGGAGAATTTGTGTGGTGTAAGTGTGTGTGTCGACACACATAAAGGAAAAAGAGAAGAAATTGGGGGTTTAATTCTTGATAGTTGTTCTTGAATCATTGAGGTAATTATCCTTCCAACCCTAGTTTTAATTTTTGTTCAAGAATTAGGGATCATGCATTCACATAATTTTGGGGGTTTTCTTATAATGGGTTAAATTTCTATAATACAAGTTAGGGTTCTTGTAATTTAACCAAATTAGGGTTTTAATTGGGTTACATGATAGATTTTGATGGATACTAGTAAGAACAAAGCTGGACAGATTCTGTCCCTGTAATTGCAACGTGTAAAACACCCCTATGACAGAATTTTCAGTTGTCGAGTCCTAAAAAGAAAAGATAGGTTATTGTGTTAAGTAAATTTTGCCACTGGAATGAGTTAAAAATACGAAGTAGAACTCTAGATATGAATTTTTGAATTCAGGGTCGTCATGCTGATCTTTCAGCAAAACTGATTTTTCGTCGGTTATTAAAACGGGTGAAACATATTTTTACAAGCTAATTCATGTCTTGGTCACTGAAGATAAAATGTGCTAAAATGTGTTAAGAAGAAGTGGCCACTGGAATGAGGTCAAAATATTGTGTAGAACTCAAGTTATGGTCATTTGAAGTCAGTAAGGTCAAAGCTGTTTAACAGCAGCAGTTTTGGTTTTTAAATCGACCAGAATCCACCTTTGAAGGACAATTCACATATTGGTCACTAAAGATAAAAGGTAGGTATATGTGTCATGTAAATTTGGCCACTGGAATCATGTTAAAAGAGTAAGTAGAACTTGAGTTATGCTTGTTTGAAGTCTGCTAGGTCAAATATGAAAATGACGAATTTGATATGAAAGTAACTCTTGGCCAATTGAAAATGATATAAGAAGTACATGTTATGAACCAACCCAAGATTATTATAAGATTGTAAAAGTTGGGTTGGGCATTGAAATGCTAGTAAAGGTAGTAATGTATGGCTTGTTAGCCTTGTGTTTGAGATAATTGAGCTTGATGACCTTATATGTGTAAATTGTGAACTATTGCTAGGTTGAAGCATACGTATTGTGTACTTGCGGTCTTGTTGATTTATGATTTTGGTTGTCGCGGAGGAGGTGAGTACTCTTGCATACCTTTATGTTTACGTTGGGTCAATTGACCACATCATGTTGAAGTTGTTTATCCATGTGTGGAAAGACCACCATGTTGAAGTTGTTTATCCATGTGTGGTAATTGATTCGGCGTCAGGCCCATTTGGGGCATAGTATTGTTGAGGCCTAAGAACCTCCGGGGCCTAAGAATCCCGATAGTTGTTTTGAGAAGAGGCCTAAGAACCTCCGGGGCCTAAGAATCCCGATAGTCTCATTGGTTAGCTTATATGGATCCATATATGGTGTTTAGCGTGCAAGGTGAGTATTATAGATATGACACGACGGTGTCATAGTCTATATGCAACAGTCCTTGTGCATTGCCCTCCTTCGTAAGTATAAACGTATGCAAGATTATTCACTAAGCTTTGCTTACTTTTTAGTTGTTTACCCTTTTTATAGGTTGTCCCGGATGCGGAAGAAAGTTAAGTAATGTAAGGATTGAAGTTAAAGATGCTTTTTGGATATTGATTGCTTTAGCTAAATGCGGATAATGAACTTGGTAATAGGACCCATAGCGACCCCTTTGAACTATCGGCTCTTTGTACTCTTGTTTTGTCTTTTGGAAAATTATTATGATGTCTAGTGTTAGACTCGAGTTTTTGGGTATTTTAAATGGGTCGTTTTGTAGTTGTAATGTATCGATTTTGTTTAAATGTGTTTTGGAGAACTCATAATCCGTAACAGGTTTGGATGATGATTTTACGAATGGGTCATGCCGAAATTTCCAATTTTGAATGTCGTCTTTTGTAATGTGTCAACTTGAGTAAAATGACCCGTTTCGTTGTAAATGCTACAATTGATCAAATAAAAGCTTTCGGAATTTTAAATCACGTGTCTTTAACTCATTTTAAAGTTTGGTAAAGGGATTTAAGGTTTGAATATGACTGGTAAAAGATTGTGCAAGATTGAAGTTTGGATTATGATTTTCAAAAGTTTTAGACCTGCAGGAAAACTGCAGGCTGAGATCAGAAATATCCCACTGCGGCGCAGTGGGAGTGTTTCCACCCCACTGCGGCGCAGTGGGTAAGTTTGGTCGTCTGCTTCCGTAACTTCCCACTGCGGCGCAGTGGGAGGTGTACACCTCCACTGCGGCGCAGTGGGGGCTTATAAAAAAAAAAAAAATTCTCTTATTTTCCTAAAATGAGTTCGGGTTCTTTCAAGTGGTATCAGAGCCGTGGTTTAAGGGATTTAGGTATTTTATTATTACACGGATACCTAGACTTAAACCATAGACGTGACTTGGCCTTATGTGTATAGTTCGGTTTCTAGTGACATACGGAAGTATTTAGCGAAGTTCACTTGAGGTGTTATAATAAGTAATTATAATAATGACTGCAGCGTTATTATGATCACATACTATAATAGCTCAAGTTAAGTCCGTTAAATATGGAAGTATGTTAGTGTGAAGCCATAGGTTGGAGACCTTATTTAGCAATGTGAATTGTTTTATGATTTTACTCGTTGATATCTAAATATGATAGAATATGAGCTTTGCATGCTAACTGGTTTATTGAATGGTAAGAATTGAAAATTTGAGATTGGTTTATGAGTTAATATATTGCTTGATGATAGTAAAGAAGAAGGTATGATAAATACATAGTAAACGTGAAATGCATGCCAATGTGTATTTGCTTGTTTGTATGCGAATGCGATAGAGCAAAAGTTTTACTTGAATAATCGGCAATGAGGCCATAAAAGTGGAATTTGATTTATAAGTTTAAAAGATGGTTGTCACTTATAAGGAGAAAGTATGTTGAATAGTTGATGAATGTTGAATGTATGCGAATGAAGTGTGACATTATTTTGTGTAAGACCATTGGGTAGTGAGACCCATGGCATCGTTATTATTTGGTGTAAGACCATTGGGTAGTGAGACCCATGGCATCGTTATTATTTTGTGTAAGACCATTGGGTAGTGAGACCCATGGCATCGTTATTATTTGGTGTAAGACCATTGGGTAGTGAGACCCATGGCATCGTTATTATTTGGTGTAAGACCATTGGGTAGTGAGACCCATGGCATCGTTATTCCACTGCGGCGCAGTGGGAGGTGTACACCTCCACTGCGGCGCAGTGGGGGCTTATAAAAAAAAAAAAAAATTCTCTTATTTTCCTAAAATGAGTTCGGGTTCTTTCAAGTGGTATCAGAGCCGTGGTTTAAGGGATTTAGGTATTTTATTATTACACGGATACCTAGACTTAAACCATAGACGTGACTTGGCCTTATGTGTATAGTTCGGTTTCTAGTGACATACGGAAGTATTTAGCGAAGTTCACTTGAGGTGTTATAATAAGTAATTATAATAATGACTGCAGCGTTATTATGATCACATACTATAATAGCTCAAGTTAAGTCCGTTAAATATGGAAGTATGTTAGTGTGAAGCCATAGGTTGGAGACCTTATTTAGCAATGTGAATTGTTTTATGATTTTACTCGTTGATATCTAAATATGATAGAATATGAGCTTTGCATGCTAACTGGTTTATTGAATGGTAAGAATTGAAAATTTGAGATTGGTTTATGAGTTAATATATTGCTTGATGATAGTAAAGAAGAAGGTATGATAAATACATAGTAAACGTGAAATGCATGCCAATGTGTATTTGCTTGTTTGTATGCGAATGCGATAGAGCAAAAGTTTTACTTGAATAATCGGCAATGAGGCCATAAAAGTGGAATTTGATTTATAAGTTTAAAAGATGGTTGTCACTTATAAGGAGAAAGTATGTTGAATAGTTGATGAATGTTGAATGTATGCGAATGAAGTGTGACATTATTTTGTGTAAGACCATTGGGTAGTGAGACCCATGGCATCGTTATTATTTTGTGTAAGACCATTGGGTAGTGAGACCCATGGCATCGTTATTATTTGGTGTAAGACCATTGGGTAGTGAGACCCATGGCATCGTTATTATTTGGTGTAAGACCATTGGGTAGTGAGACCCATGGCATCGTTATTATCTGGTGTAAGACCATTGGGTAGTGAGACCCGTGGCATCGTTATTGGGATAAAAGATCATATAAAGTTTGGTGATGAGAATCAGTTGTGTATTGATATGATTTAATTGATGGATTAATGAAAAGAATGCTTATGATATGAGTAATATAAAATGTTAGGATTGGAGATTCCTATGATAATTATGATTGTGTTAGTGATATGTTGAAAAATCATACGAGATATGGCAATGAGAACTATTTGTATAGTAATATGTTTAAAATGGTAGTTTAATGTGATAGTATAAAGTCATGGGAAATGTGATGTCTTGTCTTGAAGATGGTTATTTAAGTGTATGTTAAAAGACCATACGGAGTATGGCGAATGTGTTTTTGATTTTGATTAACATGCTTTTATTGAATGAGTATACGATTACTTGAGGCCTGATGATAGACACTAAGATGAAATTTGCGTAGTGAGAACCTGAGGATGATATAGTTACAAGGGACTAATACATGATAAGTATGGTAGTTATAAAAGTTAAAACCTAATCTAAAATCTTTGAACCAATTTGTTCTCTTTTCCTTCGGGAGCGTGTGGTATAATGTTTGAGAACAGCTAGGCTAAGCGCGAATGATTCCTAATTCCGCGAGAGGAGAAGGCGATCTAGTTGAGTATTCCTATTACAAAGAAAACAATTGACTTCGGCGGAGGAAATGAAACGGTCGATTTCTGTTGATATCTTGCTCATACGTTTTGATAATCCTTGTTTGGTAGTCAAGTCTCTTATATTAGAATCATCGACGCCGAATGGAAACCACGGTCTATGGAGAATCTTCTTGTTATTCGTGATTTTCCCAATTTCTTTCACGTAAATTATATTCGTTCTAGCCGTTTCAAGTGATTTCCTTTGTTTCCAAGAGGTACGATTTTCTAATTTAACGAAATGAAAGAAAGTAGGAGGCGTGTGCGTTTAGTCACTTGTGAGCTCAATAAAGTAACAATCGGAGACGAGTACCCGTGGTCAAGATCTGATATCCTATTCGATCAAGTAGAAGCAATTTCTTATCACTTTAAGACGAATTTTCATTTCAGTTTCCATCAACTTATAGCACGCAATGGAGATGTTCCCGAAAATGTTATCTATACTTGTATGGGCACTTTGAAATTCGTAGTATACCCTTCGATTGTATTAAAGGTTTTCCAACCCCCGTGAGTCTTTTGAACCACACTTGTCGTTTGTTGTGAAATAAATCCGTATTGTTTTCATGACAACGTTTTGTTTATCTTAAAAGTCAATCCGCCAGAAAAGTTCTTTTACGTGAAGTCTTGGAGATACGACGAAAGTGAAAGTTCCATGTCAATTCGTTAAATGATCAGTCTGATTAGGAGAAGTGCAATCATCTCGATCGGGTGATCACCAAGAGAGGGAACGTTGTTGACCCGGATTGGATTGGTGTTGTGACGAAATGGAGACAACTCACAAGATCAACATAAATTAGAAGTTTCGTGGGTGACGGGTGGCAAGTGTTGTTTTAATTTTTCGGCCTTGAAGATAGTCTCACCGTTGACTGAATTAATTAGAAAGAATGTGAAGTGAGCCTAGAGAAAGGAATGAGAAGTTGAACGGACTACTAAAAGAAATCAAGAATAATCGTTCCTTTCACGTTTTAGAATCCATCGGAGTTGTTCCTACTTTAAAATTTCCGTGTTTTACCTCTATACCGTCAAGTTTACCATTTGTTTTTGATCATATGAGTCTTAAAGTATTTTCTTTTCGTGACAACTGTCAAGTAAGTTGATTTACTCTTTCGAAAGATTATGTCTACGAAGTTTGGTGTCGCCCGATGAGATTGTTGCAACGAGAACCTAAGCAAACGAGGAGTCAGATTACACGAAATATGTTCTAAAGAATTTTGCGGATTCAAAGAATCCTCTCCTTAACGAAACCAAAGCGAATTTGCTCCATGAAACCTATAAAACCTGAATACTTCTTTAGCCCGGTACAACAAAGGTGTGTCAAGATTTAAAGAAAGGTTGTTAGTGACCCGAAATGAAGCAGAATGTTATGAAATATGTTAAGAGTTGCCACACTTTTGCATAAGCGAAATCCTAGCACCAAAAGTCTTATGGGAAATGTCAATCTTTGGAAACCTTCAAGTTAAATGGGAGCACATCATGATGGACACGGTTACGAAATCTCTCAAGACCTCCGAAGACCAATCTGATTTTATCTGGTTGTTGCTTAACATTTGATGAAGAACGCGCAAACCCTACCAATTCGAATACTCATAAGTCAGGAATTGTAGTCAACATTTGTGTTGAGAAAGTTGTAGCGAGGCATGGAGTTTCCGTCTTCAATGTTTCTGGCAGAAATGCATGTTTTGCTTCATGCATTTGAAGTAAATGTCAAGAAGAAATGGACAAGTTGATCTTTTGATTTCTGGAGAGAAGTGGAGTAACTAGAGCTGTATGACATGAGTATGAACATGATATCGACTGAGAGAGTCAAAGCGATAAGATAACAACTTAAAGAGGGTCGTGATCAGCAAGAATCTTATGCGGATAAAGGAGAGAGACTTATCAAGTTCAATTTTGGTGATTGTGTAATATGAAGAAGTTATCTTTAGAGAGACGTGTTACAAGTTGCATATATGGAAAATCTAAGGTCTCGGTTTTCGATTCTTTCAAAATACTTGCTCAAATCAACAAGGTTACTATTTGTTTGGAATTTCCCGCAGAACTCCCAGGAATTTATTCTACCTTTCTCGTTTCTCGTTTTATGAAGTATTATACCGTCGAGGTTTCACGTGTACCTATAATAGAAATTGAACTTCAAGTGAATTAAAATAAGACAACGTCGAGGAGCCTATTGTCTTTGTGAAGAAACGTTTACGAAGAAGGTAAATCAAGACTATATGGTAGAGCATAACGCTATGAAAGCATGAAAGGATGACGACGTGTTAACATAAAGTTTGAGAGTCGTTGCTAGATGTGGCTTAGATCACGAGGTCGTGATCCGTTACAAGTGGGGGAGAGTTGTAACATCCTAAATATTTTAAGCCAATGAAAATTAATCTTATTAATAGTTTTGACATTAAAATAGTTTCCTAGTATTTTATTTTAGGATAAGGGGTTAATTTAGTTGGAACCGTAGCGGATAGCGGGTATTATACCCACTAATTTTGGGTGGGGGTCGTGGCATAACTAGGATATGTCCAGCCATGTTCTTTTCTATTACTCATCCTTCCACTACTCCTTCTTCTTCTGGAAGACTCTTTTCATCTCAAATCTCTATCGATCTAAATTCTTCAATCAATCCAAGAACTCTTCCTCTAATTCATAATAATAATAATAACCACAATAATAATAATGGTTTCTAGTGTAATCAATTGGGGAGAATTTGTGTGGTGTAAGTGTGTGTGTCGACACACATAAAGGAAAAAGAGAAGAAATTGGGGGTTTAATTCTTGATAGTTGTTCTTGAATCATTGAGGTAATTATCCTTCCAACCCTAGTTTTAATTTTTGTTCAAGAATTAGGGATCATGCATTCACATAATTTTGGGGGTTTTCTTATAATGGGTTAAATTTCTATAATACAAGTTAGGGTTCTTGTAATTTAACCAAATTAGGGTTTTAATTGGGTTACATGATAGATTTTGATGGATACTAGTAAGAACAAAGCTGGACAGATTCTGTCCCTGTAATTGCAACGTGTAAAACACCCCTATGACAGAATTTTCAGTTGTCGAGTCCTAAAAAGAAAAGATAGGTTATTGTGTTAAGTAAATTTTGCCACTGGAATGAGTTAAAAATACGAAGTATAACTCTAGATATGAATTTTTGAATTCAGGGTCGTCATGCTGATCTTTCAGCAAAACTGATTTTTCGTCGGTTATTAAAACGGGTGAAACATATTTTTACAAGCTAATTCATGTCTTGGTCACTGAAGATAAAATGTGCTAAAATGTGTTAAGAAGAAGTGGCCACTGGAATGAGGTCAAAATATTGTGTAGAACTCAAGTTATGGTCATTTGAAGTCAGTAAGGTCAAAGCTGTTTAACAGCAGCAGTTTTGGTTTTTAAATCGACTAGAAGCCACCTTTGAAGGACAATTCACATATTGGTCACTAAAGATAAAAGGTAGGTATATGTGTCATGTAATTTTGGCCACTGGAATCATGTTAAAAGAGTAAGTAGAACTTGAGTTATGCTTGTTTGAAGTCTGCTAGGTCAAATATGAAAATGACGAATTTGATATGAAAGTAACTCTTGGCCAATTGAAAATGATATAAGAAGTACATGTTATGTGAACCAACCCAAGATTATTATAAGATTGTAAAAGTTGGGTTGGGCATTGAAATTCTAGTAAAGGTAGTAATGTATGGCTTGTTAGCCTTGTGTTTGAGATAATTGAGCTTGATGACCTTATATGTGTAAATTGTGAACTATTGCTAGGTTGAAGCATACGTATTGTGTACTTGCGGTCTTGTTGATTTATGATTTTGGTTGTCGCGGAGGAGGTGAGTACTCTTGCATACCTTTATGTTTACGTTGGGTCAATTGACCACATCATGTTGAAGTTGTTTATCCATGTGTGGAAAGACCACCATGTTGAAGTTGTTTATCCATGTGTGGTAATTGATTCGGCGTCAGGCCCATTTGGGGCATAGTATTGTTGAGGCCTAAGAACCTCCGAGGCCTAAGAATCCCGATAGTTGTTTTGAGAAGAGGCCTAAGAACCTCCGAGGCCTAAGAATCCCGATAGTCTCATTGGTTAGCTTATATGGATCCATATATGATGTTTAGCGTGCAAGGTGAGTATTATAGATATGACACGACGGTGTCATAGTCTATATGCAACATCCTTGTGCATTGCCCTCCTTCGTATGTATAAACGTATGCAAGATTATTCACTAAGCTTTGCTTACTTTTTAGTTGTTACCCTTTTTATAGGTTGTCCCGGATGCGGAAGAAAGTTAAGTAATGTAAGGATTGAAGTTAAAGATGCTTTTTGGATATTGATTGCTTTAGCTAAATGCGGATAATGAAATTGGTAATAGGACCCATAGCGACCCCTTTGAACTATCGGCTCTTTGTACTCTTGTTTTGTCCTTTTGGAAATTATTATGATGTCTAGTGTTAGACTCGAGTTTTTGGGTATTTTAAATGGGTCGTTTTGTAGTTGTAATGTATCGATTTTTTTTAAATGTGTTTTGGAGAACTCATAATCCGTAACAGGTTTGGATGATGATTTTACGAATGGGTCATGCCGAAATTTCCAATTTTGAATGTCGTCTTTTGTAATGTGTCAACTTGAGTAAAATGACCCGTTTCGTTGTAAATGCTACACTTGATCAAATAAAAGCTTTCGGAATTTTAAATCACGTGTCTTTAACTCATTTTAAAGTTTGGTAAAGGGATTTAAGGTTTGAATATGACTGGTAAAAGATTGTGCAAGATTGAAGTTTGGATTATGATTTTCAAAAGTTTTAGACCTGCAGGAAAACTGCAGGCTGAGATCAGAAATATCCCACTGCGGCGCAGTGGGAGTGTTTCCACCCCACTGCGGCGCAGTGGGTAAGTTTGGTCGTCTGCTTCCGTAACTTCCCACTGCGGCGCAGTGGGAGGTGTACACCTCCACTGCGGCGCAGTGGGGGCTTAAAAAAAAAAAAATCTCTTATTTTCCTAAAATGAGTTCGGGTTCTTTCAAGTGGTATCAGAGCCGTGGTTTAAGGGATTTAGGTATTTTATTATTACACGGATACCTAGACTTAAACCATAGACGTGACTTGGCCTTATGTGTATAGTTCGGTTTCTAGTGACATACGGAAGTATTTAGCGAAGTTCACTTGAGGTGTTATAATAAGTAATTATAATAATGACTGCAGCGTTATTATGATCACATACTATAATAGCTCAAGTTAAGTCCGTTAAATATGGAAGTATGTTAGTGTGAAGCCATAGGTTGGAGACCTTATTTGGCAATGTGAATTGTTTTATGATTTTACTCGTTGATATCTAAATATGATAGAATATGAGCTTTGCATGCTAACTGGTTTATTGAATGGTAAGAATTGAAAATTTGAGATTGGTTTATGAGTTAATATATTGCTTGATGATAGTAAAGAAGAAGGTATGATATATACATAGTAAACGTGAAATGCATGCTAATGTGTATTTGCTTGTTTGTATGCGAATGCGATAGAGCAAAAGTTTTAGCTTGAATAATCGGCAATGAGGCCATAAAAGTGGAATTTGATTTATAAGTTTAAAAGATGGTTGTCACTTATAAGGAGAAAGTATGTTGAATAGTTGATGAATGTTGAATGTATGCGAATGAAGTGTGATATCATTTGGTGTAAGACCATTGGGTAGTGAGACCCATGGCATCGTTATTATTTGGTGTAAGACCATTGGGTAGTGAGACCCATGGCATCGTTATTATTTTGTGTAAGACCATTGGGTAGTGAGACCCATGGCATCGTTATTATTTTGTGTAAGACCATTGGGTAGTGAGACCCATGGCATCGTTATTATTTGGTGTAAGACCATTGGGTAGTGAGACCCATGGCATCGTTATTTCCACTGCGGCGCAGTGGGAGGTGTACACCTCCACTGCGGCGCAGTGGGGGCTATAAAAAAAAAAAAAAATCTCTTATTTTCCTAAAATGAGTTCGGGTTCTTTCAAGTGGTATCAGAGCCGTGGTTTAAGGGATTTAGGTATTTTATTATTACACGGATACCTAGACTTAAACCATAGACGTGACTTGGCCTTATGTGTATAGTTCGGTTTCTAGTGACATACGGAAGTATTTAGCGAAGTTCACTTGAAGTGTTATAATAAGTAATTATAATAATGACTGCAGCGTTATTATGATCACATACTATAATAGCTCAAGTTAAGTCCGTTAAATATGGAAGTATGTTAGTGTGAAGCCATAGGTTGGAGACCTTATTTAGCAATGTGAATTGTTTTATGATTTTACTCGTTGATATCTAAATATGATAGAATATGAGCTTTGCATGCTAACTGGTTTATTGAATGGTAAGAATTGAAAATTTGAGATTGGTTTATGAGTTAATATATTGCTTGATGATAGTAAAGAAGAAGGTATGATAAATACATAGTAAACGTGAAATGCATGCCAATGTGTATTTGCTTGTTTGTATGCGAATGCGATAGAGCAAAAGTTTTACTTGAATAATCGGCAATGAGGCCATAAAAGTGGAATTTGATTTATAAGTTTAAAAGATGGTTGTCACTTATAAGGAGAAAGTATGTTGAATAGTTGATGAATGTTGAATGTATGCGAATGAAGTGTGACATTATTTTGTGTAAGACCATTGGGTAGTGAGACCCATGGCATCGTTATTATTTTGTGTAAGACCATTGGGTAGTGAGACCCATGGCATCGTTATTATTGGTGTAAGACCATTGGGTAGTGAGACCCATGGCATCGTTATTATTTGGTGTAAGACCATTGGGTAGTGAGACCCATGGCATCGTTATTATTTGGTGTAAGACCATTGGGTAGTGAGACCCGTGGCATCGTTATTGGGATAAAAGATCATATAAAGTTTGGTGATGAGAATCAGTTGTGTATTGATATGATTTAATTGATGGATTAATGAAAAGAATGCTTATGATTTGAGTAATATAAAATGTTAGGATTGGAGATTCCTATGATAATTATGATTGTGTTAGTGATATGTTGAAAAATCATACGAGATATGGCAATGAGAACTATTTGTATAGTAATATGTTTAAAATGGTAGTTTAATGTGATAGTATAAAGTCATGGGAAATGTGATGTCTTGTCTTGAAGATGGTTATTTAAGTGTATGTTAAAAGACCATACGGAGTATGGCGAATGTGTTTTTGATTTTGATTAACATGCTTTTATTGAATGAGTATACGATTACTTGAGGCCTGATGATAGACACTAAGATGAAATTTGCGTAGTGAGAACCTGAGGATGATATAGTTATAAGGGACTAATACATGATAAGTATGGTAGTTATAAAAGTTAAAACCTAATCTAAAATCTTTGAACCAATTTGTCCTCTTTTCCTTCGGGAGCGTGTAGTATAATGTTTGAGAACAGCTAGGCTAAGCGCGAATGATTCCTAATTCCGCGAGAGGAGAAGGCGATCTAGTTGAATATTCCTATTACAAAGAAAACAATTGACTTCGGCGGAGGAAATGAAACGTCGATTTCTGTTGATATCTTGCTCATACGTTTTGATAAATCCTTGTATGGTAGTCAAGTCTCTTATATTAGAATCATCGACGCCGAATGGAAACCACGGTCTATGGAGAATCTTCTTGTTATTCGTGATTTTCCCAATTTCTTTCACGTAAATTATATTCGTTCTAGCCTTTTCAAGTGATTTCCTTTGTTTCCAAGAGGTACGATTTTCTAATTTAACGAAATGAAAGAAAGTAGGAGGCGTGTGCGTTTAGTCACTTGTGAGCTCAATAAAGTAACAATCGGAGACGAGTACCCGTGGTCAAGATCTGATATCCTATTCGATCAAGTAGAAGCAATTTCTTATCACTTTAAGATGAATTTTCATTTCAGTTTCCATCAACTTATAGCACGCAATGGAGATGTTCCCGAAAATGTTATCTATACTTGTATGGGCACTTTGAAATTCGTAGTATACCCTTCGATTGTATTAAAGGTTTTCCAACCCCCGTGAGTCTTTTGAACCACACTTGTCGTTTGTTGTGAAATAAATCCGTATTGTTTTCATTGACAACGTTTTGTTTATCTTAAAAGTCAATCCGACCAGAAAAGTTCTTTTACGTGAAGTCTTGGAGATACGACGAAAGTGAAAGTTCCATGTCAATTCGTTAAATGATCAGTCTGATTAGGAGGAGTGCAATCATCTCGATCATGTGATCACCAAGAGAGAGAACGTGGTTGACCCGGATTGGATTGGTGTTGTGACGAAATGGAGACAACTCACAAGATCAATATAGATTAGAAGTTTCGTAGTTGACAGGTGATAAATGTCACTTTACTTTCGGCACTTGAAGATAGTCTCACCGTTGACTGAACTAATTAGAAAGAATGTGAAGTGAGCCTAGAGAAAGGAATGAGAAGTTGAACGAACTACTAAAAGAAATCAAGAATAATCGTTCCTTTCACGTTTTAGAATCCATCGGAGTTGTTCCTACTTTAAAATTTTCGTGTTTTACCTCTATACCGTCAAGTTTACCATTTGTTTTTGATCATATGAGTCTTAAAGTATTTTCTTTTCGTGACAACTGTCAAGTAAGTTGATTTACTCTTTCGAAAGATTATGTCTACGAAGTTTGGTGTCGCCCGATGAGATTGTTGCAACGAGAACCTAAGCAAACGAGGAGTCAGATTACACGAAATATGTTCTAAAGAATTTTGCGGATTCAAAGAATCCTCTCCTTAACGAAACCAAAGCGAATTTACTCCATGAAACCTATAAAACCTGAATACTTCTTTAGACAGGTACAACAAAGGTGTGTCAAGATTTAAAGAAAGGTTGTTAGTGACCCGAAATGAAGCAGAATGTTATGAAATATGTTAAGAGTTGCCACACTTTTGCATAAGCGAAATCCTAGCACCAAAAGTCTTATGGGAAATGTCAATCTTTGGAAACCTTCAAGTTAAATGGGAGCACATCATGATGGACACGGTTACGAAATCTCTCAAGACCTCCGAAGACCAATCTGATTTTATCTGGTTGTTGCTTAACATTTGATGAAGAACGCGCAAACCCTACCAATTCGAATACTCATAAGTCAGGAATTGTAGTCAACATTTGTGTTGAGAAAGTTGTAGCGAGGCATGGAGTTTCCGTCTTCAATGTTTCTGGCAGAAATGCGTTTTGCTTCATGCATTTGAAGTAAATGTCAAGAAGAAATGGACAAGTTGATCTTTGATTTCTGGAGAGAAGTGGAGTAACTAGAGCTGTATGACATGAGTATGAACATGATATCGACTGAGAGAGTCAAAGCGATAAGATAACAACTTAAAGAGGGTCGTGATCAGCAAGAATCTTATGCGGATAAAGGAGAGAGACTTATCAAGTTCAATTTTGGTGATTGTGTAATATGAAGAAGTTATCTTTAGAGAGACGTGTTACAAGTTGCATATATGGAAAATCTAAGGTCTCGGTTTTCGATTCTTTCAAAATACTTGCTCAAATCAACAAGGTTACTATTTGTTTGGAATTTCCCGCAGAACTTCCAGGAATTTATTCTACCTTTCTCGTTTCTCGTTTTATGAAGTATTATACCGTCGAGGTTTCACGTGTACCTATAATAGAAATTGAACTTCAAGTGAATTAAAATAAGACAACGTCGAGGAGCCTATTGTCTTTGTGAAGAAACGTTTACGAAGAAGGTAAATCAAGACTATATGGTAGAGCATAACGCTATGAAAGCATGAAAGGATGACGACGTGTTAACATAAAGTTTGAGAGTCGTTGCTAGATGTGGCTTAGATCACGAGGTCGTGATCCGTTACAAGTGGGGGAGAGTTGTAACATCCTAAATATTTTAAGCCAATGAAAATTAACCTTATTAATAGTTTTGACATTAAAATAGTTTCCTAGTATTTTATTTTAGGATAAGGGGTTAATTTAGTTGGAACCGTAGCGGATAGCGGGTATTATACCCACTAATTTTGGGTGGGGGTCGTGGCATAACTAGGATATGTCCAGCCATGTTCTTTTCTATTACTCATCCTTCCACTACTCCTTCTTCTTCTGGAAGACTCTTTTCATCTCAAATCTCTATCGATCTAAATTCTTCAATCAATCCAAGAACTCTTCCTCTAATTCATAATAATAATAATAACCACAATAATAATAATGGTTTCTAGTGTAATCAAATTGGGGAGAATTTGTGTGGTGTAAGTGTGTGTGTCGACACACATAAAGGAAAAAGAGAAGAAATTGGGGGTTTAATTCTTGATAGTTGTTCTTGAATCATTGAGGTAATTATCCTTCCAACCCTAGTTTTAATTTTTGTTCAAGAATTAGGGTTCATGCATTCACATAATTTTGGGGGTTTTCTTATAATGGGTTAAATTTCTATAATACAAGTTAGGGTTCTTGTAATTTAACCAAATTAGGGTTTTAATTGGGTTACATGATAGATTTTGATGGATACTAGTAAGAACAAAGCTGGACAGATTCTGTCCCTGTAATTGCAACGTGTAAAACACCCCTATGACAGAATTTTCAGTTGTCGAGTCCTAAAAAGAAAAGATAGGTTATTGTGTTAAGTAAATTTTGCCACTGGAATGAGTTAAAAATACGAAGTATAACTCTAGATATGAATTTTTGAATTCAGGGTCGTCATGCTGATCTTTCAGCAAAACTGATTTTTCGTCGGTTATTAAAACGGGTGAAACATATTTTTACAAGCTAATTCATGTCTTGGTCATTGAAGATAAAATGTGCTAAAATGTGTTAAGAAGAAGTGGCCACTGGAATGAGGTCAAAATATTGTGTAGAACTCAAGTTATGGTCATTTGAAGTCAGTAAGGTCAAAGCTGTTTAACAGCAGCAGTTTTGGTTTTTAAAACGACTAGAAGCCACCTTTGAAGGACAATTCACATATTGGTCACTAAAGATAAAAGGTAGGTATATGTGTCATGTAAATTTGGCCACTGGAATCATGTTAAAAGAGTAAGTAGAACTTGAGTTATGCTTGTTTGAAGTCTGCTAGGTCAAATATGAAAATGACGAATTTGATATGAAAGTAACTCTTGGCCAATTGAAAATGATATAAGAAGTACATGTTATGTGAACCAACCCAAGATTATTATAAGATTGTAAAGGTTGGGTTGGGCATTGAAATGCTAGTAAAGGTAGTAATGTATGGCTTGTTAGCCTTGTGTTTAAGATAATTGAGCTTGATGACCTTATATGTGTAAATTGTGAACTATTGCTAGGTTGAAGCATACGTATTGTGTACTTGCGGTCTTGTTGATTTATGATTTTGGTTGTCGCGGAGGAGGTGAGTACTCTTGCATACCTTTATGTTTACGTTGGGTCAATTGACCACATCATGTTGAAGTTGTTTATCCATGTGTGGATAGACCACCATGTTGAAGTTGTTTATCCATGTGTGGTAATTGATTCGGCGTCAGGCCCATTTGGGGCATAGTATTGTTGAGGCCTAAGAACCTCCGGGGCCTAAGAATCCCGATAGTTGTTTTGAGAAGAGGCCTAAGAACCTCCGGGGCCTAAGAATCCCGATAGTCTCATTGGTTAGCTTATATGGATCCATATATGGTGTTTAGCGTGCAAGGTGAGTATTATAGATATGACACGACGATGTCATAGTCTATATGCAACAGTCCTTGTGCATTGCCCTCCTTCGTATGTATAAACGTATGCAAGATTATTCACTAAGCTTTGCTTACTTTTAGTTGTTTACCCTTTTTATAGGTTGTCCCGGATGCGGAAGAAAGTTAAGTAATGTAAGGATTGAAGTTAAAGATGCTTTTTGGATATTGATTGCTTTAGCTAAATGCGGATAATGAAATTGGTAATAGGACCCATAGCGACCCCTTTGAACTATCGGCTCTTTGTACTCTTGTTTTGTCCTTTTGGAAAATTATTATGATGTCTAGTGTTAGACTCGAGTTTTTGGGTATTTTAAATGGGTCGTTTTGTAGTTGTAATGTATCGATTTTGTTTAAATGTGTTTTGGAGAACTCATAATCCGTAACAGGTTTGGATGATGATTTTACGAATGGGTCATGCCGAAATTTCCAATTTTGAATGTCGTCTTTTGTAATGTGTCAACTTGGGTAAAATGACCCGTTTCGTTGTGAATGCTACAATTGATCAAATAAAAGCTTTCGGAATTTTAAATCACGTGTCTTTAACTCATTTTAAAGTTTGGTAAAGGGATTTAAGGTTTGAATATGACTGGTAAAAGATTGTGCAAGATTGAAGTTTGGATTATGATTTTCAAAAGTTTTAGACCTGCAGGAAAACTGCAGGCTGAGATCAGAAATATCCCACTGCGGCGCAGTGGGTAAGTTTGGTCGTCTGCTTCCGTAACTTCCCACTGCGGCGCAGTGGGGGCTTATAAAAAAAAATTTCTCTTATTTTCCTAAAATGAGTTCGGGTTCTTTCACATCATTTTGAAAAAGGTATGTGATTATGACAACCAGGTTGATCCAGAACTGAAACTGGACCTCGCTGAATCATTAAGTGGTGATTTGGCTTTTGTGGAAACTGTTAGAGCAGGCAGTGAAAGATATTTGGATACTATCTTAACTGAACTGAACAATGTTAAACCACAACTGAATGATTTACAAAGTGTCCAGTTGGCTCTCAAAGAGTAAGTTTTGAAAATTGAGGCTTTTGAACTTGAAAATCAAAAATTAAAATCTGATCTTGAAAAAGAACAAATGATTATCAAGTCGTGGGTAAAAGCATCTAGAAAGAATTTTGATGCATTTTCTAGAACTATTGATGCCCAGAAAAATGCATGGAAATCTGGAGATCTTGAAATGGCAGCTCTCAAACCAGATCTTCATGCATTACCTCCAGCTCTTAGGGTTGAAACTCCATATGATCAACCTGAGACTGTCAAAACTAAACCCATTGAGACCACCCTCATTGAGGTTAAACCTGGAGCCAATCAGGCTAGTGCTCCAGTTAAAAAGGCTTCTGATAACAAGCCTTTACCTCAGAAGTCTAAGGAGCCCAAGACTCAAAAGACCAAAACTCCAGCTGAACCAAGGTCCAAGGTTCAGCAGCCTGATGAAAATAATATTTTGTCTAAACTGGAAAGTCAACTCCAACTTTTGTCTAGACAGGTTCAGAGTTGTACTGCCAGAATTAAAAATCTGGAAGGAGGTTCATCACCTCCAGTTGAAAAACAAAATATTAAACCCCCCTCAAAACCAAAACAAAAGAATGTTCCATCTGGAACAAAATCTGATAAGAAAAAGGGGAGCAAGTATCAAATACCAATCGTTTTTACTCCTGCACCTGGATCTGGTGAAAAAGATCCAGATGTAGTCTTCAGTTTAACACCACAACAATCTACTGAGACTTCTGTAGTGAAGTCCAGTGAACCCATCAAGAAAAGATGGGTTCACAAAATAACTGATGATTTTTGTGGGTGTGCAGGGCGATCGAAAGAAGAACACCTGGTATCTGGACAGCGCAGCTGGCCGGACTATGACCGGATGTAAGCCCCTGCTTGAAGAATTAACTGTCCAAGATGGACCGGCAGTGACGTTTGGTAATGATCAAAGTTGAAAGACTGAAGGATATGGTGTGCTCAATAACGGACAGGTCGAATTCAAAAGAGTTGCATTTGTGAATGGTTTGAAATACAACCTGATCAGTGTAAGCCAACTTTGTGATGATGGCTACAGAGTTTTGTTCGATATTGCTCAATGCACCATATTTAACAAGGATTGGAAAGTGGTGATGGTTGCACCAAGAAAAGGAAATGTGTACATCATGGATATGGAACTAGCTCCAAAAGAGAAATGCTTCTATACCAAGGCTAATGAGGACACCAACTGGCTGTGGCATAAAAGATTATCCCATCTTAATTTCAAAAATATTAACAAGTTGTCTCGCAAACAACTGGTAGATGAGATACCTCAGATTTCTTTCAATAAAGAAAAGCCATGTCCAGGGTGTGAGATGGGCAAGCAGAAAAGGGCCAGTTTCAAAACTAGGCAAAACTTTAGCATCACTGAACCTCTTCACATGCTTCATATGGATCTCTTTGGTCTAGTGAATGTTCAAACTAGAGCTGGAAAGAAGTACACTCTAGTTGTGGTCGATGAATTCACCAGATATTGTTGGGTGGTATTCCTCAGATCCAAAAGTGATGCACCTACTGAAATCATCTCTCTCATCAAAAGAATTGAACTCAAGTACACTCGAAAAGTCTGTCAGTTGCGAAGTGATAATGGTACTGAATTTCAAAATAAGGTACTTGAAACATTTTGCAATGACACTGACATCTTTCAAAACTTCTCATCAGCACACTCTCCAGAGCATGATGGAGTTGTGGAAAGAAAGAATCGCACACTGATAGAAGCGGCCAGAAGCATGCTATCTGAATCAGGTCTTCCCACCAGTTTCTGGGATGAAGCAGTTGCAACTGCTTGTCACACCCAAAACTGGTCAGTCTACATCAAGAGACATAAGAAGACTGCCTATGAAGTAATCAGGAATCGGAAACCAAATATTGGATATTTTCATGTATTTGGTTGTCCAGTTTATATTTTGAACGATTCTAGTCAGCTTGGAAAGTTTGATGCAAAAGCTGATGAAGATGTATTTTTAGGCTATTCAGATATTCGAAAGGCCTTTAGAGTTTATAATTATAGACTCCAAAAGGTTCATGAGACAATTCATGTCACATTTGACGAATCAAATGAAGCAGTCAACAAGAGACCAAGCCTTGATATTTCTCCAGTCGTTCCAATAAATTTTGGTGAAACTGACCAAGTTCATCAGTCAGTTGTTTCACCAAAAATGTTTCTAGTTATACTCAATTGGAACCAGTTAAGAAGAAGAGCACCACCAGTGACACTTCATTCTATCCTTCCATCAATTTCAACTTACCACAGAAATTGGTGATTGGATCTGATGTACGTGCCACTCTAATATCAGCACCAGTTCAAACTCCAACTTCTCCAGTTCTTCAAGAAATACCTTTTAATGAAGAATTTCATGATGCAAATCGTGACCTCATTGACTCTGATGAGGATATAGAAGTAGTTTGGACCGATCCTCCTCCAGAAGCTGCTGCAACTGAAGAAGATCACTAGGTGAATTGCACTGATATTGTTTTGCACCAGCCTAGTCAATACACTAGATGGACTCGAGCACATCCAATTGAACAAATTGTGGGAGATCCAAGTAGTGGGGTTCAGACTAGAAGAGCCACCAGTGAGCAATGCTTAAACGTCACCTTCTTATCACTGATTGAACCGAAGAAGATTGACGAGGCTTTGGCAGACCCAAGCTGGGTGGAAGCTATGCAAGAAGAGCTCATCCAGTTTGAAAGGAATAATGTGTGGAACTTGTTCCTTGTCCACCAGGGTTAAAGAAAGAACCCATTGGTACAAGATGGGTCTACCGAAACAAGATGGATGAAGATGGCAATGTTGTAAGAAACAAAGCCAGATTAGTTGCCCAGGGTTATTGTCAGGCAGAGGGCGTTGATTTTGATGAAACTTTTGCTCCAGTTGCAAGACTTGAAGCCATCAGAATATTTCTGGCTTATGCAGCCCATCTGCAGTTCAAAGTCTTTCAGATGGACGTCAAAAGTGCGTTCCTTAATGGAACATTGGAAGAAGAAGTATATGTTAAGCAGACTCCAGGCTTCATCAATGAGAAGCATCCTCACTGGGTATATAGACTGAACAAAGCTTTGTATGGTCTTAGACAAGCCCAAAGAGCCTGGTATGATACTTTAACTAAACATCTTCTTAAAAATGGCTTTCAAAGAGGTGCAATAGATAATACCTTATTTATCTTGAAAGAAAAAGGTAAAATCTTATTGGTACAAATTTATGTTGATGATATTATATTTGGTTCAACTGATGATGCAATATGTAAAAGGTTTTCTAAAATCATGTCATCTGAGTATGAAATGAGTTTAATGGGAGAATTAACATTTTTCTTGGGTCTTCAGATTAAGCAAAATGAAAATGGAATTTTTATAAACCAAGAAAAATATGTCAGAGATTTGTTAAGAAAATACAAATATGATTCAATCCCATCGAAAAACACACCTATTGCAGCACCTTTAAATTTGGAATCTGACCCAATTGGCAAACCAGTGAACACCACTGAATATCGTGGTATGGTTGGTTCACTGATGTATTTAACTGCCAGTCGACCAGATATAATGTTTGCAACATGTCTATGTGCCAGATTTCAGGCTAACCCAAAAGAATCACATTTGCACGCTGTTAAGCGCATCTTCAGCTACCTGAAAGGGTGTCCTAGCCTTGGTCTTTGGTACCCCAAAGGCTCAGGGTTAGATCTAATGGGTTATTCAGATTCAGATCATGCAGGTTGTAAGATAGATAGAAAATCAACAACTGGTGGTTGTCATTTCTTTGGAGGTAAACTGGTAAGTTGGACCAGCAAAAAGCAGACGTCAGTCTCTATGTCCACTGCTGAGGCAGAGTACATTTTTGCGGCCAGTTGCTGTGCCCAGATTCTCTGGATCAAGAACCAGTTACTAGATTATGGTCAAAAGTATACAAGGACCCCAATCTTTTGTGACAACACCAGTGCAATTGCTATATCTCACAACCCAGTGATGCACTCCAAGACAAAGCATATTGACATCAGGTATCATTTCATTCGTGATCATGTTATGAATGGAGACATTGAAATACATTTCATCCCCACTGACAAACAGCTCGCTGATGTTTTTACAAAACCTCTTGATGAGAAAACGTTTAAACATCTCATCAGCGAACTGGGAATGTTAAATCCTTAAAACTGGAGATTTTTGTTATGAACGTGTTAGTTACACTGATGAAGTTCTCCAGTTGAGGAGGTCCAGATAATCCTTGCTCGCCAGGCTATCGAACGCCTTTGTGATACTATCCTGGCACTAATCGATTTCTGGATCATCATTTTAGGGGGAAAGACTCAAAACAAATTTTCTTACCAAAAATTCATTTTATTTGAAAATGGCAACTGGAGAACTCTCCAGTTGTAAACTGGCACTGGACTAATCCTCCAGTGTACATGTTTGGTCTTGTCTTAAACTGGTGGTCAACCAGATTTTCATAACGTTCGAAAATACTTGGTAAATATTTGTGACACGTGATGGTACTCGAGTGTTTTAACCCACTCAATATCGTCATATGACGTGTTTAAAGTCATTTTTGTAAAATACAACTATTTTTATTGGGAATGTAAAAGTTAGTGGGCGCGTGGGTAAGTTAAGCCGTCGTAGCATTTAATGCTAACACGAAAAATTAAATTTTTGGTTCAAAATTCAAATTTACTTTTGTAAAAATATCTACAAAATTGATTTTTGATAATAAAATATAATTTTTGGTATTTCATTGGGATCATGTTTTCCTTATAAATACCCCTTATTTACTCCGATCACATTTACTTTCTTTTACATTCTTTCATTTACTTCCAATCATCATGAAACTCTTCATTTCTCTCTGCTTCATAAATCAAAGCCCTAATTCCCAAATCTTCAGTTTCATATTCATATCTATCTAAAATGGCACCTAAATCTAGAAGTAGGGATGTAAATCTGCTTACAATCCCTTACAATCCATCACAAAATGTCAAACGAGCCACTGGTGCCCCTTCAAATTCTGCTTCAATAAAATTAAATCCGAACAATCCAATGGCTAGTTTGAGAGGGACTCAAGCCGCTGATACATTGATTGGGAGAATCCAAGCCTTTCTTCATGATTCTCCCCTCGGCGAGTCTTTTTCCCTCAACCCACGCAAGATGTACCACGATTACTTGTGTGAGTTTTGGCACACAGCAGAACTTTCAGAAGACTGTTCATCTATCTATTTCACCCTTAAAGATGGATCAGTCCAGTGTGCCATTACTGCAGAAACATTGAGGGATGCTCTACACCTCAACTACTGGAGAGAGGGTGAATCTCCAGTCGTGATATCCCAAAACATCAATTTTCGCCAAGTACTCCTGGATATGGGAAATAAAGAGTGCTTGGAGAATGGGGTATTGAAAGTCAAAGGTGCTATGACTATGAAGGGCCTCTCACCATCCTAGAGGTACTTCTTTATTCACCTTGTTGAAAGTATGGGTGGGAGTTCTGGTGGATTGGACCAGATCAACTCCACACAAGCAGAGATGGCTTACTCCTTGTGGAATGGACTTAGAGTGGACTTTGCTGACATCTTATACAGAAGCCTGGTTATTAAACTGAAGGGCTCCAGGGGATTATGCATCCCCTTCTCCAGGTATTTGTCACTCTGTTTCCTTCAACTTCTGGGCAGTGAGGAATATCACAACACTCAATCACTGTACACTGTCCCAGAGTTGTTGAGGAATCTTGACTCCCTAACATCTGTCAATGGGGAGGTTGAGATCCCTCAGAGAATGTTGCTGGCATTCTCTAAAACCGATGCACCAGTCCAAGGTGAGTCGGAAAGACAACTGGGCGGGCCTCAAAACAATGAGGGACCCACCGGTTCGTCTGCTGGAATTGTGACCATTGCCGAACCCGGGCAACAGTCTAACTGATACGTCCCACGGTGTATCAATATACTATATTGAACACAGAACAGTTGTAGAGGGGGGTGAATACAACTTTCTTCAATCTTTACAAACTTTTAACACAAAACGTTTTAAGATTCAGATTATGAAAATCAAGCAAGTAAGTAAAGAGCATGAATCATTAAAACAATAAAGCAGTAAAGAAATAAAAACATTCTTGAACACAGATTGTTATTTTCAAATGTAATCCTTTATTAAGAAATAATCTATACAAAGAATTACAGGGTTGTTGCGGAATAAAGATAGCCTATAGATATCTAAACAACCCTATGAAATGACAAACAACAATCAATAAGTTTCAGCTCAAGAGAATCAGTCCAAGCTGATCTCGTACAGACTAAGCTGTGTGTAAGAGCAGAGAAACTTGTGTGAAGAATGATTCTCAGGAATTGCCACCCATATGCAATCCATGAATGAGGCTTTTATAGGCACAAGCGCTCCTTCATTAGGTGTCCGTTGCAGCTACGTGTTCTTCATTCAGTGGTTGATGAAGGAATAATCAATCGTGCCTTTCATGGTACTTGTGGTCCCCCACGTACTGACGCACATTCTTCATCTACCAATAGGAGTATGGACACGCATATGTAAAACAACCACCAACCTGGATCCTAGGATTCTTCCTAGTCACGTCATTTGTCCTTATCTTCAATCCAGGTTGTTATCTTCACTTGATTGTCAGACACAGATTGGACCGTTTGTCAAGGCACCAATCTGCCTAAGTGTTTCCAAGCTGACTGCTAATCCCAAGCTGTCTTCTACTAACATCTTGGTCTTCTATCTTCAATCCTCCTCTTCGACTTGGACTGAATGCTAATACATTGTTGATGCAGCTTGAATGACACTTGCTTCCATAAGATATTACAATTACAATTATGAAGCATGATCTGGGTCAGAGACAGATCGTAAGCTGTATCAGCTTAGTCTGACCCAGATCAGATTACAAGACCAAAGATTACTAAGTGTTTATAGGTCAGATTTGTCATCATTAAATTTACAATTAACATTGGGACTCAACAATCTCCCCCTATTTGATGATGACAAAACCCAACTACACTTTTGACTATCAGCTTACAAATAATCAAACGAAAATATGACTAACAGCTTGTGACCCTTTGAATCTTTTGGGTTCTTTTCAATCTGATATGAAATTTTAACCAAGAAACTAGATTGTACAACTGCCTTTGCATATATAGAGAATAAATCAAAGATATTACATGTTACATCACTATTCTCCAAGCATTTCAATAGCTTCTTGTTTAACCTCAAATGATGGAGCAACTCTCACATCTAATTGCCTATCTAACCCTTCATCTATAAGGAACTGCTCATACCCATTACCTTCTTCACTAAAGTTTTTGCAGAATCTGTATAAGGTAAATAGGTGCATAGATGGTACCTGTTTTAGTTCAGCAGTCCTTTGAAACACCAAATTCCCTCTAGCATCTACAAAGTACATCCCATGCCCAGGTTCAGTGATGAACTTCCCACATCTTGCATCTTTAACACCAGCAGGTAGAGACAGATTAAGATTATCAAGAATCTTGTCAATAGCACCAGAAGATAATTGTGCAAGCAACTCTGAAGGAGACAAGTTTTGGAGAAAAACTGAATGGTCACCTCCAGGAGCATCAATCCTTTGAAACCTTCTTCTTTTCTTCTTCAGTGGCTCAGCTGACTCATCTTCATAATCCATATCATATGCAATTGGTCTTGGAAGGCCAGAGATATCAATCTTGTACTTCACAATAGCAGCTAACTTCTTCTCAATGGCTTCCAAGACTGTCTCTTTGTGAACTCCAGACATACCAGTAATGATATTATGTAGTTCCACACACTCTGTATATCCTAGATCAAGCAGTTTGTCAAGATCATGGGTTTCCCAGCTGGTTTCATAACCTCTCCTTGTAAACCTTATGCTGGGAATGTTCTTTCCTTTTCGTCTTTTCAGTAGAACCTGGAGGATTGGTTCTGGATGCCTTCTATAATGGATATTTTCAGTAATTTGTAAGCATCAAACCAATTATGGGCTTTTACACTTTATTTCACATCTTTAACCTTCTGTGATGGTGTAGAATGAACCACCACCTTCTTCTTTCCTTTGCTCACAACTTTCTTTTTGGAACCAATGGCTACAAGATCTTCTTCATATTCCTTATTTAATTGTTCTTGAACAGCCTTGGCAATTTCAGAATCAGACTTAGTTGCAGCAATTCTTTCTCTTTCTAATCTGTCCTCCTTAATCATTTTATATGTCATCTCAACTGTTACCCCAAGCTGTGGAGCTGTTTCAGTTGCAATCTCCCAATCCTTTTCTTTCTCAGTTAAGATCTTCACACCACTTGACCCAACTTCTGTAGTTCTTTTCTTGATCATGAACTGGGACAGAGTGGCTGTGTCTTCACTAGATGAAGATTCATCAATTTGTTCTTTGGGAGCTGGGTCAGCTTGAGTTGGCACAACTTTTACAGGATCAGCTTGGGAGAACTTTCTTTTCTTTTCAACTCCAACATCCTTCCTTATATCTCCCATTTCAGCATTAACAGTCTCCCCCTTAATTGTATCACTCTCCTTTTCAGCTTCTTCATTAATTTTTCCAACACCAGACTCAGATTCTGGTCTTTTTATCTCCTCTTCATCTTTCTTCTCACCTTCCACCTTAGAACCATACACAACCATTCTTCTATCATTGATTGCCTCCTCAGCTTTGGCCTTATTCCGTCTCTCTTTCAATCTTTCAAAGTAATCTTCAATCTCCTTGTCAACCTGAGCTTTTTGTCTTTCTCTTTCTAGCTCCATTTCAGCTTCACTCATTGCACTCTTTTTCTTTTAGTAGCATTCTTCTCCCCCTTTTTGTCATCATCAGCAGGGAAAGAGCTCACTGGAGTAGCAAAGAGGCCTTTGAGATCCTGGTTGATCAAGTCGATTTTGACATTTGTAAGACAGCAGGCTCTTTTTAGCTCAACATAATCCTCATGGAGGAGTTCAATCTTGGATTTCACACCCTTAGAGACTTCAATCAGATCATTCTTGAAATCTGCTTGTGACTTGTTTGCAGATCAAAGTTCTATGGTGACTTCCCTTGTAAACCTGGTTGCAGCTTTCTCAATCTGACCCAGAGTACTCTTGTTTCTTTCATTTTCTTCATTGACTGTCTTAGTAAGACTATCAAGAGACTCTGTCAGCTTGCTCTGGTTCTGCTGCATCAACTCAACTTCTTTCTTAACATATTCTTCCAATGCAGTCTGATCTTGACTCAGCTTATCCACCTTCTTATCCGTCAAATCCTGATCTTTTTGGATCTTTTCCAAGCATTCGGTCAGCTTTGAGCTCTCAACCTTAGAGGTTGAAATGAACTCAGTGAGCTGACCCACCACATCTGAAAATGAGATAGTGGCAGCTTGGGAAGAACTTGCAATTGGCTTAAAAGCCATTGACTCTGGAAAGAGCAGCCTACAATCCTTAATATCAGGGTCATTGGGCATATTTAGAAGGGGGTGGAGGTTTAAGGAATTTTGGAACATTTGCTCATGAGAGTGAGTCTCATTAGTGGATCTTTCAGAATTGATGATGAGTTGGTCAGCCTGAGAAAGATTAACGTTTAATTCAGGCTGAGGTTGTGAGTCCCTCGATAGCTATGGATCGCTCTCGAGATCGTCTATGGTTATGTCGTGAGTGCGGAATCCTCACGAGATAACTGTTTGATTAGTTATCTATTATATTGCTAATTACAAATGTATAATCAGCCTTATATTGCTCTATATTCGTTTGATATATGTCACAAACGAACTTAGATGCTTTAGGTGTGTAAAACTTTTTGTAATCCGTTCATTTTAGGGTTTTTGTTCGTTTTTATATGTTCCTGATAATATTAGACTTGCTGGGCTTTGTTCTTACGAACTTAGCGGCCCAGCCTATCTTAACGAAGATTATCTTCGTTAGTACCTAACGAAGATTATCTTCGTTAGTTGTAAATCAGCTTTATGTTATATTCCTAGTATTTCACGTACAAGGAATCCTAACATATATTATGTTTGTACTTGTATAACATACATAACAAACATCATATATAAACATATATAACACCTAAACATGTAATCGATCATTACCAAAACATTATGTTCATAATCTATCAATTACATATACGAATAAGACATAATCAAATCTAAGTTGCTGTTGTCACATCAACGTGCATCAACAAACTCCCCCTTGACAGCAGCACCTTTGATTTCTTCAGTCTTCAAAATTCTGTCATCCATTAAATAACAATCGCTTGCTATTTGCATGGATATTTTCATGTAAGCAGACTTGGATAATCTTACGATATCGACTTTCTTCGTATTTCCAAAATGGCAAAAATGAACATTCTGTATCGTATAATTTCCTCAGATCATTTCTTGAGAAGTTGACCAACTGCATTGGATCATACATCCTTCTCAGCAAAATCTTCTTTTCTGAATCTGCATACATCTTGGCTTCACCAGAATCTCGATCAATTTCCCAATTGTCCATTTTATCCAAGACATCTTGTGCCCATTTCTTGGCAGGGACTTTGATCATACACTTGATATCACGTTGAATATACTCAACGCTTCTATCTGGCTTAACCATCTTCTTCTTTTGTCTTGGTTCAATATGAAACATTGGTTTATCTGAATCTTTCATATTCAACCTCAACTTAAAGTCATGATGAAGATTCTTACCAACCACATCAGCAAGACCATAACCACTTGGATTGATAATCCAGTTATTTCCTAGTTCATGCAAATCTTCTTCACACAAACTTCTGAAGTGTCTCTCATGCCATGCTAAATACTGACAACCTTCTGGTCTTTTAAGAACGAATAGCTTCAATTCTTCATCATAGAACCAACTCCAGATTTTTGTCTTATATTTTGCAGCATCTTTATCTGAGATATGAGTCCAATACATACTGGGTTTCATAGTATCCCATGTGACTATATGATCATTAATCCTTTGTCCAGGCACAAGTCGATCAATTTCTTGTAATGGATCATCATCTCTGAGAGGAACTGGATAACTATTTGGATTAAAAGGTCTTGTCAAGTTTATTTCATATTCAAAAGGAATCAATGCATCATCGACCTTAGCGTATACCACAAAGTTTAAAACTTCAGCGGTGCTACTAATTGGAGCTTGTAGCATTCTTTCCTTTACTTCTTTTCTCTTCAATTCTAACACATTTCTTTCTACTATAGACGGCTCTTCAGGAATTGAGTCCCAAACATCATCAAAACCATAAGGTTTCTTGAACATGTTTAGATCCGGTTCAGGAATAATCTCACCTTCCTCAAGCTCATTTCCATTAAAGAGTAATTCCGTATCATCTATATCATCTGATAAGATTACACAAAATAACACCAGAATACAATGATTAATCATGATAATAAAGATGAAATATAATTGCATTGAAATAAGATAAATTACATTTACATGTCATAACTTATTACATGCAACCTAAAATACAATTCATCTAATCATTATTAACATCATAAGTTGAATCAGAATCAGAATCAGATTCCACAGCTATTTGCTTTTGAATCTGTAATTCTTTTTCTCTTTCATTTTCTGCATGTTGTTGTTTATCTAATAAAACATCAAACACATCATGAAAGGCGTTTTCTTCAGAATAATAGTCATGTCCAAATTTTGCTTCAACTTCACGCTTTAATCGATCAGTTTCAGCTTCAACTTGATCATCACTTAAATAATCAATTGATTTTGAAGAATTACCTGAGTCAAGTGCTTCAATAGCCCCAGCATCACGAGGAGCACTTGAATCTCCAGCACCAGATGTACCAACCTCAGTATAATCTCCCCCTATCTCCCCCTGAACTTCAACACCCTTTCCTTTGTCAAGAACTGGGCGAGAATCAGATCGATCACCAGCATTATCAGCATCATCATCATCATCTTGACGTCTTGGCACTGATAATCTGCATATCTCTTCAGGCACATCTCCCCTTGATTCTTGACCCAATTGACAAGAAAGGTCAGAGCAGCTCGGACATCTGAGAGATCAGACTCTAAAGTGTGAACACGAGTCTCTAGAACCTCAATACGTCGAACCAGAGGAGAATCTTCAGAATGAGCTGGTGCTGTTGATGCAATCGGAATAGCAGCAGCAGTTGAACTTGGAGGATCAGGAATTGAAACTGATGTAGGTTCAGTGATACGTGCACGCTTAACTCTTTGATAAGTAAGAGTAGCATCCATTGATCTTTTAGAACTCCTAGTATCACTTGAACTTGGTGCCGGATCATCAATTCGTCCGATCA